>CM063501.1:111961981-111974481 GCA_032207245.1 Pardosa pseudoannulata | reverse complement strand
AGACTAAATTTACGATATATTTGTATGTAATTTTTACGAAAAGCACGTAATATACAGTGGTGTGCAAAACTTAAGCAACAGGTGGGTTTTTTGCCATAACTCCAAGAGAAATCATCTGAGAGACGATTGAGAAATGAGGGAGCGCATTATGTACGTAAAGGATGACGAAAGCATCGGAGCTGAAAAAGGAATACGAAGCATGCTATATGGAATCAAACAAAAACAAGCTTCATAGTATGGTTACTCATGATTGTCTATCCAATAGGAAGAACAACAAGAGTATGTTCCATAATATGGGATATGCCCTCCCCTAATTGCAATTGTTGCTTCGCACGAGTTGGCCATATAATTGGTAAAAGAGAAAAACAAAGACGATGTCAAATGTAAAATTGTTCACGAAACCTCTTACATTTTGCATGAAATGTAATGTGACTCTATGTACAAAATGTTTTCCAAATTACCATAAATAGTGTGAATATGTTTAAACTTAATAAAAAAATGTCAAATTTATGTTTCCTTTTATTTTGCATTAATTATTAAATTTCAATTGTTTGGGAACAGAAGCGTAATCAAGTAACTAAAAACAAAGGAGAAGTACTGAGTGTTCAAAAACTTCCATATCCGGCCAGATTCCTAAATGTGAATTTAATGTGAATAAAAGTTAGCAAATTTATGAAATTCAATTCTTTAAGTAATATTTCTCTTTCAAGCAATACAAACAATTCATTTAAATGCTATCTTTAAAAGGGTTTCAAATTTTAATTTTAAATTATGTCAGTATAGGCAGATGTCCAAAATTTGATGTACGATACTCAGCGACATTTAAAATGTTGGCCAACGTTTGTAGAGCATTGACTGATATATTTATGTAACTTGGGAAATTACTGTAAAGTATTTTGGACCAGATTCCTTTTTATGCTTTAAAAGTAAAAATATTTAGTTTTTTCAAGAGTTATTTATAAGTATTGTGCACAATAAAATGCCTATAAAAACTATATACACCGTTAATTCCTCATAGATAACATGAGTAAATGCTCAGTCTAAGCAGTTAAAATAGATTATATTTTTTAGTACTTAAAAGAAATTATCTGAAATATTTAAAAATAAACATTAGTTTTTAAAGAGTTATTTATAAGTATTTTGAACAGCACAATAAAAAGCTTATAAAAACCACATATATTGTTAATCACTCATAGATAATATGATTAAACGCTCAGTTTAATGAGTTTAAAATTGATTATATTTTTTACTACATTTTTTAGTACTTAAAAGTAAGTATCCGAAGTATTTAGAAATAAACATTATTTTATTAAAGAGTTATTTATAAGTACTGTGAACAGCACAATAAAAATTTATAAAAACACATATACACTGTTAATCACCCATAGATAACATGCTTAAATGTTCAGTTTAATGAGTTAAAACATATTATACTTTTTACTATATTTTTAGTACTTAAAAGAAAATATTTGAAATATGTGAAAATAACCATTAGTTTTTTAAAGAGTTATTTATAAGTAATATGAACAGCACAAAAAAAGCATATAGAAAACTATATACATTGTTAATAACTCATAGATAATATGCGTAAATGCTCAGTTTAAGGAGTTAAAATAGATTATATTTTTCACAACATTTTTTACTACTTAAAAAAAAGTATCTGAAATATGTGAAAATAATCATTGGTTTTTAAAAGAGTTATTTATAACTATTGTAAACAGCACAATAAAAACTTATAAAAAACATATACACTGTTAATCACCCATAGATAATATGTGTAACTGCTCAGTTCAAAGAGTTAAAATAGGTTATATCTTTATTACATTTTTCAGTACTTAAATGTAAGTATCCGAAACATTTAAAATAAAGCATTAGATTTTTAAAGAGTTATTTATAACTATTGTAAACAGCACAATAAAATGCCTATAAAAAACATTCCCTGTTAATCACTCATAGATATATGTAAATGCTCAGTTTAAGGAGTTAAAATAGATTTTATTTTTTACTACACTTTTCAGTACTTAAAAGTAGGTATCCGAAATATTTGAAAATAAGCATAAGAATATAAAATGAATAAGATGTACGAAAAAATGCACTCGATTTGTACTTTTTTTTATATTTATGTGTTTTTCCATGGTACTTTTAACGTGGCATAATAGGCTTGCTTTAATGGATTAAAAATGTATAAATGTGAACTGAATGATCGTCCAGAATGCTAAAAGTAATTATGTTAGGAAAAACAGAGATTTCCACTTTATTAATAAATTATAAGAAAGAAATCTTTAGTAACTGTTACTGCATAAAAAAGGAAAAGTATTTCATGTAATTCTAAGTTTTCGGTATAATTGAGACAATATATATCGAAAAACATTAAATACCTAATAAGATAAACATATATATTCTTTGCTGTATGTGTAAGGAAATCATATTAAAGCTAACGCTATTAGCAAGAAAATTTCAAATAATATGAAGGTTTTTTTTATGTCTCAAAATTTCTATTATTTTCTGTAAAAAATATAAGTAAAACTATTTCGCAAAGAAATTTTAACTTTTTTTTTCAATTCTATACAGAACTTCTAATTCACTCCCGCAGAAAACGTTCTTGAAAAAGAAAAAGCACCTGAAAAATTTAGCGACATATAAATATATGTCATAAGATCCCACAAAATTTTCCTTTCAAAACAGAAGCACGAACGGTATGTATACGAAACGAAAAAAAAATTACACTATTTCACCATCCCATATGTTCATTAACGAAGTACTTATGCCTTAGTAATTAATGTATAATCTACATAAACTCTTAATTAATGTATAAACTCTTTTTTTAAGTAATAAACTTTGAAAAACCATTCAAATATGTTGAATATGTTTTTTTATTAACTTTCTGTCTCTAACTATTTTTTTTTTCATATTAATTCGACTTTACGAAAAAGTTTTTTTATAACTACATGCATTCAACTTCCTTGAATGTTGGAAGTTATAAAATATTCTATGAAAGACAGAAAAAAAAGTCTCTGATTTTTTTTAAGTAAGTTTTTTTAGATTTCGCAGCAAAGTAAAATTATTTTACCTTAAGATCACCGTTTAAAATTTAAGATACATTTTAAAAGTTAATATACAAAAATAATGTAAATTGATATTAGAAATATAGGAAAAAATTGATTTTCTCTTAAAGTAACAGTTAATTGAAGCATTAATCGGGGACATTCTAAAGTTTTTAAGGTACAGCTTTTGCTATTCAGTAAATTTTCTTATTAATTTCTTTTTCAGTAAATCGGTTAAAAAATAGATTACAGAGGAATGAAATAGATGGTTTGATAGTTTGCTATTTTATATGTTTTTGTATAAGACATTCGACTGCCAAATTTTGCGTATTCCTGAAAACAATTACTAATTGTATAGTAATAAGCTATAACTGTCTGCTGACATTCAAGCTTGATGATTCCAGCTTAAAAAATAGATTACAGAGGAATGGAATAGATGGTTTGATAGTTTGCTATTTTATATGTTTTTGTACAAGACATTCGACTGCCAAATTTTGCGCATTCTTGAAAACAATTACTAATTGTATACTAATAAGCTATAATTGTCTGCTGTCATTCCAGCTTGATGATTCCAGCTTAAAAAATAGATTACAGAGGAATGAAATAGATGGTTTGATAGTTTGCCATTTTATATGTTTTTGTATAAGACATTCGACTGCCAAATTTTGCGTATTCCTGAAAACAATTACTAATTGTATACTAATAAGCTATAACTGTCTGCTGTCATTCCAGCTTGATGATTCCAGCTTAAAAAATAGATTATAGAGGAATGAAATAGATGGTTTGATAGTTTGCTATTTTATATGTTTTTGTACAAGACATTCGACTGCCAAATTTTGCGTATTCCTGAAAACAATTACTAATTGTATACTAAGCTATAACTGTCTGCTGTCATTTCAGAATGATGACTTAAATATGTGCTGTTTTTCTAAAGATACCACATACACTACTTTTTCATTGCCCGTTGGAATTTTATAATTGTTGGTAATCTTCACAAATTTTTAATTTACTTTCTTAACTCCTTGGCCTGTAATATATCTGAGAAAAAAGTGTCAAAATTTGAAAGTTTTTCTTCTTTAATTTTGTTTATTATTATTATCAAAATATTAGAAATAGACTATTTTTGAAAAACACAATTTAAATGATATTATTAAATAGAAACTTATAACCTATTTTAGAATAAGCGTCCTGAAATCAATATTGTCTATGAAATATTTTTCTTCAATATTATGCATGATTGTATTATATAGCACTGATGAAAATTCCAAAAACTATTCCAATATTTTCCAAAGTTTTGTACCAAAAATTGTAATAGGAACGTTTTCCATTTTGTCAACTAAAACCAAGAAACAAAAGTATGTATAAATTGATAGCTATATATGATTTTTCATCATAAATACTGTTAGCATTCTGAGAAATATGTGTACCAAATTGTAAATCTACATAAACATTTGAATATAATAAATAAAATATATCATTCACTTGCCAAAATTATACTTTGGGTAATGTGAATTTTAGACAGGTTTTAACCACTAGCGTGTGGAATATATTTGAGAAAAACATGCGAGAAATTCAAAAAAATTTTCTCTTTAAATTTGTGTGTTATTATCATCAAATCCTCAGAAATAGATTATTTATCAATGAAAAAAAAAAGCAAAGCGAAATGTTAAACGAAATATTTAGTATTTTAAATATTTTCACATACATGAGGAATCTTAATGGTTTACAGTAATTTTTGCCGAAATTACAGTAAAATAAATCAAATTACATAACTTTCTGGATAAATAAAATAAAACTACTACAGCAATATTATTATCTATATGTCATGTATTCCATGTCCCCCCCCATTCCTTTAAATTTCACAAATCCTTTACAGCATCCGAGAAAGAGAAACAAATATCGCGAAACTGCCGAACTTTTCGTGGTTTAGGAACAAACCGATTTCGGGCTACACGGAATTAAAATACCATTTTTTCTCTTACTCCAACTCAGGTAAGACATTTAGCCGAACGCTGGCCGATTGGTTAGGGCGCTGATCGTCGGTACCGGAGTTCGTGGGTTCGAATCCCACTATGGCATGGATGTTCGTAGCCGTTCGGAATCGGCTTTAAGAAGTAGGTTTTGGTCTCATTAGTCCTCGTGTGCAAAACAGTAGACCGTAGAGCTCCAAACCAAACCAGATAAGACATTTCAAAATTGTCGGAATTGCGTTGCCCGAACTGAGTTCGGTACAAAGACAAAGGACGCCGAACGATGGCCGATTGGTTAGGGGGCTGGCCTTCGGTACCGGAGTTTGTGGGTTCGAATTCCACAGTGGAATGGATGTTAGTAGCCGTTCGTAATCGACTTTAAACTGTAGGTCTCATTAGCCCTCGTGTTGCACAAAATAGAACGTGGCACTTCAAACCAAACCAAATAAAGAACAAAGGGTTAACATCCTGGAACATAAAAAATGGTACGCTATGCATATATATATATATATATATATATATATATATATATACACATATATATATATATATATATATATATATATATACATATATATGCATATATATATATATATATATATATATATATATATATATTATATATATATATATATATATATATATATATATATATACATATATATATATATATATATATATATATATATATATATATATATATATATATATAAATATATATATATATATATATATATATAGATATATACATATATATATATATATATATATATATATATATATATATATATATATATATAATATATATATATATATATATATATATATATATATATATATATATATATATATATATATATATATATATATATATATATATATATATATATATATATATATATATATATATATATATATATATATATATATATGTATATATATGTGTGTGTTTTAACATACATTTTATATTCCGTTATATATTTTATTTCATTTACATTCAATAGATAATATTTTTTCAATTTTGTTTCATGCTAACTGCTTTTGCTGTTGGGTATTTCCTACTTAAATTTTAAACTGTAACGGAGTATAAGGACTTTAAAGTGTTAATTATGTAGCAACTGAAAAAATATAATATTTTTGCTATATCGAATATTTAGATTAAATTACATGAAAAGTAATGAATTATGTTCCATTTTGATATATATATTGATATATATATTTGTGCACAAAATATTGGTTTTAGTTTTACTATCATATCTACAAAATATATTGCAGATTTTATGCTGTAGTTCTAATAGATAATAGTTATAGCATTTCCCAAGATAATTAGGTTAATAGCACTGATGAGTTAATTTTTACAAAAACGTCATTGCTTTTTCTTACTGAAACTGATTGGAATAATAAACTCTTGCATTTTTAAAGAAAATGCAGATTCATTTCCGTGCTTGGACACTAAGCACAGAAATCCATCAATATTAAATTGGAAAATGGATTAATCAGTTATAGTGGTAGATCAGCATAATGTTTCAAATAGAATGCATTATACCTAAATAATCATTTTCCTATCACTTCATTTGCAGCACAAACCGGAATACTCCTGTGTTTAATATCCTTCAATTAAAATCCATTTTACTCTCCCAAAGTTTATCCTTATTGATGTATCACTATATAATGTCTCATACTCTTCTGGTAGTTAATATTTTGTTGATGATTATAAATAAACATACAGGGGTTGGAAATTTAATAGTGGCAACTATTTATTTGCATGGAATACAAAAGAGATTCATGTCCTCGTGCTTTACAGTCCTTCAGTATAATCGCACGCATTGTGTATAACCCATTTCTAACGATGTGGAAGTCGCAGGACGCCTTCAGTATCCCCTGTTCTGTTGATAGTTCGATCGGACGGGTCTATTGACACAAGAATCTCTGGAAAAGTTCCGAAGAGAATGCCTTCACCTTAGGGTTTCTTCATCTTAGGAATTAAGACAAAGTCAAAGAGCTTAGACCTGGAGAGTAAAGTGGATGATAAAGCCCTAGATGACACTGTACTGTAGTACGTCATCTGGCACATTGAATTTTTATCCAAACTCTTTATTCTTGTTTTGAAAACATCCTGATAACATTTTAGACCGCAAGCTAATGCAAGGATCAGTTCTTCTCGTCACTCGGCATGCGCATGACGTAGGAAGAACGATTCTTTTTGCTGAGAGGTAAGGTAGGTATGTAACTCACGTGTGGTATACGCAATATTCTTTGGTTTTGTTGCTTAGCTTTTTTACAGTAGTGTTGCCAGTATTAAAGTTCCAATCCTTGTATAAAACCGAATCCTTAGAATATAAAAATAAATTTCATTGCAATAGAAGAGTAAGAAAAAATAAAACCATAAAGATTTATATCATATCCCTTCCCTTACCACCTCTTTTTGAGAAAAGTAAAGTATAAACTTTCATCTGACACCTGGATTGACTGTTGTACCCTGAAATAACGTTTCCTTCATTTTTTCCGGATCCAGTTTGGGAGCCATCTAAGTCGACTATCGATTGTACTTTCAGATAAATGCAAGAACAATTCTAAGTACTTATCGACAATAGCACATTGGAGAGGGAAGGGAATTTAAAATTTAAGTTTTAAGTATCTCTATACTTATTTACAATTTCCAGAGTTTTTCATGAGTATTATCCACGACACTCTTGGCATAATCCAGCGGTTCTCTAGGTTGCTGCATCTTTCTGTTTGAGATCCGAGACCATCTTAAAAGTAGGGGGACATAGTGAAGAAGAGAAAAAAGAAAGGAACGTAATGGATTTTTGTATAGATAAAACGAAAACAAAGCCCAGGAGGAGAAAGTGGAGAAATTTTATATGGAAGCTGACTAGAATGCTATGCCCTAAATAAGAGAATGAGAAATGTAAAAGTAAAAAAAATTGAATACCTATAAGTCCAGGGGATGAAAATAGAATAGATGAGTCTGTTGAAACCTGATCCTATGATACCTAACGGCAAAGCATGGAAA
Source organism: Pardosa pseudoannulata (assembly GCA_032207245.1). Taxonomy (NCBI): domain Eukaryota; kingdom Metazoa; phylum Arthropoda; class Arachnida; order Araneae; family Lycosidae; genus Pardosa; species Pardosa pseudoannulata. Next base: position 111,966,451 of record CM063501.1, on the reverse strand, counting down.
TGTCTACTTTCATGCCCTGGGCTGTACGCCATCTCTCTACTCTTACTCATATATTGCCTACTTTCATTCACCCAATCTAAAAGGTGACATATTTCTTTTCAAGAACTTGATGAACTTTTGCACAGTAAATGGAAGAGTAAATAGATTAAGCAAAAGTCCAGGAGGAGAAAGTGGACAATTTTTGTTTGGGGACCGACTGGACTTCTATGCCCCAACTGAGAGAGTGGGCAAAATAAATTAATAAAGAATGATTATCTATAAATCCAAAGGATGAAAATGGAACAGATTAATCCTTTGAAACCTGATCCTATGATAACATTTCATTACCAGGAAAACTTTATATAATGTGTACAGTAAGAAAGGCAATTTATTCAAAAATTTATTAAATTTATTAAACTAATAAAATTTATTAAATTTATAATGCATTAATAATTTAAAGAGCATTAGAGTTTAAGTAAAAAGAAAATTAGTACTGTATTACTATAAAAAATTTTACACTATTAAAAGAATTGTCAATTTATATCGCAAATTAATAGACCAATATGACTATGTAGAATGATACAACTTTTCAGAAAGTATAAATACATTCATAATAATTACAATTTATTACAATTTATTAAATTTATAATGCATTAATAATTTAAAGAGCATTAGAGTTTAAGTAAAATGAAAATTAGTACTGTATTAATATAAAAAATTTTACACTATTAAAAGAATTGTCAATTTATATCGCAAATTAATAGACCAATATGACTATGTAGAATGATACAACTTTTCAGAAAGTATAAATACATTCATAATAATTACAATTTATTACAATTTATTAAATTTATAATGCATTAATAATTCAAAGAGCATTAGAGTTTAAGTAAAAGGAAAATTAGTACTGTATTATTATAAAAAATTTTACGCTATTAAAAGAATTGTCAATTTATATCTCAAATTAATAGACCAATATGATTATGTAGAATGATACAACATTTCAGAAAGTATAAATACATTCATAATAGTTACAATATACAATGATAAATAATGCATACTAATTTAAAAAAAAGGAAAATTAGTCATATATTATAAAAAATTTTACGCTATTAAAAGAATTGTCAATTTATATCGCAAATTAATAGACCAATATGACTATGTAGAATGATACAACATTTCAGAAAGTATAAATACCGTCAAAAATATTTGACAAATTCCATACTAATTTACAAAGTGTCAATATGTTACTCTTAAAAATGTTAATAAATAAAAATTGACACGGTGTATTAGAAAGGAAAGATATTGGGCAGAAGAAAAACAAATCATACGTGCGTTAAACATATGTTAAAACGCTTTGAAAATATTGTGTGTTATGCAATTGTTAACCCTCCGAGTGGAACACATCGAGGAAAAAATTATCCAAAAATACGCTGAAGGTTTACTGTGACAGTATCCAAAGTGTTTTAAGATTTTACCTTCTCCCTTTTGACTAGAATGGAATGCGTGAAACCCACCCTTGTTATTGTTCCTTTACTTCAGGTTATAAATAGATATATAAATAGATATTATAGATTTTTAACTTTTAATACGCATAAATCTCGTCAAGTCTCGAAGATCATCATAAGAAATAATAGATTCTAAAAGAAAAAATAAAAATATTCTTTGAGAGACTTATTTATATTTTTTTACGAAAGTATTTTTTTTTCGAAAGTCATCCAATATTTTTTTTTCGAAAGTCATCCAATATATTTAAGTAGTGCATTTAGAGATACATCTGTTACCGCAAACGAAATACTTTGAAATAGAGATTAACAAAGCCATGAAAAGCTACCAGCGTTTTAGTGCCTTGGTGGGTATGGGTGCATCCCTCAATAAATGTTAGTCAAAGAGGGGTACAGTTCTTAAACAGTCGATCTGACCCTCCTACCGCAAAACTCCATGGGAAAAGCACTGGCAGAAATGTACATTATATCCATTTTCGGAGCGTTTTTGGAGGTTTAAAATTTTATATGACAACCGCTTTGAAGATATCATGGGTTTGGCGGAATTGTACGTGCGAACCGCTTAGAGGGTTAAGTTCTGATATAAATCAACAATACAAAACTTAAATGTCGCATAAAATTAGAAATATATTGAAGGTATATAAAATAAGGCAAATAAATAACTATGTATGAATCAGTAAACGTTATTGAAAAATTCCTTAAAAATAAAATGCAAAAATGGATGTAAATGTAATTTTCATTGAACTGGTCAGAAAACATTATTTGTAATAATAGTATCCTTGATAATTAAATTTCGGTTTTAAGATTATATTTTGGTTTTATTTTCATAATACGTATGGTAATACCTGTGAAGAAGTTCTTAAATAATAATTTAATAGCTTGTTAAAAACTGTGTTATAAGATTAGGAAATATATTTAGGGTACATAAAAAAGGTAAATAAATAACGTTGCATGGATCCGTATAAGAAAGTTTCTTTAAAATATTTAATAATAACGAATGTAAATGTAATTTGAATTGAAATGGTCAGAAAACATTATTAGCAATATTAATATTTTCAAGTATTACGATAAATCATTTGTTAACGTTGTATGAATCCGTAAAAGTTATCAAAAAGTTTCTTAAAAATAATTAATAACAGTGAATGTGAATGAAATTTTCATTGAAATGGTCAAAAAGCATTCTTTGTACTAATAGTATTTACAAAAATTAAAAAAAAACCTATAAAATTGTAATATTTATATCCCTGAAATTTAAATTTCGGTTTTAAGGTTATATTTTGGTTTTAGTTTCATAAGCCGTAACGCAATACCTGAGCAGAATTTCTTAAATAATAATTTAATAGATTGTTAAAAACTGTGTTATAAAATTAGAAATATATTTAGGGTATATAAAAGGGTAAATAAATAGCGTTGTATTTATCCGTAAAATTTATCTAAAAGTTTCTTAAAAATATTTAATAAAAATGAATGTAAATGTAATTTGCATTGAAATGGTCAGAAAACATTATTATCAATAATAATATTCACAAGAATTAAGGTAAATCACTTGTGAAATTGTAATAATCTTATCCCTGAAATTTAAATTTCTGTTTTAAGATTATATTTTAGTTTTAGTTTTATATGAAGTATAGTGATACCTGTGCAGATCTTCTTAAATACAAAATTAATAGATTGTTAAAAACTTTATTACATAATTAGAAATATATTCAGGATATATAAAAAAGTAAATAAACAACGCTGTATGAATCCGTAAAAGTTATCAAATAGTTTCTTAAAAATAATTATTAAAAATGAATGTAAATGTAATTTGTCTTCAAATGGTCTAAAAACAATACTAGAAATATTAATATTTACAAGAACTATGATGAATCACCTATGGATTTGTAATATTATTATTCCTGAAATTTGAATTTCTTTTTTAAGATTATATTTTAGTTTTAGTTTCATATGAAGTATGGTGACACCTGTGCTATGATAAGAATGCAGAATTTCTTTAGTACTAACTTAATTGATTGTTTCAAACTTTATTATAAAATTAGAAATATATTCAGAGTATATAGAAAAGGTAAATAAATAACGTTGTATAAATCCGTAAAAGTTATCAAAATTTCTTAATAATTAATAAAAATGAATGTAAATATAATTTGGATTAAAATGGTAAGAAAACGTTATTTGCATTAATAATATTTACAAGAATTACGATAAACCACATGTGAAATTGTAATATTTTTATCCCTGAAATTTAAATTTATGTTTTAAGATTATATTTTGGTTTTTAGTTTCGTATGAAGTATGGTGATACCTGTACAATATTTCTTAAGTACTAACTTAATAGATTATTATAAAAGATAATATAATAGATTATTATAGAACTTTATTATAAAATTAGAAATATATTCAGGGTATTTAAAAGAGGTAAATAATGTTGTATGAATCCGTAATATTTATTTTAAGTATCTAAAATAATAAATAAAAATGAATGTAAATATAATTTGTATTGAAATGGTCAGGAAACATTATTAGAAATATTAATATTTACAAGAATTACGGTAAATCATCTGTGAAATTGTAATATTCTTATCCCTGAAATTTAAATTTCTGTTAAGATTATATTTTGATTTCAGTTTCATATGATGTATGGTGATATCTGTGTAGAATTTCTTAAATGCTAACTTGATGGATTGTTAAAAACGTTATCATAAAATTAGAAATATATTCAGTGTATTTAGATAAAAGGTAAATAAATAACGTCGTATCAATCTTTAAAATCTATCAAACAATTTCTTAAAAATAATTAATAGAAATGAATGTAAATGCAATTTGTATTGAAATGGTCAGAAAACATTATTAGAAATATAAATATTTACAAGAATTACGGTAAATCATTTGTGAAATTGTAATATTCTTATCCCTGAAATTTAAATTTCTGTTAAGATTATATTTTGGTTTTAGTTTCATATGATGCATGGTGATACCTGTGCTGAAT
>CM063501.1:111954481-111956981 GCA_032207245.1 Pardosa pseudoannulata | reverse complement strand
AAGTACAAATCACCTTTTTACCTTTTAACCAGTGAAATAAATATATACACTATTAGACATTTAATTAGGTAATAAATAGAATTATATGACTAGAACTATAATTATATTAGATATTAGAATTATAGATAGTATGCTTATATATATACTTAAACTATGCAATAAAAAAAAGCAATTTTTAAAGACCTCTCGGTTTACAAATCGAGCAGTCAGAGGCTTAATCAGACTAGTAAAATTATTTAGTCTTATTATTATAAGCACTATACCAAAAATGAAAGTACATAAGACAAATTAAACCTAATGGAGATTTACTAAACCTCGAGATAACTTCTGCAATGTTAAAATTAGAATGTATTTTTATAACTATTTTATAACATTATAAATATTTTTTTTGTAAAATTTTCAACTTATTATTTTTTTCTAATTTTATAGCTTCCGAAAAAGTTTTAATTTCCCATACTAGAAAGGATATTTAGCTTCCATTTGATGTATAAAACTATAACTTAATAAGTATGTATTTCAAACTCATCTTATTTGTAAATAAATTACATTTTTCTCATTAGGTGTATAAGTTTCTGGATAATATATTTCTTTTAAAAGACAAAACTAAATATTTTATTGCTCAATTAGTACTACAGAACTATATACATATACAAAAAATTACTATAAATCAAGCAGAACTTTTTATTTTATTAAGGATGAAAAAGGTAACGCTGAAGATTTTGTAGGTCGAAAAATACTGTGTGTCACAATTGCTTCAATCGATGTAGGTTTGTTTTGTATCATTTATTTGTGATTTATCTATTTTATCCATTATTGTTATTTATCCGTATATTTAAAACTATGTCTCTTTAACCCTTTAAAGTTCACTAGTGAAGATTCTTTAGGATTTAATGGAGATAGGTTATAAATGTTATCTTTGAACCTTATACATATGAAAAATATTAAAATGCTTTTCGTTAGTTTGGTAAGGAGGGGAGTTGGGTTCTAATTGTGAAACTCTCAACCTCCTTGTACAGTTCGAATATAATACATTCTTAAAATTTAAGTAATATTGAAAGAATACTGCATAATTACATATAGTAGATAAATAGCTAACTAAACAATTTATAAGTGATGTTTCGGGTACGTATATTTATTTGGGGTCATAAGAAAGGAAAATCGAATATATTTTTTTTCCAGGGAAAGAAGTTTAAACTCTTCTGTTTTAAAGAGGAAATAAACTGTGTGTTGTGCTACCATTTATTAATAGTTTGAAATGTCATAAACACCCGAAAAATCATTAATATACCTTAAAAAAAGATAAAAAAATATTTTAGCAGGTGTTTTTACTACATAAAAAAATATTTTAGCAGGTGTTTTTACTACGAAACCCCTGTTCTTTAAAGGATTAAAAGAGAAAACTAAATATTTTTAAGGTTCAATTTTTACTTAACTCTCATGTTATATATAAAAATTACTAAAATCGATAATTAAATAAATCAAGCAGAATTTTTAATTTTATTGAGGTTTTAAAAAAAAGCTGTAACACTGAAGATTTTGTAGAATAATATAATATTTTAAAAAATCTCTGTTTCATTAGTTTCAACCGATATGGGTATGTTTTTATCATTTATTTGTGCTCTCTTTATTTTATCCAGTATTGGTATTTATCCATATATATAAAAAAATATGTGTCTTTCAAAGATAAAAAGAAATATTTTTAATGTTAAATTTTTTACTACTGAACTAACGTATTATATATAAAAAATTATTATACATCAAGCAAAAGTTTTAATTTTATTAAGGTTTGAAAAAGGAAGTTGTAACACTGAAGATTTTGTAGGTCTAAAAAATACTGTGTTTCATTTGTTTCAACCGATGTTGTATTGTGTGTATCATTTATTTGTGCCTTATCTATTTTATCCATTATTGGTAAAAATGTCTACAAAATAAATAAAAATTGAACATATCTTTGTTCCATTTTTATTCCTGGTGTTAATTAAAAAATTATTATTATTATTTACACATAAATTAATTCGTCATACATTAAAAGTGAAGCAACTGCACAGTGATGTAAATTTCTGTCACATATTCTGGGGAAAAAGAAAGTTGTAACACTGAAGATTTTGTAGGTCTAAAAAATACTGTGTTTCATTTGTTTCAACCGATGTTGTTTTGTGTGTATCATTCATTTGTGCCTTATCTATTTTATCTATTATTGGTAAAAATATCTACAAAATAAATAAAAATTGAACATATCTTTGTTACATTTTTATTCCTGGTGATAATTAAAAAAATATTATTATTATTTACACATAAATTAATTCGTCATACATTAAAAGTGAAACAACTGCACAGTGATGTAAATTTCTGTCACATATTCTGGGGGAGATTATTTAGGAGATTCAAAATAAATTGTACAGAAAACGACAGACACATATAAAAAAACAAATCTTTTTTCGAAACATTATCGCTTTCACTAGAAAAAAAAAATCTAAGATTAGTTATAAAAAAAATTCTA
>CM063501.1:111931981-111949481 GCA_032207245.1 Pardosa pseudoannulata | reverse complement strand
AAATATGCTCCAAGTGTATTCTATATTAATTGCATGTTTAGCATTTTAAATTAAACAACACTGGGCATAAAATGTGACTAAATAATAATGTGGTGTAAAGCATTTTTGACCTTAAAATCTTCATGAAATGAATTCTTAATCTAAACAAAAAACTCATTTTAGAAGTTGAAACGATTTAAAAAAATACTTTAAGTGTATTGAAAATTAATTAACAGCTTAATAAACTGGGGCCAAACGATGGCCGATTGGTCAGGGTGCTGGCCTTCGGAACCGGAGATCGTGGGTTCGAATCCCACTATGGCATGGATGTTCGTAGCCGTCGGCTTTAAGCAGTAGGTCCCGGTCTCATTAGCCCTCGTGTTGCAAAAAGTAGACCGTAGCGCTCCAAACCAAACCAAACTAATAAAGTGGGAGAAGAATGCATTAAAATTACTTTGTATAAAGCACGTATGACAGTAAATTCTACAGTAAAAAAATTAATCAACAACCGAATAAATTGGGCGTAAATATGAATAAAATACTTTTGTATAAAGCACCTATATACAATAACATTTACAGTGAATGGTAAATTAATAGTGTTTTATAAAAACAGCTATAACAAAATTTTTTTATAAATAATAAATTTTTAACTATAACAGAATTATTTTTAATAATTGAAGCTTTAATAATTTCATGCTCCAAATGTATTAAACAGTAATAAAAAATCTAATATTTTAACAGCAAATTTAGCATTTTCATACACTCATAACTGGCCATAGAATGCATGAAACATATTGCTTTGGTGTAAAGCATCTATGGCAGTAAAATCTACAGTAGTTGAATTTTCAATTAATACAGAAATGTTTTCATAAAAATTAAGCCTTTTTCTATTAATGTTTCAAGTGTATTAAATAATAATTAAATACCTAATATTTCAACTGCATGTTCTGCGTTTTCATACAAATATCACTGGGAATAAAATTTGATTTACGTTAATGCAATTTATATTGAACCATAATTCAGTTTTTATAATATTTAGAATTTTCTTACATCCTTACAGCGTCTCAGTGTTTTTAAGCAGTTTATTTGCATCATGCAATATCCGTAAAATATCAATATGTTTTTACGCATATCATAAGAATGTATGAAAAAGAACAAATATTAAACTCTGTAAAAGAGAAAAGCAAAAGCTTAAATGAACTTTTAACAAAGAAATTAGTATAGTAATGCCATCTACCGGCCAATAACAAAAACTAACAGAGCATAACCATGTAAGTATCGCGAAGCTTTATGACTGCTTTTAAAATTAAGAACTTTTATGTGTAACATTTATTTTATTATTAGAATTTTCTTTTTTTGTCATCAATAAAAAACTATTGGTGAGACAGAAAAAATGTTTGTAACGTTTAAAAAGCAATACTTCGTTAAAAGAAAACGAAAGAACGAAAAACGAAGAAAAAAGCCACTAATGATGAAGAAAAAAATTGCCTCATACCCTAAAGGCATAAACTGACGATTGATGTAGGGCTCATAGCATATTTAATTCATATATATCTATCCAGAGAACTAAGGAAATTTTGCTGCAATACTGTTCGTTTTATAATAAAATAATTAGAAAATGACTGTGAATATCGATGCAATTTTTACTTAAAGATGAAGTTAATGACTGAAGAAACGAATTTTATGAGGATACCTCATCATTATTTTGTGTGTTTATTAAATTATAGACATAGTGTTTATATTTTTAATGTGTGATACCAATATATCCAAACTATATGTAAAACTCTCATACTAACATATACAATAATTTTACATATAAAATATTTTATACAAAATTATGGTTTACACTAAATTGCTTCAATTTAACCCCTTGCTGTGGAATATATTTTAAAAATAAAGTACAAACAATGATAATAATAAAATAATTTTCTTTAATATTTAAGACAAAATTTGTACATGATTTGACTATAGCGGTGCTGAAAATTCTTAAAACTATTTCAATATTTTCCTTACTTTTGCACCAAAAATTTCAAGTTGAATATTTTCAATTATTTCAAATTAAACTAAGAAAGTATGTATAAATTGAGAGTTTTCATTGATGTTTTGTCATATTTATTGTTATCATTCTCAGAAATATGTATACCAAATTTTAAATCTACATACCCACTTAAATGTATTGTATACAAAATATCATTCACGTACAGTGCAAAAATTATACTTTGGGTAATCTGAATTTTAGACATGTTTTAACCCCTTGCCCAAGGAATATATTTGATAAATCTGAGACAAAAATGAAATTTTTCTCTTTAACCACTTGCCTGATTATCTAGAGTTATCTCAGGTTCGTTTATATTGAAGTTAGTTATTATCCCGAGAAAACTCGGGCAAATCAGAATTTGTCTGTATGATTTTGTTTTATCACGGTTTTACTCGGTCTGGAGTAAATTAAAGGAAATATTCAGTTTTGATAGGTAGTTTGCCAAGTTTTATTGGTTTCGTGGTAATTTTGGTGGAACTGGCTACGTGTTTTACATTGATTACAAAACTTATTTCAGAAAATCATCGTGGCGAGTTTTCTGCCACATCAGGAAGGCCCAGTATTAGTCGTTTACCACTCAGGTTAACCTTATGGCATTTTCTAGATGTTATTCCCGATACCGGAATAAAAATGAAATCTAATGACAGTTACTCTGTCCTTCTGTAAAACACATTTCAGAAGTAAGCCAATAAAAAATGAGACCAGATTTTTGTATTTCTCTAGTATGCGAATTGCACCTAAAGGTTCAAACATTCCATGAGTATATATAGAATCAAAAGTGTATGACTGTTGGATACATTTTAGATTTAAATTTCATAGAATCAAATCTCGTTTAGGAAGCTCAAATTTTAAACGAATATACAGAAAGGAAGTTCGAGAAGTAAACTTTAAAATAAATAAATAGTAATGATTCAATAAGTTTTAAAAAGCGATTAGGAAAATCTTCCGAGAACCCTTGTAAACTTCCGATAAGGGTAAACTGTTTAGCACCGACAAAAGGGTAGTCAACATCGCCTGGCAGATCGAAAGCAATCATACTATTGGAATAATGGTCAGTTTGAGTATCTACCAAACATCAGATCTGCACAGATTGTCAGGTATCACTTTGTGTTGTCCATTTCTTCAAAAACTATTATACAAAGACAAATATTTAATTTTTTTCCATTTGTCAGAGGTAACTCATGGTAGCAAACTAATATTAAAACTAAATGCTTTCACAACTGTAAAAAATTAAAAATTCAAACTAAAAGCTACATATTTCATTTTGTTTTATTTTCTTATATTTAATAATAAAATAAAAAGACGTGATGATTTTTTTCAATTTTTTTGAAAAGAAAAATTGTAAGAGAAGCGGTTGTTTGTTAATTATTACATTAAAATGTTAAAAATAAATTATTTTTGTAAAAAACAAAATTTTAAAAGAAACAACTACATTTTCAATATTTTTACATGCATGGGAATTATTAATGGATTACAGTAATTTTCTTCAAATTATTGCAACTTAAATCAAATGACATAATTAACTGGATAAATATAATAAACTAATAATACAGTATTATTATCTCTATCAACAGCCATGAATTCCGTGTACCTCAGATTCCTCAGATTCAAAAATCCCTAACAGTAACCGAGAAATAGCAAAAAATGTCGGGAAACTACCGAAAGTTTCGCAGGAAAGTATTTCTATCTATTCTGAAAATGGCAAATTAAATATTATGCATTAGACGAAAAAATTTCTGGCTTCGAGTAATTAAAATACCGCTTTTACTCTTCCCGAACTAAGGTCGAGCATTTGAAAATTGTCCAATTTGCTTCGGACTTAGGATAAGTACAATATTAGACCACCTTTATAGGATTTTGTGATTTTTATTAACACTTCGTGCGGGCAACGTTTTTTTACGTTTTTTGCAGTCAGTGACTGGAGCACGAGTCACGCAAAAACACGTATTTAGTAGATTTGTGGTGGATATCCGCTAACCACCAAAAATCTACTAAATACGTATAATTATATGTATATGTGACATTATATGCGTGTTGTTTGCATTGCTATGCAACGTTTTGCATTTTTTCTTTCCCCAAGTTATGATTGTCAAGTTACTCTGCCTTTTGTTGCGTTATTTCGTCTTCAATCGAATTCACAGCTTCAGAAAGCACAAGTCGTGTTTTGTCAATTCGAAACTTGGTTTTTTATTGTTAAATACAAAATTGATAATAAATAGTTCTGTTTGTACTTGTCATGAAAAAACATTTTTGAATATATTGTAAAATTTTAAAAACTCATTTATTTTTGTGATTTCGTAAAAATATTGTTTTTTTTTGTTTAATAATCATACAGTATATAAAGTGTAAAATAAAAAAAGTTTCGTTCATAAAATCAAAGTGGTTTTCTATTTACTGCAATTTTTCTGAATAACTAAACTTTCGCGTGATTCACAAAAAAACGCCAGTAAGTTGGCTGTGTAGTATATCCGCATGCCAAGTTTTAATTGGAAAATTCATCTCCTTGACTATTTTTTATCATTGTAAATCCTAACTATATTTCAAAACTATTTGATTGCAAAGCGTCAAACACAAGGGTAAAAAGTTCAGTTACCAACGTTTATCTTATGAAAAGTTTTTTTATTCTATAAAAAAATCCATCTTACTAAAATTTCAATTAAAGATAATTCAGCTAAACTCAAATCAAATCTTTAAATAAAACCCCTTGATTGATTTCATTAAAAATATACGAAAATCCCCTTCTAATAATTAGCATTTAGATATTCCCTTTTATGATAAAAATGAATTATAGATTTTGAAAAAAAATTATCAAGTATGTTCAGTAATTATATTTCGCAATATTATATTTGAAAATAGATCAATTAAATTTATTTTATTTCTCAGAGGGATTTAATATTATATTCATGAAAGAATTTAATTAATCAAGTCGATTGTGTTAAGATCTGAAGTTTTTTATTAATGCTTAATAGAAATATGAGACATTAATAAATATGGAAATTAAAATATTTGCATATAATGGGTGAGATATTAGAGTACTGCATTTTTTTTTCATTTCTTTCCTAAATTTCAAACTTTAAAGTGTTCGATTTTAATAGATTTTCTTAAATTTTGATTAAACAATTATAAACAAGCTTTGAAAATTTTTTTTAAAAAGAGTATTTACTTGCTATCTGTTACCAGCATTTCATTTATAAGCTGTATCCCAACAAATCTAAACAAAATCTGGGATTTAATTAAACTGCCTTCAAATTAAGAGCTGTACTTAAGAATAATTTTGTAAATTAAACCTTAAATTTAAGAGTTGCAGTCGGTTTGTGATAAAAAATGCTTAGTTCTTATAATACGAGTTAAAAAAATTTGTTAGCTATTAGAAGTATTGCCTTTTGAAATATTTTACTGCAAATTATAATACAAGCGATTCATTAAATTGACCTGAGACTTCTGATTTTGCATAATCTGCGATAAAAAAAATTAAACGAGCTTCAGATGTTTTGTGTGTTGGTGATTTTTCATTTCCCGTTAATAATATTTTTGCCTTTTAATCGTAAATCTGAGTAAAATCTTGAGATTTATCGTATATCTTTAAGTAGTAAAATCTGTTTAGTTATTATATAAAACAATAAACAAGATTCTTGGTTTTATTGAGTTGGTAATTTCCACTACGATGACATTAAACTTTAACACGTCTTATCATCGTAAATATAACCCAAATATAAAACTTGATGAACTGAAGAGTTATACTTATTCGTAACAAACATCATTAAATTAGCTGTATAGATTTTGTTAGAGGAAATAGTACGTTATACTTAGATTTAACCCCATTTCTCAACCCCCTTCTACCATAAATCTTAGGAGGAATTACTATATCCAACTTTAAATTAAGTATTGTAATTGATTTGGTCTTAGGTTAAGTACAATATTAGACGATGAAGTACAATACCTTAAGTACAATATTAGGATTTTGTGATTTTTATTAACTGGAAAAGTAGAATAATGTTTAATTTTTAATATACAACAGTAGGCATAATAACGCATTTACAGCTTTTCAAACGTAGTCGATATTTTGTTATCCATTATTAATATTGCATTGATAGTTATCTATTATCTAATTTTAATTTAATACTGAAATATAAAACGCTACTGTACGCATAAAAAATTTCCACTTTATTTACACCCACTCAATTTAATATTTACATTAAATGAACTTAAATGGATTTTCATGTGAAGATTTTTGATCATGTAAATATCATTTATTTTAATAGACACCGACATGAATCGAAAACATGAAAAAAATGCATAGATACGGCAGTTAGTTGACATTAGGTGGACGACTGGGAAAACTACAAACAAATAATCTATATGAACAAAAAGTATATTTAAAAAATACTTTTATTTAACAAGGATAAAAAATGCACTATAAATTAAACTTTTCTTGAGTTCTTAGTTATATTGTTCGACAATAGATTGCGAAAATAATTAAAAACATCTATAAAAGTATGTTTAGTAAAAACGATTAAAACTATCAATTTTAAAGAAATATAATAAATATTCCATTCAATGAAGTTTTAGAACTATTCCTTTTTATAGTTACACACAAACTAATAATTGTGCTAATAAAATGTTTCCATAATCACTACTACATAGAGATTAATGTTGATTATATTAGAGTGATATTAGCCTAACAACAGAAACCTCTTTTAACTCCTTACCTGTGGCGCCCGTACTCAATTCGGGAAATGCAAATGAGCCAATTTTGGGATGCCCAACCTGCGTTCAGGCCAGAGAGAATATGGTATTTCAATTCAGGGAAGCCCGACATCGATTCGTTCAATGCATAATATTTAATTTGCCATTTACCCAATAGATAGAGACACCTTTCCGCAAAAATTCGGTAGTTTACCGCCATTTGTCGCTATTTCTTGGATAATGTAAAGGATTTGTGTAATTCAAATTAATCTGAGGGACATGGAATTTATTTCAATTGATATAGATAAAAATATTGTTATATTAGTTTATTATATTTATCCAGAAAATCATGTCATTAATGATTTGATTTATTTTGCTGTAATTTGGGGAAGAATTACTGTAATCCATTAACATAACATTTCCCATATATGTAAAAATATTGCAAATAGTAGTCATTTCGTTTAATTTTTTTAAAATAATTTATTTCTAAATTTATTCTAAAATTTTGCTTTTCCAAGCATAACCTATTTTTAATATCTTGATGATAATAAAAAATAAAATTAAAGAGAATATTTTCCTTTTTTACCCGTTTTTCTTAAATTGCACAGGCAAGGTGTTAAAATATGTCTTTTTTTATAATAGTTGATTGCACGATACTGCTCATTCAAAGTCAATGTAATATTACAAGTAAGACGTAAAGACCTTATTGCAGGTTAACTTGTATGCGTTAAAAAATTTGACATACATTGAACATATATTGAACTTTAGTATGTACTTGTATGAAGCTGTAGAGCCGCGCATGATTTCGACATACAATTCTATACAAGCTCCATAGAGTTTTGGAAGTGGTGTTAACCGTTAACCGTTCACATGATCGAATCTGAGCGTAGATTTCGGAATGATTTCCTTCGATTTACAACATCTTGCAACTCTTATCTACTTTTATAACTTCTGTAATTAACTGCCTTCTTCTCCGGTCGTAGGAAACTCATCGAGCCCATTGTAGTTATTAACTTTCTCGCAGTAATCGGCTGCCTCTTTTGCACTACCACACATCATTTCGATTTTACTCTCCGGTAATATCTATTTTATCTTGGAAAATCTCGTGCTAGCTGTGAAAGAAAACGAAGCACCATACATAAACTTAGCTACTAGGAGGACAGTTGTGATGCCTTCAATGTTCTTGAGTGAAGAAGTAGCTTGAAGAAGGATCACAGAATTAACAGAAATGGAAATCACTTTTATTTTCTGGAGTATATAATTGCTATATACAAAGAGATCTCACACGAGGGGAGGCTTTTCCAGGGTGCAACGAGAACCCAATCTATTCCACGTTCGGTGTCCGAGACCCTGCCGTTCCTCATATCAACATACCTTACTAGTATCACAGACGTAATTGCTAAAAAGCTGGCTCCAGTCAAAAGTCTCGGAAGCCTCCACAAGATCAACGCATCTACGTAAAAAAAATGTCGAAAAACCCCAAGTCACAAATTTCTAGGCTTTTTATACCTTGGGGTGCAGCTACGGTCTCGCCAACTGTTTTCTGGCCAGTTACGATTCCAGTTACCTGTAAACTCCAGCTAAAGCTACAGCTAGTCGAATTCTCATTCGATAGCTGTTCCTTTTTCAACTCCTCTTCTTAGCCCACTCTCCTGTTTCTAATCATGGATCTTGTTGGTGCTTCAACCACATTTGGCGAAATTGGCGTGCTTGCAGCGTGGCGTTTGAAATCTGGCGAGGGGATCGTAACTCAACAAATTGATTCTTAATCAAAAACAACATTTTGAGGAAAAATTTTTCAAAATTTGATTATTTTAAATACTTTTAATAATAAATTTTTAATAAATTAAATTAAATTAAATAATAAATTTTTAGATACTTGATAAATTCTTTTTCCAATTTTTAAGTAAATCGACCGATCTTTGCAGAACACGTTAGATACTTATTTTTTATTTCAATTTTTCAAGTAAATCGACCGATCTTTGCAGAACACGTATTTTGAGTGGAGGTTGAAGAGGAGTTGTAAAATTGAAAATTTTTTTTCAAATCTCTTATTTGAAATCTAAAGGTGATACTCTGAAATCATTACCACGTCCGATTATCATTACCACGCGTCATCATTACACGCGTCACACGAATCATTACCACCCGTGAAGTTTTTTCAACAGAACTGTCCACTTATCAGACATTACGTCTGGCCTTGTAGTCTGGTCAAGCAGGTGGGACCCAGCTCGGCTGGTTTCGGTCATTAGCGTTCTGAACAAGGGTTGACTTCACACAATACTCTTCTCCATTCACCAAATACATGACCTTAACCAGTGTTTCAGCAAAGGCTCTTCCTAGTTTGGTGTATTTCCTGTGAGTGCAAAGGAGGCAATAAATTTATGGAAGTTACATCATTAGCTAGATGTGGCAAGATATTGGATGATATAATCACTAATATCAACGTGAATCTTACAAAAATTGAAATTTACCTAGCCTATCTGTTTAAAGCTGTACTTAATTTGCGCATCCTATATTAAACGAAGTTCATAGAAGTTGATGTGCTAACGAGTTTTCGTTACAAGTTTGCAATATCGCATTTCTGATCTCGAACTAATATCATAAATCTTATCACAAATCTGGAATTTTTTTGTTATTACACAATACCCTTTCTAAAATTCTCAAAAAAAATTTCCCTTCTCTCATTCGACGAGAGAAATTACCAGCGTTTGAGCAATAACTCCTTCTCCTAACGTGATTAAAATCGCAATGGAAAAAACAACAAAACAAAAACCGAGCCTTTTATTTCTTTCTTAAACCAGTCCTGTTGAAAGTTTCATTTTATGTCCCTAAATTTCTAGTACTTGTTTAGCTAAAAGCACCGATGAGCCCGGTTAGACTCCTCCCACGACCAATCAATTTTTTAGTTCCCCCCATCTCCAAGGAACCAATCACTGTATTAAGACCTAAACCGGCGTCACGTCCCCACAATAAAATGCCTATACAGAGAGAAGAGTCACTGGTTAGAGAAAGAAGCAGGGGATAGAGAGAGGAATAGAGCATTAAAAAGAATAAAACCAAAATAAAAATCGCGGCAGATACAGCCACCTCGAAATCGGAGTTTAGACTCCTGGCCAATTGAAAAGAAGCGGTCTCATTCCAACCGCACTCCCACATGTGCCTATAGATATGTGCCACGTACTTTGTGCGATAGCGAGAAAACAGTGAGGTGGAGATATAAAAAAAAGAAAAGGGAGGGAGAAAAAAGGACTGTCTGGTTATAAAGGAGTAATTGAAAAAGGTTTCAGTGGAAAAAGTCGGTTTTTAAGGAGCCTCGTGTGGTAATAAAGGGTTCAGTGGAATGGAAGGGTGAACGAAGAACAGGTCTTAGATGCGCCCTCTCCCGTCATATTGTCTAATTTCTGACATATTGGATGAGTAAATTGTCATAGAACGTCCCGGAATGATTTTTGTAGATGGTCACTCTTAATGATAATGATAAAAAGAAATATTGTGAGATTTAAATATTTAGTAAAAACTATATTTTTTATTAATCTTATATTATTCACGCCAGTATTTCGCCTATGAATTAACAAATTATGAATTCGTAACTTAACTATTTCGGATTTATTTTTGAACCATCATATAGTCCGTCATATGACGGGAAAAGTAAAATTTTTAATTTTCCAGAAATATAACGTACCCTATAAGGCAGAAAAAAAAATAGTTTTTTTTTTGGCTGAGATTTATCTGGTACACGCTCAGAAATTTGTTTATCTTTAATGACCACATGTTAGTTGCCAACTTTAATTTATCTTGTCATATTACATATAGGATGGAGATCAGAGGTTTTAATATTGACAGTTATTATTCTGGGGTATATATGAATGATGTCCAAAATTTACCGAATCGATTGCAAAACGCTGGTTATGTATTAAAATCAGACACACAAACGAATAAACTTCTTAATTTTCAAAGACATAAAACTTAAACACATTACACATTTATGATTACTAATTGAAAGTAACATAACTTGGTGTCATTTTGTCATTCATTCTTAAAGGTCACCAAAAAAAAACTTTTATATCTTGTTTAATTTATATGTATGAGCTGTGTATTGCAAGATTTTCCACATGGTATTTCATAACACAGTACATAATCATGATTACTAATTGATAGTAACATTACTTAGCTTCATTTTGTCATTCATTCTTAAAAGTTATTTAAACCTTAAAAGTTATATCTTGTTTAATATATGTGCTGAGTATTGCAAGATTTCCTACAGTATATTTTATAATGCATTACAAATTCATAGTTACTAACTGAAAGTAATATAACTTGGTTTCATAATTTTATTCATTCTTAAAAATCTCCAAAGAAAACTTTATATCTTGTTTAATGTATATGTATGAGCTGTGTATTGCAAGATTTCCCACATGGTATTTCATAACACAGTACATAAACATGATTACTAATTGAAAGTAACATAACTTAGCTTCATTTTGTCATTTATTTATAAAAGTTATTTAAACCTTAAAAGTTGAAGAAGGAAATTTTATATCTTGTTTAATATATGAGCTGCGTATTGCAAGATTTCCTACAGGATATTTTATAACACACAACAAATTCGTGATTAGTAACTGAAAGTAGTATAAGTTGGTGTTATTTTGTCATTCATTCTTAAAAGTCACCAAAAAGCCATTATATCTTGTTTAATGTATACGTCTGAGCTGTGCATTTTAAGATTTCCCACATGGTATTTCATAACACAGTACATATTTATGATTACTAATTGAAAGTTACATAACTTGGCTTCATTTTGTCATTCATTCATAAAAGTTAATTATACCTTAAAAGTCGGAAAAGAAACTTTTATATTTTGTTTAATATTTGATGTGTGTATTGCAAGATTTCCTACAGGATATTTTAAAACACACAACAAATTCGTGATTAGTAACTGAAAGTAACATAACTTGGTGTCATTTTGTCATTCATTCTTAAAAGTCACCAAAAAACCATACTATCTTGTTTAATGTATATGTATGAGCTGCGCATTGCAAGATTTTCTACAGGATATTTTATAACACACAACAAATTCGTGATTACTAACTGAAAGTAACACAACTTGGCGTCATTTTGTCATTCATTCTTAAAAGTCACAAAAAAAACACTTTATATCTTGTTTCATGTATATGTCTTAGCTGTGCATTGTAAGATTTCCCACATGGTACTTCATGACACAGTACATATTCATGATTACTAATTGAAAGTAACGTAACTTAGCTTCATTTTGTCCTTCATTTATAAAAGTTAATTAAACCACAAAAGTCGAAAAAGAAACTTTTATATCTTGATTAATATATGAGCTGTGTATTGCAAGATTTCCTACAGGATATTTTGTAACACAACAACAAGTTCGTTATTAGTAACTAAAAGTAATATAACTTGGCGTCATTTTGTCATTCATTCTTAAAAGTCAAGAGATTTTATAACACACAACAAATTCTTGATTACTAACTGAAAGTAACATAACTTGGCGTCATTTTGTCATTTATTCTTAAAAATCACCAAAAAAAACATTATATTTTGTTTAATATATATGTATGGGCTGCGTATTGCGAGATTTCCTACAGGATAATTTATAACACACAAATTCCTGATTAGTAACTGAATGTAATATAACTTAGCGTCATTATGTCATTCATTCTTAAAAGTAAAGAGAGAATCAATTGGACGCCCTGACAACGATTCTAGCGCCCTTTACGTTACCTCCAATTTTTCAATGTGTAAACAATTAGTAAAGTATTGAAAACTATTTTCCGCATGAATAAGAATAAGGCTAATTGATCGCCATTTTATCTATATAAATACACAAAAAGACAATAATACAAAACAATTGGGAATACTCTATACAATACCTTTAAAATTGCATGCTTCGAAACAAGAATACAATTATAGAAAATAAAAGTTACAAAAGTTACTTAAGACTAAAATACTTTTTAAAAAATTACTTTTTAAATTTTAATGTTATCATATTTAAAAATGTTCCCACTATAAGCAGAGTAATTATCATACATTAAGAAACTTTCGCAATCTCCTTTCTTAATCGAAATTTATGAATGTCATAGTAAGAACTAGAAATGCAAACTAAATTGATTTTCATTCCTTATCTTCACCTGTTAGAATCTAATTTAAGTACGTTTTCTTTAATTATTTTTTATCCCTCTAACTAAAAATTTCGAGTTTAATACAAACATTACTTAAAATCTATCATTCTCTAGTATAAAACTTTTTATCATTGAAAAAAAACAGTACATATTAATTGATAAAAAAAATTGTCAAATTTATTTCTTAGTATATAAATGATTGTCTAAAAAAATTACTTTTCTTCATTCTAATAAAAAAAATTTCTATTATAAATGTAATTTCATTTTGAAATATAATGTGAAAACCTGTGGAATATGTATTTAAGACATCATTTATATTGAGCTTTATGTTAATTGATAAATAAAGTTAGTACTTTCATAGGCATACGTCTTAAACCCATTCTTGAACCAGTTACGTAAATCACTTGTGCCATAAAACTTTGTATTATTCAATGTAATACAGTTGGACAAAATAATGTAAAAACCTGTGATAAGAATATGTTTTTATTTATAGACTGTTGATCCTCATTTTGCATGGATTACAGCTTGTATCCGACTTGGAATTGACAAGTACAAGTTGCGTACAACATTCAGAGGCATACGTTCCCATTCAAGTTTCCCACTCCAGTTGCACCAGTTACGTTTCCACTCAGTTTGTGCCATTGTGGGAAGATGATCAATGTAATGTATTATTAAATGTAATACAGGGGTTGGAAAATATAATCTGAAAACCTGTGATAAGAGAATATGTTTTTATTTATAGGCTGTTGATCCTCAGTTTGCATGTATTACAGCTTGTATACGACGTGGAATTGACAAATACAAGTTAGTACAATATTCATAGGCATACGTTCCCATTCAAATTTCCCACTCAGTTGAACCAGTTACGTTCCCAATCACTTTGTGCCATTGGGGGAAGATGATCGATGTAATGTATTATTCAATGTAATTCAGGGGTTGGACAAAATAATGTGAAAACCTGTGATAAGAGAATATGTTTTTATTTATAGACTGTTGATCCTCATTTTGCATGGATTACAGCTTGTATCCGACTTGGAATTGACAAGTACAAGTTGCGTACAACATTCAGAGGCATACGTTCCCATTCAAGTTTCCCACTCCAGTTGCACCAGTTACGTTTCCACTCAGTTTGTGCCATTGTGGGAAGATGATCAATGTAATGTATTATTAAATGTAATACAGGGGTTGGAAAAAATAATCTGAAAACCTGTGATAAGAGAATATGTTTTTATTTATAGGCTGTTGATCCTCAGTTTGCATGTATTACAGCTTGTATACGACGTGGAATTGACAAATACAAGTTAGTACAATATTCATAGGCATACGTTCCCATTCAAATTTCCCACTCAGTTGAACCAGTTACGTTTCCACTCAGTTTGTGCCATTGGGGGAAGATGATCGATGTAATATATTATTCAATGTAATACAGAGGTTGGACAAAATAATGTGAAAACTTGTGAAAAGATAATATGTTTTTATTTATAGGCTGTTGATCCTCATTTTGCATGTATTACAGCTTGTATCCGACGTGTAATTGACAAATACAAGTTGCGTACCTATTCAAGTTTCTCACTCCAGTTGCACCAGTTACTTTCCCACTGAGTTTATACCTTTGGGAGAAGATGATCGGATAGAATGCTAACATAATCTTCTCCTCTAATACGGTCATCCAGAACAAGTTGGCCAAGACAACAATGTGATATCGTACCCCATATCATCATTGAGCTGCCGCCATGCTCAACGGTAATCCGAAGACAGTGAACATCATAGACTTCTGAGGGCGTTCTCTAAACGCAAACGTTGCCAATTGTCGAAAATAATGTGGAATACTGAATCGTTTGTCGATATTACATTCTTCCATTGTTGCGTTCAATTGTTATGCTCGTGACACCTTATTGTGGTGTCAAGACATTGCATGGTGCAATCGGTGGTTTTCAAACAGTTGCTCTAACAGGAATATTTGCCACATGCCGTTAATGCTGGATAGACTTTGTTGAAACTGCTTCCTGTAGATGTGTGTTCATCTGAGATGTTTTCTGAGATGTTTTCTGTTGTTTTGTTCTTTTTTTTGCCACAATAACCGTCAAAATCTGTCTGTGTCATTCAGCTTTGACTTGTGACCATTGTTTTGGTTTTAAGATTATTTTTTTACCTGTTTCAAATATGCTGACGTTATGGCGGTACTGCCCTTCTACCAAAACGTAGAAGAGTTGTCGTTATCGTCCCCAAGGCTACAGCAAAATCGGCTCAGATAATATGCCTCTTTCGAAATCAGAGGTCAGCCATAACGCAATTACGGATTTCTCTTACCTCCCAAGTCATCTTTTCATATGTATTTATCTTTTTAGTGTGTTCTCTTGTGCTCTCTTGTGTTATTTCCTTTTTCCCTTTTTATATTTCTTCAGGCCTACTTCAAATAACTGTAAAGTTTTCAGTTTAAAAAGAAGAACTGGATTTAAGTGTTAACACAAAATACTAATTATCCTCCAGTTTATTTCCGATACATGGTCGAATTGGTAGAGAGTTAGACTTTAGTTAAGGAGTCCGTGGGTTCAAATACCTTTCTAAGCATGAATGTCCGTAGCTATTTCGAATTGTTTCTAATCAGTAAATACATGGTCTCATTATCGATCAAGTAGCAAAACAATTAACCATAGATCTTCAAACAGTTTAACAAAATCTGTAGCTATCCTGTAGACAAAATTAATCTAATGCCGTTTTCTACACACACCCAACACATATATATATATATATATATATATATTTATTTATATATATATATATATATTATATATATATATATATATATTTTATATTATTAACATATATATATATATATATATATATTATATATATATATATATATATTATATGTATATAATATATTTATATATATATATATATTTATATATATATATATATATATATATATATATATATAATATATATATATATATATATATATATATATTATATATATACATATATATATGATATATATATATGATATATATATGATATATATATATATATATATATATATATATATATATATATATATATTTATATATATATATATATATATATATATATTTATATATATATATATATATATATATATATATATATATATATATATATATATATATATATATATACACTGTCTACCAAGTCACCGGTATCCTGTCAATCAGTATTTGGACACCTGTGATAGAAAAAACTTAACTTTATTAAAAATCAATAGTTGGTAGAACCTTCACGAGAGACAATTACAACGTGAACCCTCCGGGGCATACATTCCACAAGTCTTTGTATTACAGCTAGTGGCATTGTCTTCCACTCGTCTTGGAGTAGACATACAAGTTCCTTCCCCGATTTTGGGCGTGTAGTGCACTCCTTAATTCGGAGATCCAACTCGTCCCAGAGGTTCTCGATAGGGTTCAGGTCTGGGTTCTGGGCAGTCCAGTCCATTCGATGAACTCCATTGGCATTATTCCAAGACTTGGTTAACCTCGAAACATGACAACGGGCATTGTCGTCCTCAAAGTAACAGGGGTCGAACCCGTAAAACTGCCAAAACGTAGGAAGCACATTGTCATCCAAAATAGTGCAGTAGGCATCGGCGTTGAGCTTACCATGAATGGGGACCAAGGGTCCCAGTTCTTACCAGAAGAAACACCCCCAGACCATAATTCCACCTCCGCCGAACTTGACTGTTGGCCCAATGCATTCTGACAGGAGACGTTCTAAAAAAACTAGGACTAACAACTAAAGGACTAAAAAATTTATAAATTAGTACGAATATCTAGTTTTTTTTTGTATTTTACTTTCTTTTATATAATATAAACCATTTAATCCTACTTAAAAAAGGTTTGGTCTTTATCGAGATGAAAAGCACATTGTTGTATATATATATATATATATATATATATATATATATATATATATATATATATATATATATATATATATATATATATATATATATATATATATATATATATATTAGCAAATATGATGATGCCTATTTATATGAAAATTCTCCGCAAAGCTTTTCAGTTTATACATTATTTTCTGATCTCCTGCCATGTATTTTTACAATTATCTTTTTTTTCCTGCCTATGCAGCCAAAAGTCTATTTTTTTACTTTCTTACTTTTATACGTATTTTCTCTTCTCCCAAGGAATCTTTTTATATGTATTTATCTTCTCTATCTATTTATCTCCAACTTCTATTTCCTCTCCACTCTCTTATTTTTTTCAGTCATACATTACAATGGTTTTAAACTTTTCAGTGCTAGCAGGGCACTTGTACCTAAGTTTTAACGGGAAAAAGTATTCTGTGAACTATTAACAATAGTCTCAATGTATTTTTTAAGAATAGTTTTTATTTCTTTTTCTGTAAATCCTCTGGAAGAAATGAAAAAAAGAGAAATATGAGCTTAAAATGATGTTTCTAGTTCAAAATGCATTTCTTGAAAGGTCGAGAATTTACATACACTGCTTGGAAATTCCTAAGGAATAACTGGTTTTTTTTTTCAGAATATCCTCCCCTACAATTCATCAATATAATAATAAAATTAAATGCAAGTCCCGTACAAGAACATGACCTTGTTTCTGCATAAAATTCATTAGTCATTTAAAAGTTT
>CM063501.1:111924481-111926981 GCA_032207245.1 Pardosa pseudoannulata | reverse complement strand
ATAAAGGTCTTCGTTTCAAGAACCATTTGCAAAACACATAAATTCTTAAAATAGATTTCCAGTAAATAGAGATTAGATTGAACTAATATATAATAGTAAACATGTAGTTCTAGAACCTGTCAAACTCTGTTATGATTTTATAATCTTAATCAATATATAAAATTATTTACTCGAAAAAACTAACGCATTATATATATATATATATATATATATATATATATATATATATATATATATATATATATATATATATATATATATATATATATTGTAACGTACTGGAGATATGGTAGGCGAGGCCTTCAAGGAAACAGGCTAGAAAACTGTTTAATCTAGACTAAATATTTTATTCAGGTGAATAAATTATATACAGCTATGGACAGGTTCAGTAGATTTCTAAATATTCTGGAATCTCGAGCTGAGATAACATTCACACAGTTAGGATGCATGGGTACTGCGTACAATGTGGCTAGGGCTTCTAAATCACTGGAACAGTTCGCTAATTAGAGCCGGTACGTAACTCTGACACTATCATCTCCGGGCTGACAATTAGTACAGTCGGCTTTCTTACCAAGGTTCGAAAGCTCAGAGTGCGTATCACGCTGGAGTTCGTGAAGGAAACTCGGGATGCAAGACGATCCAAAATGAGAGCAAAGGTCACTCTCAGCTACCTACTTCTATGCACGAAGTAGAAAAAAAAATAATAAAATAATGGGAATGGGATCCCCATATCGAAGATCAACTTCTTAGCAAACAGAGACGCTGGCGGTCTCTAAAACAAGCAAACTCCGGAGATCGGAGAGACGAGTGGACTCCTCTCGAGCTCCAGACAACAGCTCCAAAATCAACTCTCAAGAAGAAGCCTCAAGAAAAGAAGCTCCGTCTTGGTTCCGCCACTCTTCTTTTATAGCTGTCCCGATTCCCTTTACGCGATTCTTCTGGAACCTTCCAGAACCAGGATGATGCAATTTTGCGGTCACTTCCAGCCTGAATCAGCTGTTCCGTTTCCAGATGTGGCTGAAAAGCCGTCTTTAAATCAGCCGATCCAAACAACTTAATTTCCTTTTTCGATATCGCTAATGGGCTCACATGTGGCACTGTAATTACTTACAATCATTTCACCGGGTCTTTTCACTCAATAGTCTCACAAATTCTGAGACTCTCTGGCTCCAGCACACGGACAGTTTTCAATTAAGTCCGGGACCTAGTACACAACATGTATTGATAGACCACCCGTTTCTACCCGCAGCTAACCGTAATTGTCCGGGGCGAAAGGTCACCTTCCGCTACGCTTTCGTTAGGGTCATGTAACGGTTCGTTACATTATATATGCTTATTCTATATATATACATATAAATATATATATTATATAAATATGTATATATATTGTTAAAATGTGACCACCAGGCACTCGACGCCATGTTTGATGGTTGACTGTTAAACTGTGGAATATACATGAATAAAGACATTGTCGAAACATCATTCGCTGTATGACTTGTCATATGAATCATATACATACACACACAAATATATATATATATATATATATATATATATATATATATATATATATATATATATATATATATATATATATATATATGCATAGATAAATTCAGTAAAGTTTAAAAAATTTTTCAAATTCAACATTTCTTAAAAATTCATATTTCTAAATTTTTAAAATCCTGCCACATGTAATTAATATTTCAGGAAGATGTGAATAAAAAACCTTATTTAGAAATATATTCTGATTGTTGTTAACAGTCCCCAAATGAATATTTCTTACTTCAAACCTAAATACAAGTGCCCTCTAAAACTGAAAAGTTTCAAACTATTGTAAAGTGAACCTGAAAAGAAAATAAAAAAAGGGAAGAAAGCAGTAAGGAAAAAGAATGGGGAAAACGGCTGCAGAAGATAAATACTTATAAAAAGATGCCTTGGGAGTAGGGGAAAACTTGTAAAAAAGGGAAAATAAAGAAATAGTATTTGACCGAGATAGGTAGAAAAGAATATAAAAGTGGACAAAAAAGAGATTTCCGAAGAAAGCATGGCGGTGAAATAGAACATAAAGAATTAAAAATGGTGTTATATAAAATCGGTTGGTAGATTTAGTAGTCACTTTGGTAATACCTTTTTAAAAATGTGTGACACCGACTTTGGTTTCATTTACATCATGTAAACAACTATTGTACATCCAAGTTAAAGTACTATGTCCAAATCACAAAAGTTAAATTGATTTAACTATATATACCCTTTTCTATTTTCTCTACACATTAATTGGAAAAAAATGTGTAGAAGAAGACAAAAAGAAAGTATTTGTTTCGAATCCATGAAAAAGAAAGAAAATAAAATGAATTACCAATATTGTTAAAGAATATAATGCATTGACATTGCAGAGTTTGTAAAACCTTTCTAAAACTGTATAACAAACATGTTTTTGAGGCGTACTAGATTAGCAATTTTCTAGATCTTAGCCAAACAATTACACCAAAAGTGTAAA
>CM063501.1:111909481-111914481 GCA_032207245.1 Pardosa pseudoannulata | reverse complement strand
ACAGTTTATTTAAAAACTTAGAGAATAGTGATCTTTAAATCCAAAATGGTTATATTATTTTTGTACAAAAAAGTTAATAAAGTTGATTTTGCATTGCTAGGTATGTATTTTTCCATTATAAATATATGATTGGATTGTTTTAAGTTTCTTTAATCGTATTTAAAAGATAATGGTCAGAAACCATCCGATAATGTATACTGGATTATTTTTACATTTGTGCTTAGTAATAATTTTATCTAGTATCATAAATTTTAGTACTTATTTATCTGAATTAATAATATACATTCATAATACTATTAACATTAGTATTTTAAACATATTAAATACATTCAACAATAAAATTAAATTTTAAAAAAATGTTTGCTTTTCTCCCTTTATATAACTAGCATATAGCCCGTCATATGATCATTAGTTTTTTTATACATATTTTTTGTTTTTGTCTTATTCGACGAATCATATAAAAGTATTTTTAAAAATTCAATTTTAGTAAAGATAAAATTATATTTCAATTAGTAACATCTACATCGGAAATTCATATTATCTAATATTATCTAATATTATATAATTCCTCTGTGGTATGGATGTTCGTAGCCATTCGGAGTAGGCTTTAAGCTGTAGGTCCCGGTCTCATTAGCTCTCGTGTTGCAAAAAGTAGACCGTAGCACTCCAAACCAAATCATATTTTCTAAAGTATAATTTTTGCAAGTTACGTGAATGATATATTGTATATATCATATGTAAATGTTTTGCAAATTTAAAATTCAGTACAAATATTTCTCTGAATTATAACAATAACCCTGAGGAATCCTAGAAAACTATCAATTTATACATACTTTTGTTTCTTGATTTTATTCGACAAAATTCAAAATATTCCGCTTGAAAATTTTGGTACAAGCGTAAAATATTGAAATAGGTTTTAGAATTTTCAGCATTGTTATTGTCTAGTTATGTATAAAATTTGTCTCATACTGAAGAAAATATTTCATAGAAAATATTAAATTTAATGATTTTATCGTTTTAAAATATGCCCCAAGATTCAATTTTATTAATATCCTTCAAAATTGCTTGTTTTACTCTGATTTGTCTTGAGTACTTTTATTTACCTTCTTTACCCCAATAATTCTTATGTTTTTTTAAAGTTGTTTGAAAGAATCCCGTATTTTTTTCACACAGAAAATAAAACTTATTCTCTATAACTATATTATATAAATGCAATATTTGTTTAATTACATGTATACCACTATTAACTGAAATGCTATCAGTAATGTTTAGAATACTTTTTAGAACATATTTCATATTTTCTCTGGCTAAATACATTAATTCAGAATATTTAAAATATAACTATAAAGGTTTTAACGTTACAATATGAAAAACATGCTAGACGAAGTAAATATAATGCATCAATGCCGTATAAATTATATCACATTATATGAGATTATAAGTGAATGAATTTAAATTTGAATTTTATTTCAGTGGTATGCATTCATCCTATTTAAGCAATGAATCACATTTTAGCATAATTCCAGGAACAAGTCATTTTTACTTTATTCAAAGAACTTCCTAGATTTTATTACTTTAATGGTATTTATCCCATTAAACTAATTGGGTCGAAATAACGACTATAATTAAAAAATAATAAAATCTTAGGCATGGACCACCCGAAAGTGTTCTTAATACAAAGGAATTTCTTATATAGAAAGAAAAATTTATAGAATAGGTTCTTGTTTCAATTTAATAAATTAGAAGGAGAACACGTAAATTCAGATTTTGGGGTGCAATGCAACCCGCCTCGATAATTAAGGATTCCCATGGTTTTCAGAAATCTACAGGGCTCTTGAAAGGATTGAATCGTTGAAATAGATCGTTTGACAAGTTCATTACTGCATCCTGCAGAAGGTTTCGATGTATGAGCCCGCGGCTACCGACAAGTGACGCGGCGAAGCTTCCGTCAATATCTGATGAGTTCGGAACACTCCTCCCCCCTCACTATTTTCAGGAGAAAACAATCGCAGTCCGTCTTCTTCGATTATTCTTTGGCCCCGAGACAAAAAGGCCTCGCTCTGTCCAGAGAGTGGAATTTTTTTGTTCTTTTAGGAAGAAATGAGATTGTTGCGGATTCCCGTTTTCTTCATCTTTAAAATGTGGAATATTTCTCCTACTTCCTCAATTTGTACTTACTGGAATTTGTACTTACTGAAAAGTTAAGGAGAATGGAATCTGGAGAATAAAAACAAACTTTGAACTGCATGAAAAATGTAGAGAACCTAATACAGTTAAAATTGTTGTGGATTCCGTTTCCTTCATCTTTAAAATGGGAAAAAATTTCTTCCTCAATTTGCAATTACTGGAAAAACGGTGAGCAGTTAAGAAGAATGGAATCTAGAGAATGAAATATAATTTTGAACTACATGAAAAATGTAGAGAACCTAATACAGTTAAAATTCTATGGATTCCCGTTTTCTTCACATTTAGAATGTGGAAATATTCTTTTACTTTCTCAATTTAAACTTACTGGAATAAAGGTAAGCAGTTAAGGAGAATGGAATCTGCAGAATAAAAAATAACTTTGAACTGCGTGAAAAATGTAGAGAACCTCATACCGTAAAAACTATCGCAGATTCCTGTTTTCTTCATCTTTAAAATGTGGAAAATTTCTTCTATTTCCTCAATTTGTATTTACTGGAATAGCGGTGAACAGTTAAAGAGAAATAAATCTGGAGAATAAAAACAAACTTTAAACTGCATGAAAGATGTAGAGAACCTAATACAGTTAAAATTGTTGCGGATCCCGTTTCCTTCATCTTTAAAATGTGGAAAAATTTCTTTTTCCCCAATTTGCAATTACTGGAATAACGGTGAGCAGCTAATAAGAATGGAATCTGGAGAATAAAAATAATTTTGAACTGCATGAAAAATATAGTAAATTTAATATAGTTAAAATTATTAAAGAATCGCAGCTAAGATGACTCGGACATTCGTATAGATACAATGATTAAAACACGGCCAAGGAAATAACATTTATAAAGTCCTGGAAACAGAGACGGCTGGGCAGGCCACGTGTAAGTTCGCAAGGAACGGTGACTGATAAATATTGGTCTACAGATGAAGGACTGTATCTACAGATATATTAAGATGGAAAAAAGCATTTGAAATGGGAACCGACTGTTATACTGGAAAAGAAGAAGAAAATGGTGGTCATATGTGACTTTTCATTCAGTTGGGTGCGGACCTCATGTATTTTTTTGTAAATTCCTTTTTTGCCCAATTTGTAGACGGACTATCAGCTTGTAAAATAATAATCTTTAAAAAAGCTTCTGGAGACCAAAAACTATTATAAATTTAAGAGGTATAGCAGATGCAGAAAAGATGGATCTACTTACTTTATTTTGAAAACGTCACCAGATCTAAAATATACACACTCAAAGATATCCAATTGATACCAAATTCATAATTTGTCCTAACTTGATGTGACGTTATTTTGAAAGCATTAAATGCGCACTGTCGTTCACTGTTGACCAATTATAATATCAATATCGGATGAGCTTGCATAGCACCAGGTCCTTGCATTATTTCAAAGAGTAAACAATTAAAATACGTCTTCTTCGATAATTCATAAGTTATGAAAGAATGATGATTTTGTTCTGGCCAGGAAAAGGTAACTTTTTGTTCTTTGTGAAAGAAATGAGATTGTTGTGGATATCCGTTTTCCTGATATTTAATCCTTTCTTTCCCACAATATCCGTTGTTAGTCAAGACCTCTGAGTCCCCAAATTGCCAGAATAGCCAAAGTCCACTGAGAAATTTCCTTCCCTTGACTGCTAATACATTGACAGCAGTTAACAGAGGCCTCATTGTAAACATCTGATTTTTGCAGGTGTTTTCCACTAATGTTTTTACAGCATGTTGAGAAATACTACTTGTTGTTGGATGCCGTGAAACATTTCATTGACACTCCATTTGATTTTGAAATTAAAAAAACTAGGTGTAAGGAAACATACAAATTTTGGGCTATTGGGTTGGGAACTGGAGGACATTTGAAATTCTAGTGTATGGGCCTTCAAAAATTAAACTATGAAATATTTACTTCCTCAGCTTATACCAGGAAAACTTTCCAAATGCGGATCAACGGTGCTGTCGTGCTTGTGTCGTAACTCACTTTGCGATATGCGATATTATTCCGGATGAATCATCCACTTGTAAAATTATACTTATTGAAATTATACTTAAGCTTTTGGATATCTAAAATTATTAGAATTAAAAGATGCGTAGCATATGCCACACTAATCTCATTTAATAATTTAGTTTAAGAAACTCTACAGGAATCAGAACATACGCCCTTAAATAAGTGCAATTAACGCCTAATTTCAAATTTTAACACAGCAAATTCCTGTGATTTGAAACTCGTAAAATTGAAATAGCACCAGTTCACTAATTAGTACAGTTATAGCACAGTTCACTAAATATAAATTTACAGAAGTTCTGTGGACGGTTTTGACAAATTTTGTTCTCAATTTTAAAAGCTTGAGCAAAGGTCTTAGTTAAATGTTTCACATTTTATCAATACACTTATATTATATTGTAACTTTATCAATAAAGTTTTTAAACAAATCTGTAAAATTCGTAATTTTAGTTAATATATAATACTTCTACGTATTTCATTTAGAGCTTAAAACTTACGTACTGTTTTAATTAACACAAATATAAAATTTAGTTATTCAATAGAATGCAAAAATGCTGTGGTGTTTTATAAGGCATGTAAAATACACCGCTGTAATAAAACTAAGTTAAGCTATAAAAGGGAAGATTAAAATTTGGAGTCCTAAGTATGATATTATATATATATATATATATATATATATATATATATATATATATATATATATATATATATATATATATATATATATATATATGTGTGTGTGTGTGTGTGTGTGTGTGTGTGTGTGTGTGTGTGTATGAGTTTGTGTGTGAGTATGTAGTGCGTACTTGGTGTGTCAAAT
>CM063501.1:111889481-111891981 GCA_032207245.1 Pardosa pseudoannulata | reverse complement strand
CATCTGGCAACGCCCGTATCTCGCGTTCTGTCGGACCGGCTCGGTCTCCATGGCGACCGTTTCATCAGATTTGCGAGAGTCTCCCGTTACCTGCGAAGAGCGTCGTTATTGTGTAACGAGAGAATGGGACCATTACGCAGGGAACTGTTGCAACTCGGCTCCGCTTTGTTTTATTCGATTTCGCTTTGCTGTTGCTGGAACTGGAAAGCGTTTTGGAGTGGATGGAAGCGTGGCGAATTGTTTTAGGCTCTTTTGTGTCCAGCAAGAGGGATGGGGGAGGGAGAGAATTCTTTGACGGTCAGTTACCTGAGTCCACCAAAAAGGGGATTTGAGTCATTCTGTCAATTCCCTCGATGCTCAGGTGTATAGGTCCAGTTTCTTTCTTCTGTTTTCGTCTTTAATTAAAGGTAATTCTTTCTTCCTTTTATCTGGAAGTCTATTGGATTCGACAGGTGGTAATAGAACACGAAAAGAAACTGTCGCGTTTAGAGAATTGTATCGTTTTTTTCATTATGGATGTCTTTAGTTACTATTAAAATGTAGATCATTAGAGTATCACTAACTTTGACAGTAGGTTGCAGAATACTTTTATTATCATTTAAGTTTTCTTTCACTCGCATTTCTTTTTTATGCTTTTTCACAGATTAACCTGCAAGCATTAAAAATACATCGATTCAGTGTAGGATATTCCCCCCATTAAAGATTATGCGAATTTCACAATTGGCAACGGATAAGTTTTTACTGATTTAGTTTGGACATGGTTTCGTGAAAACAGGCCTTTAATCAGATAAAAATAGTTTCTATCATACAATTAATTCTCCTTCCATTCATCACCAAGAAAATAGATCATAAACTGAATAGTGATTTTTAATTAATGGATATTTTTAAAATTAATTGAGATTCACGTGAGATGACTGTCTCCCTCTCTTTTGTTTTTCTCTCACAAGCATCAGATCTTCAATTTACACTCTACTAACAGTTGCACCATCAGAAAAGTTGATAGGCGTAATGCTATAGGCATAACTACTACAGTTGCTTATCTCATTAATAGATGGCCAAATAATTGTCAGCTTTTTCTTTGTGTTATCTATTTCCATCATACAAGAAATTCTATCTTTTGTCACCATGAAAGATAATCGTAAACTGAATGGTGATTTTTCAACTCATTCAGATTGAAGTGAGATAATATATTTACTCTCTCTCTGTCTCTTTTTCTCTCTTTTGTTCTTCTCTCACACGTATCAAATCTTCATGGTACATTCTAAAAATATTTGTACCATCAGGAAAGTTGACAGACAAAATGGTACATGCATAATTGCTACAGTTGCTTACATCATTAATAGATGGCCAACTACTTGACAGTTTTTACTTTTACTTTGTGTTTCCTATTTCAATGCATTGTTTTCTTCTTATCCCGCATTGTTGACAGGAGGATCTATAGAGTAAGAATACTGGGATTCCAAATGAATGAGAAAGGTGATTGCTCAATCCCTGGATACACAATATAAATATATTATGAAATATTTGAATGATTTGTGGATCCGGATGCCTT
The DNA here is from genome assembly GCA_032207245.1 of Pardosa pseudoannulata. Classification (NCBI taxonomy): domain Eukaryota; kingdom Metazoa; phylum Arthropoda; class Arachnida; order Araneae; family Lycosidae; genus Pardosa; species Pardosa pseudoannulata. The sequence goes on along the minus strand of CM063501.1, from coordinate 111,890,429 downwards.
TTTTTGTCTTTGTTTCTGCTAATAGTTAATGTTAATAGATGTTAATTCCTCTAATTTTTAATGAATCAATCTTAATGATAAGTAATTTATACAAACAAGCCGTCCATAATCAAGCTTCAAAGTTCCTATAAATTTGTCTACAGCCAGACATATTTTTTCAGAAAGTTATGAAATGTTGTGTAATACCTGAAGGAATGGGAATTTGTTTGAACCATTAAGAAAATAGTTCAAAATGTTACCAAAACAGGGCAATGTTTGATGACTTAAATATATAGCCATTTAATCCCTTTAAAAATATTACAAGAAATGTTCACCGTAACAGCCATCATTTTTAGCAACTATTTGAAACTTTATGATGGTATGTTCTACATTTTTTGAAACAGTTTTAAATATCTAGCTAGTCTTGACAAAACAAGGCCTTGAAAACTAACCTCGTCTGAAAAACAGTATTTCGCAAGTTTTCAGTATTTCTCCACACATTGCTGTCAATTCTAGAAAATGCTTTCTTCCGATTTCATGTTTGAACTCTGAATGTGATGATCGTTATATGGATCATGTCTCGTTTTAATATTTTTAAACTGGAGTTACTGTTTCAAGTGAAATCAAGTTTAAGATCAAATTATAGACACCTTGTCTATATATATAAAGTGTATATATGTATATATATGTATGTATATATGCATATATATATGTATATATATGTATGTATATTTGTATATATATGTATATATATGTAGGTATATATGTATATATATATATATGTGTGTGTATATCTATGTATATATATATGTGTATATATATGTGTGTGTATATCTATGTATATATATATATGTATATATATGTATATATATATATATATATATATATATATATATATATATATATATATATATATATATATATATATATATATATATATATATATATATATATATATATATATATATA
>CM063501.1:111874481-111884481 GCA_032207245.1 Pardosa pseudoannulata | reverse complement strand
ATTTTAAAATATAGAAACTTACCCATCTTAGTTATTTTTTCGCGTTACATAGTTAAGTTTCTTGTATTTAGAGTATTAAGTTACAGGGAGCCTTATAGCACGGATAAATAAAATAGAAAAGTGTAGGGTCAGTTAATCATAACTCTTTTATTCCTTAGTGAAGTTTTGCAATTGCATGATAATGTATTGTCATAATGACTACGAGTTTCTTCAGTAAGATTAATAATTTCCCTCTTCATCGACATTGCCGTTACGAGAAGAAAGATTTTTAGGATATAAAATAGCATAAGTTAGAATAAAAAATACAGACTTATCGAATCTAGTTGATCGTACTTCATTGAATATAAATCATAAGCTTATGCAAACATTAGAAAAGATTCTAGCAGACTTTTCCTTAAAAACGAAGTTGTTTAAACGTAGAAACACAACTATCTTTGTTATTTTTCCGGTTATATAGTTTAGTTTCTTATAGAGTTGTACTGAGGTACTTTCCCACGGTGATCTGCACGTTCATGCACAGCTGTGGGAGGAATTTCCTAGAGGAATTTAGGACTCCAATTGTTCACGTCAAGTTTAGGGACCCCTGCAGAGAAGGTATAGATCACAGAATGGCAGCGTAACGGTCAAACTCGCACAGAGATGTAACCGTGAGTTATGGGAGCAGGGGCTAAAAAGTAATGCCAGCTTGCATAAAAGGGGCTACTTTAATGAGCCCACCTGCACTCCCGAAGGGCATAGAGATGTGGGAAAATTTCCCGAAGACAAGCGATTGGAGAGGAAGAAAAAAGGAGCGTTGGAACCGAGGAGAGGAGTTTGGAGACGAAGTTAAGGAGTCAAAGTCGGGAGTCGAGAGAAGTGGGACAAGGATCCATCAGCACCAACTCGTCCCGTGCCCCCGGACCGACACCGAGTGAGGAAAGTCCCTGACTGATCATTTGGACCCACTGAAGGACCAGCACCGCCCCGCTCACCATCACCAACTCGTCCCGTGCGCCCTGACCGACACCGCGTGAGGAAAGCCCCTGCCTGCTCCCCTGTGCCTTTAATATAGGTAAAGATAAAATAATATTTACAGTCACTTAACTTAGGCCTCTTTTAATAATTTAACAGTGTGATAGAATTGTAATAATTATAGTGTAAATATAAGACATGAATAATTGATGATTATGATATATGATAACCAAGGATCTATTTGTAAATGAATGTACAGAATAAATGTCTGAATCTCAATATAAAGTATTATATTCTTTCTGTATTTCTCCCTTGTAACGAACACTGGTGTATAGGTTGTAAGTACATTACAACAAGAGTATAAAGTTATAGGGAGCCTTATAGCACAGATAAATAAAAATAGAAAAGTTTTTAAGGTCAATTAATTCTTTAACTGTTTTATTCCGTAGTGGAATTTTGCAATTGCATCATAATGACTACGAGTTTACTTCTGTTGTGATTTTTATGAGTGAATGCAACTCGATGAGTTCTAATTTTGGACGAAACAGAAAATCTATAAAATAATAGTATGCAGCTCTATTATATTAAAATTAATTAACTGAGTATTTGATTTCTATATGGCAACGAGTGCTGGCCATTAAATAAATATGAAAAATATAAGCTATTGATTTTTTAGAATAAAATACTTATAAAAATTTTTGGAGCAGTTAAACAAAACGATGTCTTTAGAATTCAATTTAATTTTGAAATATACAACAGGTTTAAAGAACCAGATATTGTCAAAGTTATTAAGGCCAACCGCATTAGATGATTGGGACACCTTTCTAGATATGAAGATTGTAACCCAACTAAACTAGTGACTTTTTCAAAAATTAAAGGCAAGGGAAAAAGAGAAAGAACCCCCACCAGGTGGATATATTCTATAGAGAGGGATTTAAGAGAAACTGGGAGTCCATCATTTGCAATCTATTGTGTTTGATAGAGTCAGGTGGAGGAAGTTTGGAGAGACTGCCTTGGCCTGTAACAAGCTGTAGTGCTGATGAAGAAGTATTTGATTAGATAAAACCAATGAAAGTTAATATATCTTAGTTTTCTATATGGATAAATATTTTATTTTGCAATAAAAATCAACAGTTTACAGTAACTTATATTAAATCTTCATTTGATTGCCTTTAAATATAGGAATCTTTATATTTAAAAAAAAGTTAAAAGTCAAATAATATTGTCAATTACTTCAGTGATAATTTTTACAGTTTGGAACAAAATCAAGAAAGATATGCACACAACTTATTTTTTCCCGATTTTGAAAATTCTATAAATTTCCCCACGAAAATAAATTACTTGAATAATTATTACGACATAATGTTTACCATTATAGAACAAAAAAGTATTTCCATAAATAACGATCAATTTATTCATTGACTAAATCTCCTTTCTCAGTGAATTAGAAAAGCCACCTTTTCTCACGGAACAACCATGTTAACACTAACAAAATAATTTAACGGCACTTAAACCCCAAAGAGCATAAACACTTACCCAACCCTCGTTTGCATTAATAAAGAAAATATCATCTTCCGAATATTAATTACATGCTCTTTTGTTATCGGAATTGAAGCCCTGTTGGAAAGGGGAGGGAAGGTAGATTAGGGAATAGCTCGGTCTGCAAGTCACTGAGAAAAGGGTTGGGGGAGAGGGGGCTTGTTACCGGCTTTAACCGCGCGCCAGGAATCACTTTTCCACTCTCTACCTCTCTTTCTCCTTCTGTATCTTGGCATACAAGAGAGAAGGTAAAGCGGATTAATTGCTCGGCTTGCCTTTCAAGTAAGAGATAGCAAAGGGCGTTCTTGCAGCGATTACGCCACAGAAATTATGAGTTTGTTTGCAAATGGATAGAAGGAGAGGGAGGAGTTAGACATTAAAATAAATGTTTTTGGAAGGGAGTTGGTGGGGAAATTTTTTTATAGATATTTTACTCTGGAGAAATATTTTTTGAAGAGAAAAATCTTGCTGTTATAATTTATTAGCATACCACATTGGTAAAAATTTGTTGGTTTTGTCCGTTATGGTCTGTTTATTTTACTACAGATGGATTAATGAGACCTGGACCTACTGTTTAAAGCATATTCCAAATGGCAATGAATATCCATACCAATATTGGTATTTAAACACATGAGTTCTTGTACCAAAGAGTAGCGCCCTTCTAAAAACCTTTAAAATTTTGCAAAGAATGATATGTGTATTGTGGTTAGACAAATCTTGTGGGTTGCTGTGAAACAACAGCTCTTGATGGAAAACTGTCTTATTGTAGCTTCAGTATTTAAGAGTATAGCTTAGCATTCGAGAATGTATACACCAGTCTTAGCAATGATAGCGTTCTACATTAGGTGTTAAAAATTCATTAGGGTTAAACTCATTGTAGGAATAAGGTTGCGTTGATTTAGTGTTTAAGAATAAGAAATTAAAACTCATAAAAACACACCTAATATGTCTTGAGTAAATGCTTTTATACAATTAAATGCCTAAGGCATACATCAGGAATACAACTTATCGCTTGTAGATGTTTAAGACTGCTCTGGATTCGGCATCGATCTTGCAAAAATGGTGTCACTTTTCCCTTGTCTCCTGTCGCTCCAAGATGTCTATCTCTCAAGAAGTGTATGCCAGCAGCGTCCACCTTCTTCTTTCCTCTGGTAACAACCTCTTAATCATAAAAAATTAGCCTGCCTGTGGAGAAAAAACAGGGGTCCACTCAGGAACGGAGTTGTCAGAATCCCGCCAAACCAACGGGCCCTTCTATTGGTTGGGAGATGTTCGAAGTTTCTTCCTAGTTCAGCTGGTCCTGTTCTGTATGCCTGTGGCAATGGCGACAGTGACTGTTAGTTGCGCACACAAATCAGAGTCTTTTATGTCTGAATCACTCCGCAATATCAGGATTGGAGCTGTTAATATAGCTCTTAGCGCTATTTGTAGCACTTGTTTTAGAGCACTATTTGTAGGTATTTCGATTACAGCGACATCTATACGTGTTCTTCTTCTTCCAAATTTGACATTTGCATACTTTCCGTATAGTTTTTCACCTGGTGATTCGCGTCCGAAATGGAGCTGTTAATGGAGCTTTAGAATCTCGAGCACCATTTGTAGGTATTTCGATATCTATTAACAAATTTTGTACCCATGTATTCAAACTTCTCTCTACACAGCCTTCAGAATCAATATATCATTTGTGGCATTCTTCGATCTATCTTTGTTTTCATGATATTTAATTTTAAAGCAGGAAACACCTTCCTTAGACACTCTGTACATACATATACTTGAAGATACACATTCACATAGTAAAGTTGTATATATATATATATATATATATATATATATATATATATATATATATATGTGTGTGTGTGTGTGTGTGTGTGTCTGCTTGTGTAAGTGTATGTTTGTATGTATATATGTATGTGACCAAACCAGAAAATTATTTCCCTATTTCTATAATTCCTGAATATTGCACCCCTAATGCAGAATTCTAAATTTCACTCAGGTATACCATCTCTAGTGGAACAATTATTAATGATCAAAACAAGCTAAAAACTGAGGTCAACAGCAGAATAATATCAGCTAATAAGTACTTCTACGGACTGAAAAAACAGTTAAGATCCAAACTTATAAGTCGAATAACCAAACAGAGACTTTACAAGACTCTTATAATTCTTGTGCTACTATATGCCAGCGAAACTTGGGTATTAAACCTTGACACCCAGCATACCCTAGATACGAAAAGTTCTAAAAGCTATTTTCGGACCTGTAAACGTTCAGGGGTGCTGGCGAACCAGATTTAATTTTCAAATATATAGGCTTTACAAAGAGCCTCGGATTACGCAATTCATTCTTAGTAATAGACTGAGATGGCTTGGATATATTTGGAGAAACCCTGATAACAATCCTACTAAACTGTATACTTTTAAAAACCCTGAGGGATCCGGTACCTGAGTACGACCACCTGCAAGATGGCTAGACGATGTTGAAATTGACCTCAAATCCTTGAAGATTAAGAACTGGAAAAGAGTTGCTCTAGACCGTTTGAGTTGGAGGAAGCGTGCTGTCGAGGCAGCTAGGACCTATAATAGGTTGTTATGCTCATGAAGAAGAAGATACCATTTCTAGGTTAAGTCTCTACTAATTGCACAATACATGTTGTTGTCATATATCATTCATAGAAATTTTTATTCCGATCAATATTCGTTAAATTATGAAATTCATTACAAAATCGGTTTCTATGCGAAATAATTATTAGAATCGTTGCTAATGATCAGAAGTTTCATTTCATAAAAATATAAGCATGTAGCTGTTTAAAAAAACAGTTTAATTTAGTATAATAATTATCTTTCCTGATTCAGTAATTAACGTAGAAATGTATAGATCTCACAATTAGCTAAGACTTATAATCTGAAATTAAGTTCCGTAACAGATTCCATTAAGATTGCTCTACCGCAATCCCATTGAAAATGTATAGCACAAGTTAGAAAGTTATGTACAAATACTCTCTTGGGGACAGATAGATGAAGCTGTATTGCTTAAAATGTCTTTCCAAACTTCTAACGACATCATATATTAGATAACCTCCTGGTTTGATGGTAACTTCTTCGAAAATGGAACTTATATTGGCAGTAGATTCAATAGCTCACATGTTCAAGAAATTATTGATTTTTGTAAGTCATCCACTTATTTAAACTAATTCACCTCAGATCCCTTCGTCATAATTCAAACCTCTGTATTTTTTGTTAACTGTACCTTAAATTCAGTAAATTTAATATATATAATATATATATATACATATATTTTTATACATATATATATATATATTATTTATATACATATATATATATATATATATATATATATATATATATATATATATCATATAGATACATATATATATATATATATACATATATATATATATATATATATATATATATATATATATATATATATATATATATATACATATAGATACATATACATATTTATATATATATATATATATATATATATATATATATATATATATACATATATATATATACATATATATATACATATATATATATATATATATATATATATATATATATATATATATACATATTTATATATATATATATATATATATATATATATATATATATATATATATATTTATATATATATATATATATATATATATATATATATATATATATATATATATATATATATATATATATATATATATGTATATAATGAAGTAAATATATATTGAAGTCTATTTTCTTTAAAATAGTTGAAATATTGTTGAATTTTCTATGCTTTATACCTATCTCTTCTGATGTCTCGATTTGACGCGATCGTAATGTAGACAAAATTTTTAGTAAATTAGTTCTAATCCTACAAACATTACAACAATAATAAATAAGAATGAACCGACAATACTACGATCCGTTATCCGATATTGTTATCTAAAATAGAATAAGCAGTAAGCAACAGTACAGTAAAGGAAACGCAGAATGTCAATTGAAATCAGATTCTGAAGCGATTTTGGTGGTTTTAATTTTTTAATTCTAATATTGAAAAATAAAATACTAGAATATTTCTTGAATTAGTAATATTACTTTAAATATTAATATAATCTCATATTTTCATTTTTTACTTATAGTGTATAAATACATTGATTTTTGAGCGTTGTTATATGTATTCGTTCAGGCGTCAAATTGACTCGTCTTAGTAGAATTAGGTATATAAGAAACGTCCTTAAACCTAGTGTTAAAGTAATGTTTAAGATATTAGACACACCTATTTAAAAATACCTATTATATACACATATATGTATACATGTATTTAATTGATTAGATAAAAATATATTAAAAACAATTTGAGCAGAGCCAACTTCAAAATTTTTAACATATATGGATATTCTTCGTTAACAGAACTAACCACTTTTCCTTAAAGCCTTACAGCGGTAATTAGTTTTCAGCCAGTCCAAGAGAGCAGAGACGTGTTTATAAATACACTAATCCTCTTAGCAAAAGGAAAAAAATAATTACCCAAGTGTAAGTTTTTACTATAACTCTAAAAGTTTTAATATACACGTAAGAAAGAGTATAAGATCCTTATAAAAATGTTTTATTTTTAATTATATCTGCAGCTTTATTTTGGTCTGTTGGTATTTTGTATAATACTATTTATTATATGGAATAATTCGTATGGTCTTTATTTGAATGAGTATGGAAGAGGTATATGTGATTCAAATTTTAAGAAGTTTTCCTGTCAGTTAACTACTGGTGCCCAGTCTCACCAAAATCGTTTAAAGGCTAACCGTGATTAATCTCTGTTTTAACTGAATATTACGTCCTACCACTGAATGGCGCCATGGATTAATCGGGGTTAGCCGTTAAATGACTTTCGTGAGACCTGCCCTTAAGCTTACAAACTCCTTGTTAATTATCTTAAAACCAGTAAAATACCAGCTTTTTTCGAGTGAGTATATAAATAAAAGACCTACACACATATATAACCAGATATATGTGCATATATATATATATATATATATATATATATATATATATATATATATATATATATATATATATATATATATATATATATATATATATATTTATATATATATATATGTATTATATATATATATATATATATATATATATATATATATATATATATATATATATATATATATATATATGTGTGTGTGTGTGTGCCTATGTGTGTATATATGTATGTATATGTATAATATATATATATATATATATATGTAACATGTCAAAATTATTGAATTTTAATATTTCCTTAAAAATCTCCTCTCTCCCATTCTAATTCCTTAAAATCTTTTTCCCAGCCTCTAAATGTCTTAATCAAGGGAGTGGCCTCGACCTAAAATTCTTTCGATACATTTCCCAAAGCTCTCTGTCCTATTGATGTAAATTTTCTCACTATTCTACACGTTTTCCAATAGTCGCCGGGAAATGGCTGCGCGTTTTTCCTGATCTTAACAGCTTAATTCGCTAAACATCTTGTCCCTTTGAAAATTCCCATCTGTCTTTGTCCTTGTGTATACCTCTATTCGATCAAAGTGATTTTTGTGTCTTTCTCTTGTGTGACGTTGATTAGTAAAGATGTCTGCTTTTAGCAGCTCTAAAATAAAGTTTTAATTAGACTTGATCCGTTCTCTTCAATGTGGGCAGACTGCATCTTTATTACTGCTAAACTGATTAGGTTCTTCCTTGTCCAGTAACCCAGGCAAGTAAAAATAATATAGGCTACATAATTATTGTGACCAGACGGAATAATCTTTACACACACATACACACTGTTAAATTATTTACATAATATCTAAGTTTAGGGATAAAACGTATGAAAATAATGCAGACAATATTTAAATAATTTAAAATAAGAAATAATTAAATGAAATGGTTAAAGGAATGACGTCATGATGCTGGAAAAAAGGTTATTTTTACCTATTTATTATGTGACAAATTGATAAATTTAACTGCCTGCTCTTAACTGGAGAAAAAGAGCTTGAAATATAGGCATAAATGCTAAATAAGGGGGGAGGGCTGGATTTAGAACGGTGATAACCCTAACTTATCAAGAATCCAATATATCCATATTGGATTCTTGATAAGTTGGTGTTGCCACTATCCATTCCAGGTACAACCGCTTCATAAATTCGAGGACAGACCTACAGATAACTTAGGCTATTATTATATAGGGTATTCTACCAAAAATTTAATTAAATTTTAGTAATTTATTTTGTGTTATATATGATATACTTTGAGATTTCAGAAAATTTAAATTAGGTGCTACTGTTGTCTTTGCAAAATATGCGCTAGTAGGTTATTAATGTTTGTTAGTGTAAGTATTATAATAAAATTCGGATTACAAAAATTTATTTAATGTAATTTTAAGTTAAAAGAATTTTTTATATAATTTTCATTGTCATATATCCATGATTATATTCAAAATGTATGGTTTATTATTTCCTAATTAGTTTCTTCCCTGAGAAGTATAAAATAATTTGAAAATTTGAACGGTATTTACCTAAATTTTAATACATTAATCTAGAGCAGGCATTCTGTATGATATACGTGTGGGCGTAAAAAATCCTGATTACAAAATACAAGTGTCGTTTTAAGCTTAGTTTACGAGATCTCATCCATTATTTGTAATATTAAAGATATAGTTAGAATTTAAATAATTTATCCATACGTTTTTAAAAGTTTTTTAAAATTTGTATTGACGGAAATTTCCTAAGATAATTTATTTTCCACATAGACTAAAGTCAAAGCTATTGCATATAACGTTATATATAATAAGTTATATATATAATGTTATATATTATATTTTTATCATCGCTGGAAGCTCAATAAGCTCAGTTCAAGACTCTTAGATAAGCAAACTTGCAAGTATTTCAGTAAGTTTAAAGAAATCGCAAGAAATAATGATAAACAAATAACTAGTCATTAGCTATAATCACGAGTTAAGTTAACACTCATGAAATACTTTTATAACTGAAGCTACAACGTAATTAATTAACCTAAAATAATTATAGCCTCCGCAAATTCTCTAATGTTATTAAATAGATATATGGTGTCTAGACAAAGATAGTGTAAGTGTTTTAACTTAATAATTGGAATTATGTAATAGCGGAGTTTAATAGATTTAAAAATTAAATTCCTTTCACTCAAAGATATGTTTCGTGTGTGTCTGTAGGTGCTTAAGTATTTGTGTATTTTAAAACTTACTGGAATCTCTTTAAATATTTCTACCTTGAAAAACTCAATAAAATTTAACTGTTTATGTTACTTGTTGTTAAACATTTTATAAACAAAACTTTAATGTAAATTTTAAGCATAATATATTCCGATGTTTATTAAAATTAATGAAATTACATTGATTGCAGAAAACAAGATATCAAAGAAACTCACATCTGTGGGTATTATTAGTTCATTTTCTAAAGTCAAATTACAAAATCCCCTATATAATAATATCCTATGTT
>CM063501.1:111864481-111869481 GCA_032207245.1 Pardosa pseudoannulata | reverse complement strand
TTTACTAACTACTAGTTTTTAATTTTTTCAAACAAAGATTTTGTATCTTATTTGCATTTTAAACATTCTTTATACTTTTCGAACCATCACGTGTTTTGGAAATTTACTGACAATTTATTTTTAGAGTATAAAATAAAAGTTAGTTAAGGGGTTGAAAAATAATCTTGTAGGAAATCTTAATGCAGGCTTAAAAAAGTTAGAGAACAGTTTTCATATTACTTTTTACTATTTTAATTTAAGAAGTCAATTAAGCTTGTATAACGATAAAAAAATTCTGAAACTGAACAACATGCGCATTTGGTTTTTTAATAATAAGTAAGCTTCAACGTAACGTTTTTAGATTTAAGAATTTCTAAGACTTTTAAACCATTTCCAAACAAAAGTGGACTTACAGCTATGCAAAATGTGTCTGAAAATTTGAGATTTTTATTTCTCTGAATTGTAGAATAAAATTGAGATTTATAATAATTGTGGTTTAATACTAATTTTATTAATACGATTATCACCAGAGCAGACAATTCAATCTTTACCAACTACTTTATATTAATATTTTCAAACAAAGATTTTGTATTTTATTTTCATTTTAAACACACCTTGTATTTTTTTAAAATTCATGTGTTTTTGAAATCTACTGAAAATTTAGTTTTAGAGTATAAAATAAAAGTTAGTTAAATGATTGAAAAATAATCTTGTGGGAAATCTTGATGTAGATTTTAGAAAAAAGTTAGATAACAGTTTTTATATTAATTTTTTTTATTTTAAATTACGAAGTCAATTAAGCTTTTATAACAATAAAAAAGGCTGAAATTTTACAACACGTAAATTTCGTTTTCTAATAACAACCATGTTTTAATTTGATGTTTTTAGATTTAAGAATTTCTAAGATTTTTAAACCATGTCCAGATTACAGTAGACTATCAGCTAGGCAAAATTTCTCTGAAAATTTGAGATTTTTATCTCGCTGAATTGTGAAATAAGATTGAGATTTATAATAATTGGGTTTCAATATTCTTTTAATTAATAAAACTATCACCAAAGCAGACAATTCAGTCTTTACTAACTATTAGTTTTTACTTTTTTCAAACAAATATTTCGTATTTTATTTGCATTTAAAACACTGCTTATACTTTTCTAACCATCACGTGTTTTGGAAATTTACTGACAATCTATTTTTAGAGTATATTTCGGATAATTTTAGAGTTGAATTAGGAAATAAAATTTAGATTTATAATAATAGGGTTTTAATATTCCTTTAATTAATAAAATTATAACCAGAGCAGACAATTTAATCGTTACTAACTACTAGGTTTTAATTTTTTGAAATAAAGATGTTATATTTTATTTGCATTTTAAATACTCCTTGAGATTTTCTAACCATCACGGGTTTTTTGAAATTTTCTGACAATTTATTCTTATAGTATAAAATAAAAGTTAGTTAAAGGATTAAAAAATAATCTTATAAGAAATCTTGAAGCAGATTTTAGACACGCGTTTTTGAAATTTACTGATAATTTATTTTTAAATTATAAAATAAAAGTTAGTTAAAAGATTAAAAATTAATCTTGTAAGAAATCTTGAAGCAGATTTAAAAAAAAGTTAGATAACAGTTTTTATGTTACTTTTTACTATTTTAATTTAAGAAGTCAATTAAGCTTGTATAACGATAAAGAAATGCTGAAATTGAACATCATGCGCATTTGGTTTTCTAATAATAACTAAGCTTCAAAGTAACGTTTTTAGATTTAAGAATTTCTAAGACTTTTAAACCCTTTCCTGACTACAATGGACTTACAGCTAGGCGAAATATCTCTGAAAATTTAAGATTTTTATATTACTCAATTTTGAATGAAATTGAGATTTATAATAATTGGGTTTTATATTCCTTTAATTAATAAAATTATCATCCGAGATGTCAATTAGATCTTTACTTAAGACTAGTTTTTACTTATTCCACACAAAGATTTTGTATTTTATTTGGATTTTAAATACCGCTTGTACTTATCTAACCATCATGTGTTTTTGAAATTTACTGACAATTTTATTTTAGTGTATAAAATAAAAGTTAGTTAAAGATTGACAAAATAATCTTGTAGGAAATCTTAATGGAGATTTTAGAAAAAGTTAGATAACAGTTTTTATAGTCAATGTTTTCTATTTTAAATTAAGAAGTCAATTAAATTTTTATAACAATAAAAGTGCTGAAGTTTTGTAACATAAAACTTTTGTTTTCTGTTAACAACCATGTTTTAACGTAAAGTTTTTAGATTAGATTCGAGAAACAAGTGGACTTACAGCTAGAGAAATGTGTCTGAAAATTTGAGATTTTTGTCTCGCTGAATTGTGAAATAAAATTGAGATTTATAATAATTGGGTTTTAATATTCCTTTAATTAATAAAATTATCACTAGAGCAGACATTTCAATCTTTACTAACTACTAGTTTTTAATTTTTTCAAAAAAAGATTTTGTATTTTATTTGCATTTTTAATACTAATTGTACTTTTCTACTATCACGTATTTCTGAAATTTCCTTATAATTTATTGTTAGAGTATAAAATAAAAGCTAGTTAAAGGATGAAAATATAATCTTCTAGGAAATCTTGATGCAGATTTAAGAAAAACGTTAGATAACAGTTTTTATATTACTTTTTACTAATTCAAATTAAGAAGCCAATTAAGCATGGATAACGATAAAAAATGCTAAAATTAAACAACGTGCTCATTTAGTTTTCTAACGATAACTAAGCTTCAACGTAACATTTTCAGATTTAAGAATTTCTAATACTTTAAAACCCTTTCCAGACTACAGTGGACTTACATCTAGGCGAAATGTGTCTGAAGATTTGAGATTTTTATCTCACTGAACTTGAATGAAAATTGAGATTTATAATAATTGGGTTTTTATATTCTTTTAATTAATAAAATTATCACCAGAGAAAACAATTCAGTTTTTACTAAAGACTAGTTTTTAATTTTTTTAAATAAAGATTTTGTATTTATTTGCATTCTAAACACTCCTTGTACTTTTCTAACCATCACGTGTTTTTGAAATTTACTGATGATTTAGTTTGAGAGTATAAAGTAAAAATTAGTTAAAGGTTTCAAAAAATATCTTGTAAATCTTGACGCAGATTTCTGTAAAAAGTTGGATAAAAGTTTTAATAGTAATTTTTTTTATTTTAAATTAAGAAGTCAATTAAGCTTTTATAACAATAACAAAATGCTGAAATTTTACAACATGAAAATTTCGTTTTTTAATAACAACCAAGTTTCAATGGAATGTTTTTATATTTAAGAATTTCTAAGACTTTTAATTGTCTCCCAAACTACAATGGACTTTCAACTAGGTGTATATTTTCGAAAATTCTAGATTTTTATCTCGCTGAATTATGAAATAAAACTGAGATTTATAATAATTGGATTTTAACATTCTTTTAATTAATAAAATTATCACCAGAGCAGACAATTCAATCTTTACTAACTACTAGTTTTTAGTTTTATCAAACAAAGGTTTTATATTTTATTTGCAAATTTTAGAAAAAAAGTTAGATTACAGTTTTTATAGTAATGTTTTCTATTTTAAATTGATAAGTCAATTAAACTTTTAAAACGATACAAAATGCTGCAGTTTTAAAATATGAAAATTTCGTTTTCTAATAACAACCAAGTTTTAATGTAAAGTTTTTAGATTTAAGAATGTCTAAGACTTTTAAAGTTTTTCCAGACTACAGTGGACAAACAGCTAGGAGAAATGTCTCTAAAAATTGAGATTTTTATCTCGTTGAATTGGGAAATAAAATTGAGATTTATAAGAATTGGGTTTTATTATTCTCTTAATTAATAAAATTATCACCAGAGCAGACAATTCAATCTGTACTAAGTACTAGTGTTTAATTTTTTCAATTAAAGATTTTATATTTTATTTCCATTTAAACACTCCTTGTGCTTTTCTAATCATCATATGTTTCAGAAATTTACTAACAATTTATTTTTAGAGTATAAAATAAAAGTTAGTTAAAGGATTGAAAAATAATCTTGTAGGGAATCTAGATGCAGATTTTTGAATGCATTGCTTAAAGTGATATTTTCCTTTAAAAGTACTCCAACTTTTAAAAAAATCTGATTTTCTCCACAACGATAAACAAACGATTCTTCAAATACTCAAGTCGCATGGGAGATCTGTGTCTTTTCTATCGGTAAACATAGCTATTTGGGGAAAATCGATTTCTAAAAAATCATCTCATGTTTCTCTACATCGCATTTCTAAAATGCCTAAAAAACTAGATATGAATAGTTCATACAAAGTATGATAGTAATATTTCGGTACTTCAAAATTCTCTAACACCTACCGGCACTCCCTATCGTTACAGGAACTGAAAACGAGATTCTAATATTTTCTTCGCTATTCCATAGATCTCAACGGATGATTCGATCTGCCGGCAACATTTATTCGCTCTGGATTTTCTGATGCCTGTTTCCATTTTATCTTTTCATACTTTCAATGGGATTTATATCGGATTATGGAGAGAGAATTGGGAGGGTTTGAAATAGGATATAGAATTCAAGTATTCACTATTTTACCACTTGAAGTAGCAAATGCATTGGATAACATTGATAGAAATTCAAATGTAGTTTTTAGAATTGTATAATTCTTTAGTTTAGTTCATTTAGGAAGGACTGAAGTTAATTTAAAATTACCAATATATAATAAGTAATTTTGTTTTCTCATTTGGCTTGATTACTGAGATATTTGGTATGATAATTTTCCTATTCACTTCTTTTAAAGCTCACTAGTTCAACCGCATCATAAAAGCTTGAACATTTAAGTTTTTCTATGGCGACCTTTGGGGGAACTTTTCTTTGAACTTTTTTACTCTGCTTCGAGAAAAAAGGTAGAATATTAAAATGTAGTTCCCCACAAAGGGCAATTTACTAATACGTAGCATATCACTTTAACCTTTAATATGACAAGATGTTTTTTCAAATATTTTTAAATTTTAA
>CM063501.1:111839481-111856981 GCA_032207245.1 Pardosa pseudoannulata | reverse complement strand
AAGGAAAGCGGTTAAAATTAATTATTAAGATGATTATTTAAAACGATTTATTGATATTTTTGTTTCAAAATGCTGTATAAAATATCTTTAACATTTTGATAGGTAGCTTACTTTAAGTGTATTTTGATTGATATTTAGTTGTATAAAATACGTCCATTTAAATGTTCCGTAAAGAAAAATTGAGATTACAGCAGGCTGTAGTCGACCTAAAATTGACAGGTATTTTATTTTAAATACAGTAAAATAAGTAAATTAAGAGATTAATAGGATATAACAGCTTGCCTGATTATCCCGAGTTATCACGGGTTCGTATATATTGCAGTTAATTGTTATCCCGAGAAAATTCGGCGAAGCATAATTTAACGGTACGATTTATTTTATCACGGTTTTACTCGGCATGGAGGAAATGATAGAAAATATTCAGCTTTGATTGGTAGTTTGCCAAGTTTTGTTGGTTTCGTTGTTCTTTTGGCTGGACTGGTCACTTGTTTTCCACTGATTAAAAAAAATAATTTCAGAAAATCCTCGTGTTTAGTTTTTTGGCACATGAGGAAGACCCAGCATTAGCCATTTACCAACTGGATTAATGTTAAGGCATATTCCAGATGTTATTTCTGCTACGAAAAAAATATCGAATCCAACGAGACAGTGTACTGTGTGTTCCTATAAAACAGATTCCAAAGGTAAGCCAATAAGAAAAAAGACCAGATGTCATTGCAAAGAACGTCAGGTATCACTTTGTGTTGTCCCTTGTTTCAAAAACTGTCATATAAAGACTAATATTTCACTTTTTCCCATTTGCCCGCGATTACCCGGGATGGTGAACTAATATTAAAATTAAATGCTTTTACAAATGTAAAAAATTAAAAATTCAATTTAAAACATACATATTTTGTTTCGTTTCATTTTCTTGTATTTAATAATAAATTTTAAAAAATGTGAGGATTTTTTGCAATTAAAAAACAAATTGTAAGTGAAGCTGTTAAAATTGGCTATTAAGATGATTATTTAAAACGATTTATTGATATTTTTGTTACAAAATACTGAATAAAATATATTTAACTTTTTGATAGGTAACTTAGTTTAAGTGTATTTCCTTTGACATTCGGATGTATAAAATACGTGCAATTAAATGTTCCGTAAAGGAAAATTGAAATTACAGCACTCAGTAGTCGACCTAAAAGTGACAGGTATTTTATTTTAAATACAGTAAAATAAATAAGCTCTTTCAATAAATTTCGCATAACTTTTATAGTAGTCTCATATACGTATTGCAATGGGTATGACTGTTAGAATTAATATTTGAACTATCAAGAATTAAAAAAATTCGAGAAGAGACAATTCATTTATCAAAATGGGTGGTATAATTTTAGCAATTTTTTTCCTAATATTCTATTACATTAAAAAGAAACTATCCTACAATTGTATTAAGAGAATTCAAGACGTTAGAAATTTTAATAGTACAGCTAGTTTATTTTAAAAATTTTAATTTAATATATTGTACCTGCAAAAAACTGTTCTAATTTGATTTACAAACTGGCATTCACTTTATATTTGTCATTAATAAATGAGAAAAAAGTATGATTGCCTCTGGACTGAAATACAAACAAGTTGTGAAAGATAAAACCCCTCTTAATTGTGATTTAAGGAAAGATCAATTACCGGATTACTCTTTGCAGGAGATCCTTAATATTCTATAAGACGGATGATATCCGTAAGAAAATTCATTAAAGATTGATGTGTCTCTAGTAAAAAATATTTAGTATTGACTGAAAGATAACGTGAACTAAAAATCACCAACACAAACGTTATACCTTCATGAAACTAAAAAGTATTTTTGAATACACATGGAGGTCAATGGATTGTTTTATTTTTAACCATTATAACGTTATTTTTTTCTTATTCAAAGTTAGCTTACGTATTTGCAGTAATTACGTATTTACGCATGCCTCGAATATAAAACATATTTATTGAAAACAGGATTTAAAATTGATTATTAAGATGATTATTTAATAGGATTTATTGACATTTTTGTTACAAATTACTGTATAAAATATCTTTTAACAATAATCATAACATTTTGATATGTAACTTATTTTAAGTGCATTTTGTTTGATATTCATTTGTATAAAATACGTGCATTTAAATTTTCCGTAAAGAGAACTTGATAATACAGCCCGCTGTAATGGCTTAAAGATGACAGGAACTTTACTTTAAATACAGTCAAAAATAATAAACTCTTTCAATATATTTAGCATATTTTTTATATTAGGCTTATTTAAATATCGCCATTGGTATGACTGCAAAAAGTAATATTTGAACTACCAAAAAGTAAAAAAAAAAAAAATCGAAAAGAGACAATCCTTTACCTAAATGGGTTTTAAAATTTTAACTCATTCTCCCTAATATTCTACTAGGGTACAAAATATCTTTAATATTTTGATATTCAACTTAGTTTAAGTGTATTTTGTTTGATATTTGGTTGTATAACATACGTTCATTCAAAAATGTTGTAAAGAGAACTTGAGACTACAATACGCTGTAGTCGACCTAGAAGTGACAGGAACTTTATTTTAAATGCAGTCAAATAAATGAAGTGAATCAATATATTCAGCATAACTTTTATATTTGTCTCATTTAAATATTGCCATTAGTATGACTGTTAGAAGTAATATTTGAACTATCAAAAAGTTTAAAAAAATCGAAAAGAGACAATTCTTTTACCAAAATGGGTGTTACAATTTTATTTCATTTTCCCTAATATTCTACTAGATTAAAATGAAATGATTCTTCAAGTATCTTAAGAGAATACAACACGTTAGAAATCTTCAAATAATACAACTAGTTTATTTTAAACATAATTAATAGCATTATAAATTTGTTATTAATAAATGAGAAAAATGCATGATTGCCAAAGGACTCAAATAGAGACAGGTGGTGAAAAAGTCATACAACCAATACGACTTTAAATTGTCTTATGTAAAATTTTACGCATGCGTTATAAATAGTCTTGTGTGCAAAATAATTTTTCATTTAGGTTACGTACCTAAAGCCATTTTAATACCACTACTTCTTAAACAGTGAGCAAAAAGTTTGTTACTAGTATGGTAATCAAAGGGTTAAAGAAAACTTCAGAATTAATTTTTACAAAGTGTAGCTAAAAATAATGTTTTATAAAATTAATTCAATTATATTTTGTTTAAAAATTCTCGACATAAAAAATGCATCTTCAAATCTTACATTACAATTTACATATAATGCTAAAATATACTATTACACAAATTAATTTTTCAATTTAGCTTACGTACCAGAAGTCATTTTAATAGTCTCTTTCCAAAATAAAGGAAGAAAAGTTTTTTACTAGTTTGAAAATTAAATGGTTAAAGAAATTCAAGAATAGAATTTCATTTTATAAAATGGTATAGGAAAATAATGTTTTATAAAGATATTTAAAATACAATTTGCGTAAAACTTTCTTATGTGTAAATCACTTCTTTAAATCGTATATTTAAATTCCTAAATATTTATCTAATATTCTAGTTCACAAAATATATTTTTTAATTAAAGTTTCGGAGGCCATTTTCATATTATAATATATAAAATAGAAAAAAGAAACTTTATTTCTAGTAAAATATTGTAATGGGTTATAAAAAGTCCAGCAAATAATTATTTTTTACAAAATTCTACAGGAAATAAAACGTTTATAAAACAATGAAATTATGAATTCAGTAACAGTTTTATTATTTAGTAAAACTTTTTAAAAATCCCATCTTCAAACACTATTTTATCAAAGTTTTACTTATATCCCAGTATGTGAATGAAATTCTTTATATTTATTCTACATACCACAAGTCGTTTTAATACCACATTTTCAAAATAGAGAGAAAAAAAGTTTCCTTCAGACAAGAAAAATAAGTTAAAGGAAGTCACCCACAAATATTTTTTAGGTTACGAACCTAAAGCTATTTTAATATCATTATTTTCAAAACAGTGAGCAAAATGTTTGCTACTAGTATGGTAATCAAAAGGTTAAAAAGAACCTCAGACAGAATTAATTTTTACAAATTGTAAACATTGTAGCTAAAATTAATGCTTTATAAAAAAGATTAAATTATATTTTGAGTAAAACATTTTGACATAAAAAATGCATCTTCAAACCTTTCATTACAATTTACGTCTACTGTTACAATATACTATTACGCAAATTTAATTTTTAATTTATCATACATACTGGAAGTTATTTTATTAGCATCATTTCCAAAATAGAGATTAACACTCGTGCTGCAAAACGTAGACCGTAGCACCTCAAACCAAACCAAAATAGAGAGAAAGTTTGCTACTAGTTTGAAAATGAAAAGAGTTAAATAAAGTCACGAACAAAATTTTATTTTACAAAATCGTATAGGAAAATAATGTTTAATAAAAAGAATTAAAATATAATTTGAGTAAAACCTTCTTATTTGTAAATGACCTCTGCAATCGTATATTTAAATTCTAAAAGGCTTTTATAATATTCTAGTTTGCAAATTGTTTTTTTAGTAAAAGTATTGGAAGCCATTTTCATATTATCATATCTAAAATTTAAAAAAGCAACTTTGTTGTTAGTTAAATATAGTATTATAAAAGTCACACAAATTAATTATTTTTTACAATTCTACGGAAATGATTATATAAAAACAATAAATTATGAATTCAGTAAAATTTATACTGAATTTTTAATTTATTTTTTTAATAGTTTAAAGTTAAAAATATTAAAAAAAGTAAAATATAATTTGCATAAAACTTTCTTATTTTTAAATACCACTTCAAAATATATTTAAATTCTAATTTTATATATTCTAGTTTAAAATATTTTTTTAGTAAAAGTATTGGAAGCCATTTTCATATTATCATATCTAAAATTAAAAAAAAGCAACATTTGTTAGTAAAATATAGTATGGGTTATAAAAAGTCACGCAAATAATTATTTTTACAAAATTCTACAGGAAATGAAAGGTTATAAAACAATGAAAATTATGAATTCAGTAAAAGTTTATAAACTGAATTTTTAAACTTTTTTTAATAGTTATAAAAAGTTAATAACTATTAAAAAAAGTAAAATAAAATTTGCATAAAACTTCTTATTTTTAAATCACCTTCAAATCGTATATTTAAATTCTAAAAACTTTTATAATATTCTAGTTATTGTTTTTTAGAAAAGTATTGGAAGCCATTTTCATAATATCATATCTAAAATTTAAAAAAAGAATTTGTTGTTTAAAATATAATGGGTTATAAAAAAGTCACGCTAATTATTTTTACAAAAATTAAAATGAAGGTTTATAAAACAATGAAATTATGAATTCAGTAAAAGAATAAGAATATTTTTTTTTTAAATATTATAAAGTTAATAACTATTAAAAAAAAGTAAAATATAATTTGCGTAAAACTTTCTTATTTTTAAATCACACTTCAAAATCGTATATTTAAATTCTAAAGGCTATATAATATTCTAGTTTGCAAATTGTTTTTTTTATAAAAGTATTGGAAGCCATTTTCATATTATCATATCTAAAAATTTAAAAAAGAAACTTTGTTGTTAGTAAAATATAGTAATGGGTTATAAAAAGTCACGCAAATAATTATTTTTTACAAAATTCTACAGGAAATGAAAGGTTTATAAAACAATGAAATTATGAATTCAGTAAAGTTTTAAACTGAATTTTTAATTTACTTTTTTAATAGTTATAAAAGTTAATAACTATAAAAAAAGTAAAATATAATTTGCATAAGTTCTTATTTTTAAATACCACTTCAAATCGTAATTTAAATTCTAAAATTTTATAATATTCTAGTTTGCAAATTGTTTTTTTAGTAAAAGTATTGGAAGCCATTTTCATATTTCATATCTAAAATTAAAAAGCAACTTTGTTGTTAGTATATTTAATGGGTTATAAAAGTCACGCAAAAATTATTTTTTTACAAAATTCTACAGGAAATGAAAAGTTTATAAAACAATGAAATTATGATTCAGTAAAAGTTTATAAACTGAATTTTTAATTTACTTTTTTAATAGTTATAAAAGTTAATAACTATTAAAAAAAAGTAAAATATAATTTGCGTAAAACTTTCTTATTTTTTAAATCACCACTTCAAATCGTATATTTAAATTCTAAAAGGCTTTTATAATATTCTAGTTTGCAAATTGTTTTTTTAGTAAAAGTATTGGAAAGCCATTTTCATATTATCATATCTAAAATTAAAAAAAGCAACTTTGTTGTTAGTAAAATATAGTAATGGGTTATAAAAAGTCACGAAAATAATTATTTTTTACAAAATTCTACAGGAAATGAAAGGTTTATAAAACAATGAAATTATGATTCAGTAAAAGTTTATAAACAATTTTTATTTACTTTTTTAATAGTAAAAAAGTTAATAACTATTAAAGAAGAATTAAAATATAATTTGAGTAAAACCTTCTTATTTGTAAATGACCTCTGCAATCGTATATTTAAATTCTAAAAGGCTTTTATAATATTCTAGTTTGCAAATTGTTTTTTTAGTAAAAGTATTGGAAGCCATTTTCATATTATCATATCTAAAATTTAAAAAAAGTAACTTTGTTGTTAGTAAAATATAGTAATGGGTTATAAAAAGTCACGCAAATAATTATTTTTTACAAAATTCTACAGGAAATGAAAGTTTATAAAACAATGAAATTATGAATTCAGTAAAAGTTTATAAACTGAATTTTTAATTTACTTTTTTAATAGTTATAAAAGTATAACTATAAAAAGAATTAAAATATAATTTGAGTAAAACCTTCTTATTTGTAAATGACCTCTGCAATCGTATATTTAAATTCTAAAAGGCTTTTATAATATTCTAGTTTGCAAATTGTTTTTTTAGTAAAAGTATTGGAAGCCATTTTCATATTATCATATCTAAAATTTAAAAAAAAGAACTTTGTTGTTAGTAAAATATAGTAATGGGTTATAAAAAGTCACGCAAATAATTATTTTTTACAAAATTCTACAGGAAATGAAATGTTTATAAAACAATGAAATTATGAATTCAGTAAAAGTTTATAAACTGAATTTTTAATTTACTTTTTTTAATAGTTATAAAAGTTAATAACTATTAAAAAAGTAAAATATAATTTGAGTAAAACCTTCTTATTTGTAAATGACCTCTGCAATCGTATATTTAAATTCTAAAAGGCTTTTATAATATTCTAGTTTGCAAATTGTTTTTTTAGTAAAAGTATTGGAAGCCATTTTCATATTATCATATCTAAAATTTAAAAAAGCAACTTTGTTGTTAGTAAAATATAGTAATGGGTTATAAAAAGTCACGCAAATAATTATTTTTTACAAAATTCTACAGGAAATGAAATGTTTATAAAACAATGAAATTATGAATTCAGTAAAAGTTTATAAACTGAATTTTTAATTTACTTTTTTTAATAGTTATAAAAGTTAATAACTATTAAAAAAAGTAAAATATAATTTGCATAAAACTTTCTTATTTTTAAATCACCACTTCAAATCGTATATTTAAATTCTAAAAGGCTTTTATAATATTCTAGTTTGCAAATTGTTTTTTTAGTAAAAGTATTGGAAGCCATTTTTATATTATCATATCTAAAATTAAAAAAAGCAACTTTGTTGTTAGTAAAATATAGTAATGGGTTATAAAAAGTCACGCAAATAATTATTTTTTACAAAATTCTACAGGAAATGAAAGGTTTATAAAACAATGAAATTATGAATTCAGTAAAAGTTTATAAACTGAATTTTTAATTTACTTTTTTGAATAGTTATAAAAGTTAATAACTATTAAAAAAAGTAAAATATAATTTGCGTAAAACTTTCTTATTTTTAAATCACCACTTCAAATCGTGTATTTAAATTCTAAAAGGCTTTTATAATATTCTAGTTTGCAAATTTTTTTTTAGTAAAAGTATTGGAAGCCATTTTCATATTATTATATCTAAAATAGAAAACAGAAACTTTGTTGCTACTAAAAAATAGTAATGGGTCGTCACGCAAATAATTATTTTTTACAAAATTCTGCAGGAAATGGAAGTTTTATAAAACAATGAAATTATGGAGTCAGTAAAAGTTTTATTATCGAGTAAAACTTATTAAATATCACATCTTCAAACACTATGTTATCAAAGTTTTACTTATATCCCAGTATGTGAATGAAATTTTTTATATTTGTTACACATACCCTAAGTCGTTTTAATACCACCTTTTCCAAAATAGAGAGAAAAAAGTTTTCTACTGACAGGAAAAATAAGTTAAAGGAAGTCACCCACAAATATTTTATTTACAAAACGGTGCTTGAAAATATTTCTTTGGAAAAAAATTATATTTTCAGTTAAACTTTTCAACATGAAAATCACATCTTAAAATGTCTAGAAATAATGCAGTAGGATGTCGTTCTCAATATTACCAAAAGTTTATTTTAAGCGCAGGCAAATATATAAACTCTACAACAACGGTCTCGAGTAGAAAGAAAATAACCACATTTTGGGTTTTCCTCCACAATTTATCATCCATGGACTCTCGAGAAATATGAAATGGATAGAACATAATTTTCCCCACAAAATGTACATTGTAACATCTCTTGTTACACGGAATCTGTGATTCGACCGAGGAGAAAAAATCACGATTTTTTTTTTCTCATTCGAGAATAAAAGAAAAAAGAGAATAATCTCTCAACTGTGAAACTGATATTTTTAGTACGAATAAAAAAAAACTTCCACCAATCCATTTGTCATTTTTTAAAGCAGATGCTTCTTTGGTATTCATGCTTGACTACACATCTACTCAACATATAATAAATATCAGAAAGGGCGCAGAATCGAGTCACATTACTTCAAAAAATGGAGGGTTTCCGAATTGTTGCCGTTCGATAGCAATAGAAAAGAGAAAAAAAATTGGTAGATTGCAAACTGTTTTGAAATATTTCAGCAGCATGCTCTGTGAAATCGGTATATATATAGCAAAAAATGGATTAAATGATATAGTACTTGGAATTTTTCATCGTAAAGAATTGATATGAGAAATAGAATTTAAAAATAATCCAGCTATTTAAAAATAATCCAGTATCTACAAAAAGTGAAAAGATAAATAGTATACTTACGCATCTATAACGCTCTCCCTGTTCTCTACAGCAAAAAATGGAGAGCACATTGATTTCATATATATAGCCTGTATCAGGCATTTTTCAGGCGTTGTCAGTACGCTAACTGGCGAAGTGGGAAGGGACATAAATAAGCCAAAGAGTGCAATCGTGACAGCCTAAGTATACACCGTAAAGGGCTTTCGATGCTTCTTAGAAATGACCTGAGGAAGACAATTTGCCTTCTTTCTGATCACTGTTCTCCCAAAACATCTTAACGGGATGCAGGCCATTCTTGATCCATTTTATTGTGACTGCTGTCTTGAGGAAGAGACAGTTTGCCATATTGTGTTAGAATGAGTTTTATTTCACCTCTCAGGTTTCAGTACCATGGTCACCAACATCTGGAACATTTGGAGCTACAGGCTATGTCTGTCATCTGTCTGCAGAAGTTTTATTCATTAACTGGACTTTCTTTAAGTGCTCTTAGAGTTATGTGTTCTTGGGTTTAGATGCAATAGACCTCTGGTAGCAGTGCTCTACTATCGGGCACCCCCCAGAAACTGTACTAAAGCTTTCATTCGTTCATAAACAAATAACATTAAAAATTTTAACCTTATTAACACAATCAAATAAATCAACCTTCAAACATTTGAAATGTATTTTTTAAAGAAGACTTCACTTATAACCTTCTGATTCCTAAATAAATCCTAGTTCTGAATATCTTAATTCACACTACAACTTCTGGACGACGTCTATTTTACCTGCAACATAGCCAACATTTTTCTGAGAACAGAGTAAGTTTTACGAATAGTATTACTAGCTCTGCTGTATTAGACATGATCAATAGGAGAGAAATAATTTCAGCGGTACTCCTAATGAGAAAGATTTTCCTCGGATAATTTCGTCCTTAAATGTGCATATAATGATTCATAAGTACATCGGGTTATTACCTTATTTAAGAAAAGTTATCAGGTATAAGATTTGAATTTAGAATTTGTCCCCAAAAACCTTTATAATAAGAGCCCATTAATATTGCTTAAATACTGTAATTCAAAGCATAAATTTACGAGAAATATATTTTGGCAGTAGGAAGTTAGCATAGAAGTGTAGATATTAGATGAAACAGATATTAGGAAAGTAAGAAGAAGAGGTGAATTCTTATCTTTCTTTGGTCTTTAAGCTTGCACATGAAGCACACTTAATCCAGGAAAGAACGACTTTAACCAACGCTTTATAGTTGTTTCATTGAATTTGTAGCTGTCATCATGCACAGGAATACACAAAAAACATTGCCAGTATTTTCCAACATCCGTAAGTATCTGTATACCGTATAGAATATGAATATATGCATGCAGTATATATTAAATGTTAAATGTATACCAGATAGAATGGTAGATTTCAAATGGTAGTCTTATCATTGTTGGAATACAGAATATTCTTAAGAATAATCACAACACTGTATCTCTACTCGTTACTCGTTTTTTTTTTTTTAATTTGAAAACTGAAGATGGGATTTGACCCTTAATATCTCTTTTAAAAGAAATACATTTTTTACATTTCTTTTACAGGGAGGGGCGTGAGAGGTAGACTTTCCCTGAATGGTATAAACAGCTCGAAAGACCACTAAACGAGATTTCTCAGACTTTATAAGTAATCTATGTGAAGATGGACAGAATTAGTTTTATCTTCAGAACTATGAAATAAACTAATATTTTCAGACATCTGAATTGACATCTAGGTTTCTGTTCAATCTTTCAGGTTTCTCGGTAACTCTTGCCTTATTTCCATCATCCTCACTATTTAGTGACCATATTCCATGCCAATTAAATTGATATCTAGATGATTGGCTCCTCTAAGGCCTTAGGTAGATAATAAACATTTTCTAAGAGCACCAATTGGAGTAGTTAACAGTTTTAGGAAATGGGTGTCTAAGAGATCCTCCCATACAAATAATGTGTCGACTTTCATATTAGTCATGACATCTTTAGTAGTTAAGAGCTATCGATTTGCATCTGTAGAGGTCAGTTTGTATACTGCCTTTATGCTAATATAGTTATAGCAAATATTATATTCTACTTCTAGGGAGTTTAGTACAAAAAGCAGAGAGCAAAAGGAGCAATTGATTCATTCCCAGAAACTTTACTTTATATATTGGGTTAATGCTGATTGCCACCTAAGCTGTTAAGGAATGCACTTTAAATACATATAATTTTACTACATTGTTTATTCCTTGCAGAAGGGTTTATAAAACATTATTTTACTATATGATTCATAGATTCCAGGGCACTCATAGGATCCAAACAAGATCTGTTTTAATCACACCAACGGGACACATACATCCCAGTGAAATTTCAAATTACATTAGTAAAATATTTATAGTACAGGCACTTAATATAAAGTATCTCAGATGTAAAATAAGAACAGTTGTGCGTATTTCATCTGTGGTCACTTAGATTGGACCACCAGGTACCGAGCTAAAACTAATACTTTATTCTAGTTTATTCAAAAGCATATGTCTTTTCTATACTTGCAATTTAACTATTTCCAGCCCATTGCTCAGAAGTGCATTATATTTTAGTATATAAAGTTGTAAACATATAAATAAACCCTTCTCAAATCAAATATTTGCTTGAAATCCATGAAAAATTAACTTTTGATGTCTTGGACAAAGATTTCTTACATGCACATTCATTCAGATCTATATCTCACAGAATAAAATTAAAAAAAAAAAAACTTTACATAAATATTCAAAAGAAGCGTGTCTTGGTCAGAATTTATTCATTCCACTGGGAATGTACACGGGGCCCAAAAAACTGTTATTGGCAGTGAAAAGGCTAATTGATCGAGAGTTTATGCTGTTCAGCAACGAAGTATAACCCATAATTTCACGTCGAAAGGTAGCTGTCAAGGTGTTTATAAATATTTAGCGGTCGATGCTTTAATTATCCGATGCTCTAATTCATATAGCATTTAAAAATAGAATATTAAATTAATATAAGAGATATTTCAAAATCAATGAAAAGTCAGAACCGTCATATTTAGCATTTCACTAAAAACCCTACTTGTGATTGCACATTCGTACATGATAAGTTACCAACTTTACTTTCGGCAGTGGCATTGTAGCTTTAATCATTGAACAACTTAGTTGCTAACATAAAACTTATTTATTACTCAAGAGCAATATAGATTCTAAAAGAAAACGTTTTCTTTCGGAAATGACGGATGACTTTCAAAATGAATATCCTTCTTTATTGAGATATAATAACTAGTAAACAGTTCTTAACAAAATAATAAAATTAAGTCTCAAAACAATAATGATTTCAGACATTAAAACAGTCAGATCTTCTATTATAAACTGCCAGATCACGAGAATAAAAGCTAAATGGAAAATAAGTTTGATGATACTTAAATGACGATACTTTAATCTTCATTTATTATGAATTTAACCTATATTTAAATCTAAAATGATAGTTTATTAAATAAAATTTACAACAAAGGCAAATTTTATTTAATATCGGAAAATGAAATTAAGAAACTTGACATCAATAAGCACAAGAAATTGTTCTATATCATGCAAACAGAATAAAACTTTAAACCATTAATAATCGTTTTTTACAAATTTAACATTGAAAAAGAACCCAAACTGAGCTTTCTCTAAGCTTCATTAACTGAAGCAAAATTGCAGAAATTTTGCGACAGGAACAACACGAAGGTATTTAAATCTTTCTCAATAAAATGATAAATATCCAACCTGAATTACAGAGACAATCGCAAGGTTTAGCTAAAATCAGTTTACAAGCTTATCCATATAATACCAAAACTGTCATTAAACAATAGAGGCTGTAACATAGAAAGAGAGAATAACTTTACTGAAATACACCCCGCCTAGAAAAGACTGAGAAGGGCCTAAAACGGATTATAAATATTTGAAAGGTCATAGTAGAGTGTTATGCAGGGTATTCCAACTTCAACAGTTTATTATTATGCAAAATAAACTTGAATTCTAGACGTTTATGTAAAGTTTGTTGTGCTTTAGAAACAAGTAATATAAATTAGAATATGCTAACACAAATGTTATGCAACTGATAATAAATTTTTTATGATATTACTAGGTGTAATGTTTCAGGCAACAATATTGATAATATGTTTGGATAGAGATATAAATTTAAATACAATTAAAAAAAATGTCTTTACACACACACACACACACACACACACACACACACACACACACACACACACACATATATATATATATATATATATATATATATATATATATATATACATATATACATATATATATATATATATATATATATATATATATATATATATATATATATATATATATATATATATATATATATATATATATATATATATATATATATATATATATATATATATATATATATATATATATATATATATATATATATATATATATATATATATATATATATATATATATATATATATATATATATATATATATATATATATATATATATATATATATATATATATATATATATATATATATATATATATATATATATATATATATATATATATATATATATATATATATATATATATATATATATAAATATATATATATATATATATATATATATATATATATATATATATATATATATATATATATATATATATAAATATATATATATATACATATATATATATATATAATATATATATATATATAAATATATATATATATATATATATATATATATATATATATATATATATATATATATATATATATATATATATATATAATATATATATATATATATATATATATATATACACACACACACAACACAAAAATCTTATATATTTGAGTATATATATATATATATATATATATATATATAGGCAATATCAAATGAATTTTGGTTAAACATTTTTATAAACACAATCCAAGGTACCAGACAAATTGCTCAGTTGATATGATAACTGTATTTTTTAAATATCATATACACATGTAAATTTTGATGTGTATTTGTAAAACACTTAGTTTTTTTAGTTTGATACATATGCCCCAGTACGGAGATCGGAAGGCATACACACAAAAGTCAAACTAAAAATCTTGATGTATTTGAGCAGTTCTACTATATATTATTAGCTTATGGGAAATAATAAAACAGCAAGAAAAAGATCTTGATATTTTCGAAATTAAATGCATAAGACACAAAATAAAATTATACTGACCAAACAAAATTTCCAGTTCTGACCTATATATTCTCACAAATAGCAAAACGATAACTGTATTTGTGAAAAAATCACAGATGAACATGGATTGGGCATATTCTTAGAATATCAACAGAGGTCCCTAATAAATTGGCTCTCAAGTGGTTCCCCAATGGTAAAAGGAAGTAAGAACATCCATAGCTGACCTGGCTTCAGATGGCCATCCAGGAAAGAAATGCCTTTGGTTAGCCAAGATGGGTGAATGCCAGTGAGGCGGTATTGAACCAGAAGGGATGGGTAGCACCACTGGAGGTCTCATGTTCAACTAGGTTTTAAGAAGCAGAAGAACATACACCACAGGCAATTTACTTAATTAATATAGATATTTTTGTGTATTAACCAGGCCTAGCTTATATTGAAATTATTTAAATTTAATAACAAAGATTTTTGTTAAATTTATATAATAGAAATTCCCCAAAGTTTATTGGTAAAGGAAACCTTTAGTCTTTAAGATGAAGGGCAACTAATGATCGTATAATTATTTCTACTACAGATAGAAATGTTTTAAAGGAATATTAAAATATATTATCTACATATAAACACTTATAATATAATTTTTACTATACCTATTATTCCCTCAACAAAGTTTCAAATTTTCAATTAAAATCTATTCAATAAATGCCAAGTCTCAAAGATACAAATCCTAATTTCTCAGATGTACCGGGTGGCCATAATTAAGCTGACAGTGCTCACATTGTTCTGTAGCGCGATCTATTTGCGAGAATGACGCCACATTTTGTAGGAAGATTAAACAAGATGGGGGACGAAGGATTCCGCGAAAAAACATATTAGTTCCAAAAGTCACGGCTAGGGGAATATTTGGCGCTGTGTTATAGAAAATAGAGTATAAAAAAATGCAAATTACTACGGAATAAAATTACCTTTTATTATGAACATTTTCTGACTTAGTTCAAGGGCAATATGGCAACACTTTTAAAAAAGCGTAAACTCTACATAAACTCCAATAAAGTCTGGTGATCTGCAATATTACGTACGCTGAGCATCAGAAGAATTTCTTTATTCAAATTTCACATTACATCCATTGGTATATAATTTTTATTTTATTCCGTGTTGATTTGCATTTGTTAACATTCTATTTTCTATAACACAGTGCGAAATATTCCCCTAGCGGTGAATTTTGGAACTAATTTTTTTTTTGTGGAATCCTTTGTTCCCCGTCTTGTTTAATCTTCCAAAGAAATGTCGTGTTATTCTCTCAAATAGATAGCGCTATAGAACACTGTGAGTCCTGTCAGTTTAATTATGGCCACCCGGTATTTCAAGTCACGGTAGTATAATCATATCTTTGACATCAAAACATAAAAGTTAGAAAGGAAAAATAAATATTGTTTTTTGAGTTTACACATAAAATGTCAGTATATATTTAGTAAACATCAATTACTTCTCACATTCATATATTAACCCATTAACGCCCAAATTATTTTTTTTTCGACATAATGACATATAATTCATAAATTGGGTGTCTTTTACTATCAACATGAATATTATTATCGAATTTTATCAATACGTACCATAGTTTTTAAAAAAATATGCTGGTCTAAAAATAGATCACTGGGCGTTCGGGGGATATATTTTAGCAAATACACAACAATCAGTAGTACTTCAATAACGTGGTAAAAACGAACCAAATAGATAAAAACTAATGTGTTTTCTTTTAAAAAACGTTTATTTATCCAGAATTTCACAATATTACAGAATGTACTTAGTAACGTTCAGTTATTTTAAAATATAAAATTTTAATGTTTCTACAGTTTAGTGTGTAATTTGATGAAACATTTCTTGCATAAAGTGGCATCGCACTTCACAAAATATGTTAGGAACCTTCCTTGGCACCCTACAAGTCGACAGCTTCCCTTTCTTTGTTCCATATTGTAATCCATTCTATCAAAGCGAACATCATCACTGACATTAGATGTTAGTGATGAAGGAAAACTGTAAGGTCGATCTTTCAAAACCTTTTTTTTCCGATTCCCAATTTTAGATATTTTACAGCTCTTCCGAAATCTTTTATGGACATAAAATCACCTTTATGTGCATTTTTGGGTAAAATACTTGCATTCACTACAGCCATATCAATTATTCGAGTGAATAGACACCAGTACCATTTTTTACCTCTTATTGCTATGCCGTGTTTCTCTAGAGGCCAGTCATGATGGTCTCCCATATGTTTGTTATAATTATTTATTAAATTTGGTTGTGGGATTGATACTTTTTCTTTTTTCTCAGAAGACCATCTTTGAACTTTTGATGTGCACTCAACACTATCAAAGTGTGTAGCAACAGCCACGCTCTTATTGTCCTTCCATCTAACTATCGTGATTTTATTTTTTAGTCGAACCGGAAATCATAAGTGTCACTTTGCATTTTATCAAACTCCTTTGAAGACTTTAGGGTGCATTTCTCAGTTCTAGTGTCTCTTATAGTACCAGTAGCTCGGAAGCCCTTTTCTTGTAAATTATGCAATAAAAGATGACTAGTGAAAAACTTTACATGGCTAGATGGATTTGTTTCAACAGATAACATATTCAGTACAACTCTTTCTCCCAGGGACCCTAATGAACGAGTCTCATATAGTTCTTTACCACAATACAATGAAAATTTATAGCAGTATCCAGTATCAACCCACATTGCCTACAATTTGTAACCAAGCCGTATTGGTTTAGCTCTTATGAATTGTTTTAAAGAGTGATGTCCATAATACCTTATAATCATCTCATACATAGAAAGGTAATGCTAAATATCCCCCACTGTTTAAAATTTTCATTTACTATCTCCAATGGAGCGTGTGAATTATCATCATCTATTTCCTTTTCATCTGTCAATTCATCTACATCAGGTGATATGGCAATAATATCCTCTTCAATTTGTTCAGAAAACAGATAATCAACTGCATCCTGAACGTTATTAAATACTTTTCGATTCATATTTTCATCTAAGGTGAAAAAACACAATATTACCAGATAGGTAGGGAAAAACGCCCGAACGCCCAGTGATCTATTTCTAGATCAGCAATATTTCGACACTAATTTTTACTATTTATATTTATTTTAAGATATCATAGCTTTATATTCTAATAGCTACA
>CM063501.1:111826981-111834481 GCA_032207245.1 Pardosa pseudoannulata | reverse complement strand
ATGCTGTCTTTTCTGGGATATCCCGCTTTTGACAAACTGGTATAAAATAAATTAATTAATCAAACGTAATAAAATACTAGCAATTCAATTAATAAACTTATTTTTTATATACGGCTATTTAATTAAAATTTTCCAATTTCAGGATTTTATAACGGCGAAAATTTTTAAAACATTTATATATACTATCTCTCTCTCTCTCTCTCTGTATATGTATATATATATATATATATATATATATATATATATATATATATATATATATATATATATATATATATATATATATATATATATATATATAGTACAGAATTAGCTTGAAATAAGTTTACCACTTCTGAGGGCTCTAGAATGAGTTGTATTGGACCATATAATATACAATTGGAACTACAGATCATTTATATAAAGCGCTACATAATTATTGTATAAAAATATTTGATACATAAAAACCGCCTATAGGTGTAGCTGTAACACATATGGTATTTATTTAGTTTCACTAAGTTATGGTAAGCGATAGTTTCTTGTCTTCACATCATGCTTCTGTTGCAAGAAAAGAGCTACTGGCAAAACTGCTTTGCCAGGTCCAGCAGAACTCCGTTACCACTCTGAAAGAATTCCGTCTTATGAAGCGGATAAGAAGTCCATTCTCTGCAAGTGTCTTTCGCAAGATGAACGTTAGACAGATATTACCCCTTGTGATTTTAATTTTGGAGTTTTTTGAAGAGCAAGATCTACCGTCAAATGCCAGTAATTGGGTCAGATGTGATGTGCAGCATTCGGCGCCATATTCTTGATATTGCGCAGACTCATTTCTGTCAGCTGTGTAAAATATGGTTCTGCAATTACAGCATATAGCTGAACATGAAGGTTGACATATTGAACACTTTTAATGATACATTTTAATATCATTAAGCATTTATAAACCATTTTAAATGTGGTTATATGTATCACAGCGTCACCTATACGCGGAGTTTTGTACTAAAACCTTTTTATGCGATAAATATCAAGCCCATTTTTTAAATTACTTGTTGTTCTAATTGTATCTCATTTGGACCAATGGAACGTAATCTGGAACCCTCTGAAATAGAGAACTTATTACTTGCTAAACCTGTATATATAAATCCAATTACTCCAAATATTTTTATAATATTAAGTAATGTTATTGAAATAATATTAAATAAAATTACGAAAAAAAAAAGAAAATAGTTAATTACAAATACTTTTATACTAAATTATCTACTTAACATCACCTAATATTAGTTTTGATTAAAGCCATTAAAAATTAGGCGAGAAGTAAAATGTATTTATAAATCTAAATTGGTTATAGGTTGGTATGAATAAAAATAAGGTTAAATTTGTAGCAGGTAAATTGTTCATTCTTTATAATAAAAAAGTGAATAAAATTTAGTCCAAATAAGCTGTTTACTACCCACCTATATGCTATTTTCTATTTGTTTAGACAAGTAAGGATTAGCGGTCAATGGAGATGTAAGCTTCGACTTAGTACTCCTGACTTTTGTTTCTCTTATTTTTTGCAGTACTAATTGAGTTCTAACATAATTATTCTACAGTTTTAAATCAGCTTCATTTAGCTTCACTCTTATTTCTTTACAAATGATTTCTAGTAACGATTGCACTAAGCTCTTCGAGTTAGAAACTCGTTAGAAAGAAGATATTTAAGAAAGTGAATGTGTTTTATATCATTGTATTTTATATTACGTTGTTACACAAAAAATAAAGGAAATATTGTTGTTCCCTTTTCAAAATATCACGTATTATTAATGAAATTATTAGAGTAATGTATGACTTTGTAGCTTTTAGTAATAAAATTGCAAATTTATACTCATAATATTCGGCTTTATTTTTTTACTTAGTTTGCATATATTTGAAAGTATACCGAGAAAAGTATACAAAGTTTATAAGAAGTATACAGAGTTTTAATTAAAATTAGCATTTAGATAAAGTTTTACGATGAATGTTTTTAACTGTTAAATATTTTGTGAAACAATTACTCTTTGTAATTTAACAATTAGAAGTAGATTGAATCATTTCTGTTGAAAGAACATATGTTCATATAGTTCATTAATCATATACATAATTACTCTATGAAACTGTTTAAAAATTAGCAATCGCCAATATAAATAAAAAAACATGATAACAAATACTTGTATAATTGCTATTAATTTCATCAAGTTAAAAAGTGGAAACTAATGAAAGATAAATGTTTAAATAGAATTCTTCATCTTTGAAGCTTCAATTACATGCCTTTATACAGTTGAAAAACTTCAAAATATCTGGGATTTATTAAATGTTGCTAGCTCTAAATTAAATAATACTTTATATATGGCGAATAAAAACTTCATCTCATTATATTTATTTCGGAAAACATAAATACAATATTTAGCAGAACATCAAGTGGCTTAAAGCTTCTTTTACATGTATTTATACAATTGAAAAATTTCAGAATTCTAGTATTTATTTTTAGTATTTATTAAATGCAGGTAGCTCTAAATTAAATGATACTTTATAGATATACGAATGAAAATTTCGTCTCAGTATATTTATTTCCGAAAACATAAATACAATATTTAGCCGAACATCAAGAGACTTCCTTTTGGATCTTATCCTTGTTCTCCAGTTGATCATAAAACGCCCCTCTCCGAATACTAAGAAATGTTGTAGAACGACAAATACGCCAACTCCGTAATCCACCTACCTTCATCCTGGATTCCAGAATATTTCCACGTTTTGCAAAGGGAGGACGTGCCCGGCAACAATACCGAGTTTTCTTCCTCCCAAAAATATTTTCGAGACCACTGCCCTGTGTGGTACATACTTTCCTTCCAAAACTAGTACCTTTTTTCGAACGTGATCGGAAGTGGAGTATTATGTTTTTTACGGAGAGGGCAGGACTGGTACAACTGTTTTATCCGCGGCATGCAGTATTCATCGAATCGAACTGCAGCGAATTTCTATCCTCATATTCCAAGTAAAAGTGCTTTCGAAGAGAAGAAATATTTGTTTATTACGAACTTAGATATACAACAGTTCCTAATCTTAAAATCTTGTTATATAAAAACAACTACTTTGAATCTGTATCGTTCTTGTCAGTAACTAGATTTCACAGGTGTTAGAAAACATTGGATTTTCATTTATAAATACATTAAATTGTTAATTTGTTCTTTCGAAGAAGAAAACTGTCTAAAATACATTATAAAACCTGTAAATTATTTATTTATTTTTTAGTTTGATATAGGTTGACTTTTACTTTTTATGAATTCTATTATTTTAAGGGTTATACATTTATAAAAAAGAAACATGCACGGTAAAGTATATATATATATATATATATATATATATATATATATATATATATATATATATATTATATATATATATATATATATATGCATTATATGCATACACACATGTTATGTATATATTATAAATATATATATTTATATACAATATATATGTATATATATATATATACATATATATATATATATATATATGTATATTATATACATGTATATGTAATGTGTATATAAATGTACATGTATATATTATAAATATTATATATATATATATATATATATATATATATATATATATATATTATATATATATATATATATATATATATATATATATATATATATATATATATATATATATATATATATATATATATATATATATATATATATATATATATATATACAAGCATAGATAGATAGGTAGCTATATAGATAGGTTGTCATAAGGAAAATTTACTCCAGATAATTGAAAATTTAATCTCCCAAAACGCTAGAGATTCATTCATATATATTTATCTATACAGGTTGTAGAGTTCTAGATGGTTGAATGCAATAAATACTTAATTCCAAAGTAAATGTAAATATACCAAAACATAACAGCATTTCCATCTCGAAAATCTTATTACTAATCTAAAGGTAGTTGGTTTTCAAAACAGAAATACAATATTGGATCGAACTCTAAGTCTATTTGGAATTTTTCCTTGTGCTTTAGCTGATCAAAAAAGGGCCCCTTTCCGAATGCTAAAAGTTGCTACAGATGCTGACTTCATAATCCACCCACTTCATCCCGGATTTCGGAATATCCCCACGTTTTGCAAAGAGGGGACGTGCCCAGCATAATACAGGAGTTCCTTTCCCCAAAAATATTTTTTGAGAATGCTGCCCCGTGTAGTCCATTCTCTACCTCCCAAATCTAGTACGTTTATTTGAACGTGATCGAAAGCGCAGTATTATTTTTATACGGAGGGGCCCCAGCTAGTACAACTATTTTATCCGCGATATACGGTATTCACAGAATAGGACGGGAATGAATTTCTATCCGTGTAGTGAAAGTAGGAGTGTTTTCGTAGAAAAGGAAGTTTCATATAAAATGAAATCGGTGTAGATATAGAATTAGACCAGTTCTAAATCTGTAAATTGTGATATATTCAGACATATATACCATTATTATTAATAACTATATTTTGGCACAATAGAAAACTATAAAGATTTCGACAAGAATTATGCCATAATTTTATTTTTCTGACATAGTACATTGTATAAAATGCACAATAAAATATATTCATTACCATTTGAATTTTTAGTTATTCCACATAAAAATAAACTTTATTTCCTTTAAAACTCTCACATCGAAACATAAACCATACATATGTATGTATGTATATGTGTATTTGTGTGTATAATTGAGGTAGAGAGGAGGAGGAAAAACTTTGTAACAGCTTCGATAAGGAAAATACAATACTACAATATTAAAGGTACAGTTTTTCTGTATGGGGTAGTATTTGTAGTATTTCTATGTTATTATTTTGTTTTAACATCTTTTGTATATTAAGACGACATTGACATAAAATATTTTTATATATTTAGTGAATGATTACCAAAAAGGTTCTGAAGAAAATATTGCTGTTAAATTATTAATCTTTGTATACATACGTAAATTTAAACATTCCAGATTTTTGTAATTATTACGTAAAAGTGTGAATATTGGGTATTATTATTATTTTTTTTTTTGATAGAGTGAAATTTTAATCGATAGCAAACATTTTATATCGGTACATAGACTTTTCTTATAAAATTCTCGATTTATAAATTTTAATTCGGCTTTAATAGTTTTAATAAATTCAGATTTGAAATACGGATATCCACATTTAATATAATGTATATATCAAGAGTGTTCCGTAAACAATCTGTATGAATCTGTATGAAAATTTAAGCCACAACGAATATTTGACATAAGTAGAAATACTTTTAAAAATGAATTAGTAAAAAATGAGAATTCACTTGATAAATCAATATAATGTAATTAATTTATTTATACTACAATTTATGTGCTATAAAAATCTTATAACTTAAGTAAAGGATTTCTAAAAACACATTTTTAATCTTCTATCCCATTATAGTTAGAAAAAAATGTGTTTGTAAAGTTGGATTTGAATTCCTTATTTGTTTTATACTTTCATATTAAAACTACTGCTAAACATCTAATCTGTGAAAATTGAGACATAATGTCCTTTTGTTGCTAACGCAAAGTATATTGAATAAATAAACACTCCATTGAATAGGCTGCTATAGTTTTTACAAATATTTTGATGCCCTTTGGAAGGGATAATAAAATTTGTCATTTTATCATTTGTCATTTGTCCGAGACCCGTCGAAATTTAAGAATTTTCAACCGACAAAAGAATACCAACAGTAAAAAAAGATGAAAAGTAAGCCAAAACCAATCTTCTCGGTCATTTTTCTTGCTCAATAAAAACCTTACTCATATCTGACTCGAAATCTTCAATGATTCATCACTGACTTTTGGCAGACACATTATCTTCCGGGAGATGTACTATATACAGTAATACGATACAAGCGGGTACAACAAAACAACATGATTTTCTTTGCTGAAAACCATTTTTTCCCACTATACAAAGAATATTTATATTTACATAAATAATCTTACGTTATAGGTGAATTATGATTAATATTTTGGAGAGGTCATAACCGACATTTGACTGTTAAGTTTGAAATTATTTAAGACCGAAGATATATGACCTGATACAAAGGGAAATAAGAATTTTAGTAAGAAGTTATTAATTACTTTTTCTGTTGGGTAAAAATACAATACTTACACTTTACTTGCTTTGGCTAATAATAACTTCTATTTTCTTTTAGGATTCCTTTTAAGAATTACACATATCCTATAATAAGTGATATAATATTAAAGAAAATAAAATACTAAGAGAAATTATTGAGTTTGAATCGTTCATTGCGCTTACGTCCTCCCCTACGAATCACTATGGCTGCATGAAATTTAAGAAATTCAAGATCCCCTTATATAGGACTCCATTCCCTTTCTGATGAGACTAAAATCTCATTTCATATATACATATATATATATATATATATATATATATATATATATATATATATATATATATATATATATATATATATATATATATATATATATATATATATATATATATATATATATATATATATATATATATATATATATATATATATATATATATATATATATATATATATATATATATATATATATATATATATATATATATATATATATTTATATATATATATATATATATATATATATATATATATATATATATATATATATATATATATATATATATTTATATATATCTATATATGTATGCGTATATACATATATATACATATATATGTATTTATATATTTATTTATACATATATATATATATGCGTATATACGTATATATATATATATATATACATACATACATACATGTATATATATATACATATATATAGTATATATATACATATATATATATATATATATATATATATAAATAATTGATGAGCTACACTAACCGCAAAACGTGCAGAAATATTGATCCCC
This sequence comes from Pardosa pseudoannulata, assembly GCA_032207245.1. Taxonomy (NCBI): domain Eukaryota; kingdom Metazoa; phylum Arthropoda; class Arachnida; order Araneae; family Lycosidae; genus Pardosa; species Pardosa pseudoannulata. Next base: position 111,827,549 of record CM063501.1, on the reverse strand, counting down.
AGAGTTTATCGAAGAGTATATTATAATGTAGAAAATTCGTTTTTACTGTACATGTTTCAAAAGTTAAAAATTCAGATAAGTTTTACTTTATTTTTTTAATTTTGATTATATTTTGTTAATTAAAAATTATATTACTCGTTATTAAAAATAACAGTAATTAATAACAGTTATTATGTAATTAATAACAGTTTTAAAATCTAGAACGATATTATAAAACTATTTAAAAATTAATTCTAAAAGAGCCATAAATTTTAATTTGGCGGTGTATCATAAAAAGACTGTTATAATAAACATTTATATACTCCAGGGGCGGACTAACGCCTAGACAACCTAGGCATGTGCCTAGGGCCCGTAATTTATGGGGCCGAAAATTAGGTTTTAATTTTATTTTTATTAAACAGAAAAACTTGATATTCGTACTTATTGCTGAAACCTATCTAAACTATGCAGAATCTTTGTCGAAAAATATGGACGAGCAGGGGTTTAACCCCCCCCCCATGAGCTCAAACAAAATGGCAAAAATAAAAATTTTAGTAGAAATAATGCGGGCTATTATTTTTTAAGAATT
>CM063501.1:111809481-111824481 GCA_032207245.1 Pardosa pseudoannulata | reverse complement strand
CTCGTTGTCATTTTTGTGCTTACTGACAGAAGCCTCTGGATTGAAGGGCTCGGCCAATATGGTCCAGTTGCCACATCTCCTTTAAAACCTTTAAATAACTCTATTAATTATGACAAACTAATTGACGAATTATCAGAATTAAAAGTGAGAAAAAAGGCAATATAACAAATCAATCTGGGTATATTTGTTTAAGTATTATTGTTTGTTTTAATAAATTATGTTTATTTAATTTTTGTACACGTATATTATTTTTTTCCTTTGTTTTCTTGGAATCCGATAATTAAATAGAACTACAAACTATATGCTTTAAAACCAAACTACCAAACGCAAATTATGTGGCATGACTAAAAAATAGGCCAGGAATTTCAATGTTGCCTAGGCCCCGCTTTAGCCTTAGTCCTCCACTGATATCCTCAGAATATTGTGTGTCCTCTTTACGAATTTTTAACTTCGTTCCTTAGCTTAAAATTAAATTATATCACTCTGATTTCCTTAAACTCAAATTAATCTAACATCGTCTCTATTCCATTGAAGTAAATCTTGGAAAGAAACAAAACCCACAAAATATTTCCCCATACATCCCCATCCATAGTGACACGTGTTTAGTAGGTGTCTCTTTCCCATTTGTGGGCGTGGCTAAAGCCGTGATAACGTCATGCCGGGCGTAATTAAACTTGTTTTATGGAAGCCGTTGTCGGAATCTTTTTCGAAGCTTCCCCCAATTAGCAAAGTCATTAGCGAAATTGGGATAGAATTTAAGCCCTTACAGCCGTGTCGCGGCGGCCCGATTATGTTCCAGGAATTTTTAAGGATGTATATTTACTCGACGATCTCCTTAAGGAAAAGGGAAGTGCCGGCCGATATAGAAAATAGAGTAAGGCACCGCTTAAGCGGACCAAGCATGAAATCTTATTTGCAAACGAGCTTTCAAACTTTAAGGCAAAATTATTTCTGCTAATTGCAAAACAGGGAAGCACTCTTTTCAGGAATATTTTTTGTTCGGAAGAAACATGTACTCCAGATAAATGCACAAAAGGAATCTCTTCTAATTTTGTACAAGTATAAAAGATAAAAAATGGTTCAAAGCTTTGAATTAGATTTAGAAGTAAAATATGAAATAATTCATAAGTTTCCACGTTACATAGATATTCTAAAGTTTCTAAAAATATAAATAAATAAGACATTGGTATGTAATATATTTATACAAGGGTATAACACTTTTTGAACCAAAAAAAATCTGCATTTAATAGATTTTGTTTCGATTCAACATGATATAATATGTTCTCGAGATATTGACATGTGCTCCAGGTAAATGGATAAAAAGAATATTTTGTTTACGAATTCAGAGATACAAGATGGTTTAAAGCTTAAATTTAGAGCAGAAATAAAATATGAAACAAACCAAAAGTTTTCATGAAATATAGGTATTCTAAATTTTTTTTAAATTATAATTACATAAGACATTGGAATGTGATATATTTATGCAAGGGTATAATACTTTTTGAACCAAAAAATCTACATTTAATAGATGTTGTTTCAATTCAACATGATATAATATGTTCTCCAGATATTAACATGTGATCTAGATAAATGGATAAAAAAATATTTTGTTTACAAACTCAGAGCACAAAAATGGTGTAAAGATTAAATTTAGATCAGAAATAAAATGTGAAACAAACCAAAAGTTTTTACGAAACATAGATATTCTAAATTTATTTAAAATATAAATGCATAATACATTGGAATGTAATATATGTATGCAAGGGTATAACACTTTTTGAACCAAAAAATCTACATTTAACAGATTTCGTTTCAACTGAACATGATATAATATGCTCTCCAGACATTAACATGTGCTCCAGATAAATGGATAAAAAGAATATTTTGTTTACGAACTCAAAAATAGTTTAAAGCTTAAATTTAGATCAGAAATAAAATATAAAACAAACCAAAAGTTTTCACGAAACATAGATATTCTAAAGTTTTTAAAAATATAAATACATAAGACATTGGAAAGTAATGTATTTATGCAAATGTATAATACTTTTTTAACCAAAACATCTACATTTAATAGATTTTGTTTCAATTCAACATGATATAATATCCTCTCCAGACATTAACATGTGCTCCAGATAAATGGATAAGAAGAATATTTTGTTTACAAACTCAAAAATCGTTTAAAGCTTAAATTTAGATCGGAAATAAAATATGAAACAAACCAAAAGTTTTCACGAAACATACATATTCTAAAGATTGTAAAAATATAAATGTATAAGACATTGGAATGTAATATACTTATACAAAGATATAATACTTTTTGAACCAAAAAATCAAAATTTATTAGATTTTGTTTCAATTCAACATGATATAATTAGCTCTAAAGATATTAACACGTGCTTTAGATAAATGGATAGAAAAAATATTTTGTTTACGAACTCAGAACTCAAAAATGGTTTAAAGATTAAATTTAGATCAGAAATAAAATATGAAACAAACCAAAAGTTTTCACAAAATATTGATATTCTAAAGTTTTATAAAATATAAATACATAAGGCATTTGAATGTAATATATATATATGCAAGGGTATAATACATTTTGAACAAAAAAAAATCTACATTTAATAGATTTTGTTGCGATTCAGCATGATATAATAGTCTCTCCAGATAAATGGATAAAAAGAATATTTTGTTTACGAACTCAGAACCCAAAAATGGTTTAAAGCTTAAATTTTGATCAGAAATGAAACATGAAACAAACCAAAAGTTTTCACGAAACATAGATATTCTAAAATTTTTAAAAATATAAATACATAAGACATTGGAATGTAATATATTTATGCAAGGGTATAATACTTTTTGAACTAAAAAATCTATATTGAATAGATTTTATTTTTATTCAAAATGATATAATATACTCTCAAGATATTAACATGTGCTTCAGATAAACGGATAAGAAAAATATTTAATTACGAACTCAGAACTCAAAAATGGTTTAAAGCTTAAATTTAGATCAGAAATAAAATATGAACCAAACCAAAAATATTTCTAAATCATACATTTTCTTAAGTTTTCTTTTAAAATATCAATACCAAAGCCATGGGAATAAGATATATTTACTCTGAAGATAGAACGTTTTCCAGACAAAAAGTCGACATTTAATAGATCTTGTGTCAGTTCAACATAGAACAATATTGTCTTTCGGTGTTAACATGCATTCTAGACAAATTGACAAAAATCAGTATTCTCTTATTTATTTTAAGAATACAGAAAACCAAACTGATAAAAAGCTTTGATTAGGTAATAAAAAGAAGTTATGACTCAAATCAGACGTATTTGAAAAGAGTTAATTTTTTTAAGTGTTTAAAAATCTAAATACTCAAGTCACTGAATTTTGAATTAAATTATTGGTTCTCAACAGAAAAAAATTAAATGTTATTTATAAATAAAAATTGACAATAAAAAACAGCTTTTACAAATTAATTTTAAAAATTCTATACGTTTTATCATAAAGTCCATACAATGTTTTAGGATAAACAATTTTGAATATGTATAAAAAAAGCAAGTCATTTTAAGGATATGTCTTTAAGTTTTATTATTTTTATTACAACTATGTATAGAAAATACATAGACTGAGATAAATGAATCTAAAAAAGAATATATATCAAAATAAAAGTTTATAGTGTGTCAAAAATGTGAAAAAAATACGTTATTATAACTTGTAAAAAAAGATGCAAGAGACAAATTTTAATGAAAACAAAATTATTCGATTGTACAAATTTGATTCCATTATACCAAGATTGGCATTTTGTTAGTGTGTGATCTTTTCATTACAATTAATTTTTCATATATTTAATACCCCGATAAAGTGCTAATGTTAATATAAATGTGTAATACACACGGATATTACGGGGGAGGGGTATTAAAATTTAAAAATATATAATTATTTCAAGCACTCTCCTTCTGTTAAATTTTTTATTGAGGCACTAAAAATTTTACTTATGTTTAACATGATGAAAATTACTTATTTATTTTACAAATTCCGAACAATTGGTGCCTAAGCTATTAGTTCAAGTGATTTTCAATACTGTTTAACAATACCCTCAAACTGAGATATTCCAATACAAATATTTAAATAAAATGTTCAAAAGTCATTAGATAACTAAAGTCACACGAAGTACAGTCCATTGAATCCATCACTTTAATTCTTCAAGGCAGTAAATCAACTGGATTACCTGGGTTGAACCCTCTAATCCAGTGCTTCATTTCTGTAGATACGCTCTTGTAAACAATCGTGTCCAGTCAGACCCCCTAAAGTTTCCTGAATTTTATTGGTCGTATCCGTGAAATTTGATTGGTTCCCCTGAAATCTGCTCGTTTCCGGGTGAATCTCTCTTTCCCAAATGCACTAATTTTATCTCTCGTCTTTGCAGTGTACGGATGCCTTTGGCAACAAAAATAATTGTATTTTGTTTCTCCCTAAACTTTTTACTCTTTATGTTTTTGTGTCATGTACTCACGTATCCATTCTACTATCTTTTCTTTCTATTTTTAGCTGTTTTATTTTCTTCTCGTCGTCATTTTCTGCTCAGTGTTAGAAATCTCTGGATTAGAGGGCTCGACCCTTAGAATCCAGTTGCACCATATTCTTGAAGACCCTTAAAAAGGGTTACTGCAGTCTTTCTCGGAACACTGGGAACATCTCTATCTTTCCCCCAAATCTTCCATATCTTATTTGTCACCCTTTGAACCATATCACGTTTAAGAGTTTTCTTAAGAGTCAGATTAACAAACAATTTAGTTGTACTAAATTGTTTTAAGACAAGGATTAACAAAAGAGGACGGTTCATGAGTTGTTCTATGAAGGCTCCCTTTTTAGCGCCAGTGTACCAGCCTTTTCATTGGCCTAAATTCCACAATGGGCAGGAATCCACTTTAAAGAAATTCTATGTGCCAATGTCTTAAGCAAAGACCTACATTTTAAAATTCTTTGAAAACTATTTTGATTATTCAAAATAGTTTGAAACTCACTCTTAGAATCTGAAAAGATCTGCTCTTGTAAAAGATTGACTAAAAACCGATAGCTGTTGAATTTCCACTGCATTAGCTTCATCACCAGTTTCATCCTCCAAGTAAGTGGTAAAAGGACCCATTAGTAAATAAAAACCAAATTGCTCACAATCATACCACATCCCGCACCGTGTGTTCTCTTCAAAATAGAATCATCAGTAAAGGTATACAACTACACATTTTCAGGACGATGAATATCAATAGTCTTCTTTGCTTAAGATCTTAATTGCAAATCACTCACTTTTTGTATCAGATTAAGATTAATATTCAAATTCAGATAATCTATAGGTAAAGGAGGATAATGTAAGATTAAATAATTATGAAATAAATATTAAAATGAAAACTAAATATAAAATAATTATTAAAATGAAAAATAATTATGAAAAATAATTACTTAGACATTCATAAAATACTACCTTATGATTAGCATTTGACATCAAGTTCTTACCCTTTAAATTTCTTATATTAATAGCGTAAGAATGTTAATCTGTCTCTAGTTAAAAATGCCTGTAGCAAAATATGCCTATAAAACAAAATTGATTTTCACTATTCTCTTAATACAATTGTGCTCGCGACCTCGTTTTACGTGAATTTCATAAAACCTTCAAAGCCCTATTTCAGCTTATTGTGGAATATTTTCTTAATTATATTTCTTTCTCAATTAATAGAAAACAAATTTCGTATAGGGAAAATAAATTGTTGTAAAGTAGAAATTTTGCCAAAATATTGCAGGTTATACTTACATATACTTAAAGATCCTCTTTTCAATTTATTTTTAACACAGAGAAAGTTATTACGGTTTACAAAAAATAACTATCTTAGCTATTATGCCAAGATCTACTAAGGACTGATATATTTTATAGCATCTCATTTTTACACATTTCAACCGTTTGATTCATGTCAACAGGAAAAGTATTTAAGCAATGTTTTCCTTCCGACTTACAAATTTTGAGATTTTACACTGGAATCTTATTTTTATTTAAGTAAAATGAACTTATATAACTCAGTCATAGTGTGGTGTTCTATTAATAAAATACTTTTTATGACTGATTCAGTAAATTCGCCGATTAAGCCATGTATATAAACAAAAATATATTGTATTTCTTTCTATAAAAATAGAAATAAAACTTCATAAACTATGCTGACAAATAAAATGCTGTAAAGTGTAAATGTTATATTCACTTAAAGTTCACTTAAAGATCATTTTATATTTTTCAATTTTTTTAACGTATTAAACGTCATGGTGGCTTATAATAGCTTAGTATTATATCGTGTTTCTGATTATTTTTATATCTAGTAGTGACTAATATATACTAATTACTAATATTTTTTAACATATTATTTTCCTGTATTCTATCTATTTGGTTCTTGCACACAGATAAAGCAAGCAATCAATGCTTTTTCTTCCGATCACATATACTAAGATTACAAACGAACATCTTACTTTTATTTACGTAAAGCGAGCTTAGGCTTAGTACGAGATCAAGATTGATATTCAAATTCAGATAATCTATAGGGCAAGGGGTAAAAGTAAAATTAAAGAATTATGAAATAATTATAAAAATGAAAATCAATAATGATCAAATTAGTTAATTAATATGTTATTTTAATTTATCAAATATTATGAAAATACTTATTTATGTATTCATAAAATACTACCTTATGTGTAGCATTTGACATAAAGGTCTTATCCTTTGAATTTATGATATTAATAGGACAAGAGTGTTAATTAGTCTCTAGTTAATAATACGTAAAGTAAAATATGCCTATAAAACAAAATTGATTTTCAATATTCTCTTAATAAAATTGGGTCCTCGACCTCGTTTTACGTGAGTTTTATGAAACCATCCAACTCCCATTCCAGCCTTTTTGGAGCACATTTTTATAATTATATTTCTTTCTCAAACAATAGAAAACAAACTTCGTAAACAACGCGGAAAATATCATATTGTAAACTAGAAATTTTGTCAAAATATTTCAGATTATACTTAAATATACTTAAAGATAATATTTTCAAATTATTTTTAACATAGAAAAAGTTATTATGGTTTACAAAAGATAATTATATTGGCTATTATGCACCCAAGCTCTACTAATAACTAATATATTTCGTATCATCTCCTTTTCACACATTTCAACCATTTGATTCATGCCAGAATAAAAAGTATTTAAGGAATGTTTTTCGTCCGACATACAAATATTAAGATTTCAGACTGGGGTCTTATTTTTATTTAAGTAAAATAAACTTATATAATTCAGTCGTAGTGTAGTGTTCTATTAATAAAATACTTTTTATGATTGATTCAGAAAATTCGCCGATTAAGCCCTACATATAAACAAAAATATATTGTATTTCTTTCTATAAAAATAAAAATAAAACTTCGTAAACTATGCGGACGAATAAAATGCTGTAAAGTGTAATTTTTTTTTCACTTAAAGTTCTCTTAAAGATCATTTTATAATTTTCCATTTATTTTTAACATATTAAACATTATGTTGGCTTACAAAAGCTTAGCATATTGTGAGACCTAATAGTAACTAATATATACTAATTACTAATATTTTTAATACATTATTTACCCGTATACCAACCAAGTGGTTCTTGCACACAGATAAAGAAGACAAGTACTGCTTTTTCTTGCGATCACATGTAGATATGTCAAACAAAATTCTTACTTTTATTTACGTAAAACAAACTTAGGCTAGTATGAGATTCTATTAGTAAAAGAATTTTAGAATCGACTCAGTAGTTCAGCAGATTACTCCTAAATAAAAACAAACACATTTTACCTCTTTATAATATTTATAAAACTTACTAAAATATAGAAGTTCTCCTTCTGTAACTCAAAATTCATACCGAAATTTAGCTTTTCAGCAACAGACAGCGGTGTTCAACCTCCGAAACACAATGTCGCCTTTATTTGTCTTCAGCCGACATCGCGTGTTTTCGAGGCATGACAAGAATGCAGATGATTCCCTCCCCTTATGCGTAATTAAACGTGCTTCCATGGTAGGAAGAGTGTGGAGTAGAGATTGGTTAGAAAGATTTTTCGACATTCTTCCAATTAGTGCAGTCATTAGCAAAATTAGGAAAGGTCGTCATCATTATACCACGCTTTCGCAATCTTTATCCGATTACAGGGGCATGAAATTTTTATAAGTGTACGATTTCCACAGGAATAAAAGGAAAAGAGGAAAAATTAAATTTCTGAAAGGTTTTAATTAGATTTCCTTGCTATGAATTGTGTATCCCTTTTCACAGAAATCGTGAATCTTTTAATCTCTTTTAAAAAGTTAATTTAACTTAGTACTTCAAGTCTTCAATATCACGTGTAAAATTAAGTTATTTCTCCATACCCATGCTTTACAGTATTTCTGACCTAGAGGGCTTGGCCAAGTCAGGTCAGAATAAAGTGATACTGTGGGACAGTCCTGAGAGACTGAGCAACAATTATATCTTATTATAAGTTACGCTACCATGTGTTTAGTTCTTTGCATTAGATAGGATTCTGTAAGGAATCCTTACGCAGGCATGCAACTTTTGTTCAAAGACTGTGTTTAGAAAGTTGAACTATCTTAACTGCTTGCCTGATTATCCCGAGTTATCTCGGGTTCATATATATTGCAGTTAATTATTATTACGGAAAATCTCGGGAGAAGCAGAATTTGTCATTTCGATTTTTTTTATCACGATTTTACTCTTCTCAGAGTAAACGGAAGGAAATATTCAACTTTGAATGACAGTTTGCCAAGTTTTGTTGGTTTCGCATTTCTTTTGGAGGGACTGGTCTCGAGATTTTCCTATTGTATAGTATACGTCAGCTTGTGGATTAGTAATGTATAAAGAAGGATAGTTGCAAAAAATCATCGTGAAGAGTTTTCTGAGACCACAGGAAGACCCAGTATTAGTCCTTCACCATTAAAGTTACCCTTAGAGCATTTTCCATATGTTATTCCTGCTACTGTAAAAAAAAAATAATCCAACGAGACTGTGTACTCTGTGCTCCCGTAAAAGAGATTCCAGAGGTAAGTCAGTAAGAAAAGAAACCAGATACAGTATATATAATGTCTAGTATCACTTTGTGTTGTTCCTTATTTCAAAAACTATCATACAAAGACTAATATATAATTTCTTTTTCCATTAGTCGTGATAATTCGGGATAGTAAAATAATATTAAAACTGAATGCTTTTACACATGTAAAAAATTAAAAATTCATCTTAAAACCTACATATTTCATTTTGTTTTGTTTCCTCGTATTTAATAATAAAATAAAAAAAAATGGGATGAGTTTTTGCAAATTTAAAAAAAAAAATGCAGTTGAAATTCTTCATCAGTTGTGTGTGTAAACAAATGTAAACAACATGCTTGTTTGCATTTGTTCTATATTTTATATTTTCGTCCTTAAAGTTTACATTTGAAATATTCACCTTGTGATTTTCACTGAAAATCTGACTTACAATAAATAAAATATCAGGCAAACATTTTAATTTTGTATCTGCTTTTCAATACATGAATTAAATAGGATCGTTTTTTAATTGTTGTTGCGTTCGACTGCTAGTATAAACACTGCTAGGCGGAAATAGAAGGAAATTTGAATTTATTCAAATATAAATTTGAAAAAAAAACTATTAAAGACTAACTAAGTAAGCTATAAAGTAAGCTAAATCTAGAAACAATTGTATATATTTCGTCAGTCAGACCACAAAGTAACAGTTCTATGTCTGTTAGCACACAGGACAACTTTCTTTTTCTTTCTTGAATCTCTAGGTCAGTCTGATCTGGGTTTTTTACATTTACACCGAAGACTCAAACTTTCTTTGAGGGGATTGCACCTTTCCTTTCTTTCATTCGGACCCCTTGTAGTTACATGATTCAGACTTTTCACCAGTTAGGCAATCTTCTTGTTACCCAGCTGTACGCGTACTGTCATATAATTTGATCTGTTTAACGACCTGTCTTTACATATACCAAAAGTTATCTTGTAACAAATCGTTTCTTGTAAGAATTCTCATTGTCTGAAAAAACGTCCGAGTATCAATGAAGATTCTTACCCTAAAATTAATGGCATTTCGCTCCACTGATATGTTGAACCATCGACAACCTATTGTCCTGGTCTGTGCATCATTGTTTTTCGGCGAGTATATTTATACAATTGATATCTTATATATATATATATATATATATATATATATATATATATATATATAAATACACTCATGTCCATAAATTAAGGATAATGAAGTTCAGGCAATGAAAGAGACAAAAGCAAAACAAATTTGACTTATTTGTAAAGTATATTTATTAAACAAAAGGTAAAGAGCAAAAAAGATGCTATATGTTTGACATAATTAATAAAAATTGCGATTTTTACTCCCTGGAGCAAATTTCAAAAAAGAACCTATTTACAGAAAACAGTATAACATGGTTAGTATGATGGTTAATACGGAGTATGTCTCCCGGACGATGCAATACAAGCGTTACAACGCCTACGCATGCTGAGTATCAGATTATCAATCTGATCTTGGGGAAAATTACACAACTCATCAAGCAATGCCCTCCGAAGTTCCGATAGACAGTTGGGAGGGGGTTGACGGGCTGCAATTCGTCGGCCAAGCATGTCCCACACATGTTCTATTGGATTCAAGTCCGGTGAGTATGCTGGCCAATCCATACGGGTGATATCCTCCGATTGAAGGCATTCGTCTACAATGTTTCCACGGTGAGGTCGGGCGTTGTATCCATATACAGAAATTCAGGACCCATGGCGCCCCGAAACAAACGTACATGTTGTTCCAGAATGACATCCCGATAGATGTGGCCTGTCATCGTTACACTCTGAACATGCAGGTCAGTTCTGGAACCAAGAATAATTCCTCCCCAAACGAGCCATCCTGCACCACCGTAATATTGTCGTTCAATGGTGTTCTCTTGGTGGTAACGGGTTCCTTTCGCTCTCCCTATGAAAGTCCGGCGAGAATCAGAATGTAAACTGAACCTGGACTCGTCGGAAAACATCACACAAGACCACTGTTGCGGTGTCCACAATGCATGCTCTCTAGCCCAGCATAATCACAGGCGACAGTGAGTTGCGGTAAGGGGAACACATGTGACAGGCCTACGAGCATATAGACCAATGTTCCCTAAGCGTCTGCACACGGTCTGCCTTGAAACTGTCGTACCAGTAGCTGAAGAGAACTGACGAGACATGTCTGATGCTGTGCTCCGTCTGTTTCTTTTGGCAGTAACTGCAAAATGCCGGTCATTATTCGGCATAGTAACTCGGGGGCGACCTGTGCTGTAACCTCTACTCACATTATTCCAAGTTCCTCGGATTTTTCCACCTGGGTACGTCCACATTCCAGTCGTCCGATAATTCTACCACGTAAAAAATCATCCAAATGCTTCCTTCGTGCCATAACTATGCGGTTATTGCACTGAAATTCTTTTAAAGCGCTTGTGAACAATTTTACTTATTTGCTACCATTCCTTATATACCCCTTTCATACACTCTCGTCATTGTGACGTACTATCCTCGCCATCTGGTGGTTTCCTGCAATTTGCATATTCTTCTTCAAGATGTGTGTGATAATTCTACAGGGGAATTTTTTATTTTTTATTTTAGAGCTCAATTTCTGTGTGATTCTGAATTATCCTTAATTTATGGACATGAGTGTATATATATACATATATGTATATATATATATATATATATATATATATATATATATATATATATATATATATATATATATATATATATATATATACATATATATATATATATATACATATACATATATATATATATATATACATATATATATATATATATATATATATATATATATATATATATATACATATATATATATACATATATATATATATATATATATATATATATATATATATATATATATATATATATATATATATATATATATATATATATATATATATATATATATATATATATATATATATATATGCTAACGGTAATAAAAAGAAATCCCATGACTCTGGGTATTTCATAAAGAAGCTGAACAAGGAAATCAAATCTCCTTATTTTCCAAATAGATTCCAGTTCTTTCAATTATTCATAGAAATGACATGAAGTAGCTGATTTGTAAGTGAATTATATAAACAAAATAAACATAGAATACGAAAATTCAATAATGTAGTTATTGTGCATGGATTATGCTTTGCTATAAGCTTCAATAGCGGAAACCATGTAATACAAGTCTCTTTTTTATAGAATCATAATATTTTAAGGCTCTAAAACTGTGAAGGGGTTAATAGACGAGTTGGATGTGGGTCTGTTGCATTGTTGAATAGTTTATAGTTATTCAAAGACTTTTTCATTTAAGGAAGGAGTCTGTCTATATTAATATGCACTGATATATCTAAGTACGTAAAATAATTTACAGTCTAAAACAGAAATATCTGTGTGATAATTTAAGATATATTACAGAAAGTTTTTCTACATATTTTTGTTAAACTTTTAAAATAGGAATTTGCTTACATTCGTTAGCTCCTGTACGATAGATAAAATAAAATAATTCGATATAGACATGTCTCTGGAAAAATTTAATTGACATCACTTAAATTCTATATTAAGTTTTTTTTAAATATTGAGTTAAGCTAATAGTAGTAAGTATTGACTCTAGTAAGTACATAGACAGCGTAACTGTAAACAAATTTGTAAGATCCCCCTTTTTTGTAGAGTTGAAGTATAAATTCTGGTACCTACCATCTCTCTAACCCTTCTTTCATATTTTAGATGTTTTATTTACTGCTCGTTGTCATTTTCTGTTTACTGTTAGAAATCTTTGGTTCAGGACATTAGGAAGTGTTATTATCCATCAAAATTCATAATCTGTGTTCCTCTGCAAAGTCTCGCATGGGATTGATTTCTATTTTTGATTATTTTGTAAAGTTTTCTATGAATTGTTGTCTGTTGTTGTCATCTATTTTTCTATATAACTTAAACTTTCTTCATATTATGTAATTTTTTCTTTGTATTGACTATTTATGTATTTTTTGTATAAATAAAGAGTTGTTGGCTCTTGTCAAAGGATGTTTCAGTGGACCCGGCTTGGTGGCCTGATTCAGTTTGCTAATCAAAATTTGGTTAGGAAAGTTCATTTTACTGGGCTCGATTTCTGTTTCGCTGACGTGTCATTTTCTGTATATTTTCGGCTGGGAATAAAAAGCGACTTACTGTCAGAAATCTCTGAATTAGAGGTCTCGGCCCAGGCAATCCAGTTGCCTACAATCTTGAAGGTCTTGTAGCTGAACATTTAACTTTGTGTGAAAACCTCCTGGATTATGTCGAGGGATATATTAGTTCTATTCTGATCAATTTGTTCTGTTTAAATCAAACTGAATCACGAAGGGTCGTCAGGAACTGAAAGCACTACAAGAGAAAACTACATATTCGTTAACCCTCTAAGCGGGTCGCACGTACAATTCCCCCAAACCTATGATGTCTTCAAAGCGGTTGTCACGTACAATTTTCGACCTCCAAAACGTTCCGAAAATGGATGTAATGTACATTTCTGCCAGTGTTTTCCCCTATGGAGTTTTGAGGTAGGAGGGTCAAGTGGTTTGTTTAGGAACTGCGCATCTACTCTCTGAGGCACAAAGACGTTGATAGCTTTTCATGGCTTTGTAATTCTCTATTTCGAAGTATTTCGTTTGCGGTAACAGATGTATCTCTAATTGCACCACTTAAATAGCTTGGATGACTTTCGTAAAAAAGATAGAAATCATTTTCTTAAAGAATATTTTTATTTGTACTTTTAGAACCCATTATTTTGTATGGGATGATCTTCGAGACTTGACGAGCTTTATGTGTATTAAAAATTAGCAATCTATAATGTGTATTTATATATCTATTTATAACCGGAAATAAAGGGACTGTAACGAGGGTGGGTTTCCCGTATTCCAATCTAGTCGACAAAGGGTGAAGTAAAAAATCATAGAACACTTTGGTCACTGACAGAATGAAATTTTAGCGTATTTTTGGAGACTTTTTTTCCTAGGTGTGTACCACTCGGAGGGTTAACTATGCTTCATAAAATGCAAAACAGATCTTTATGTGCACAGATATTTGAAAGGAAAACTAATGTGTAACAGAATCAATCATTTATATGCTGATAGAATGACAGTAGTTCTCGTATTAAGTAATATGTATCTAAATTCTTTATCCCACACACAAAAAATCTCTTTAAATAATCACATTGGATTCGACGTCAAAAAAATCCATACATTTAAATTATTACTAATATTACAGACAAGACTTTCAAATTTTTAATCTCCGCATTTCATGCTGGAGACCGGAGAACTTGATACATCAAACATCATTATATATTAAAGGGAAACTTTATTATTATTTGCACTGCCACCATCAAGTCTTAAATTAAGAAAAATTTCCGAGGAGAAAAACGCATAACGAGATCGAGCGAAGGGAAATACGAGTAATTCCGGAACTTTTTCCTTCTCCAGAGTAGTTAGAAAAATGTGTTACTCAAACTGCATAATTAATCGAGATTCCGGAAACGAGTATTTCAGCGACAAATATTTTACTCCCTTTTTTTTTTCTCTCTATCTCTCTTCGTCAGTTGTAAAGAAAAATATTGCTTTGGATTTGCGAGTTTCAATTTTTATGTGTGCATTTGTGCAGTTTTTTTTTCTCTCTTTTCCTCGGACTCCATCGTTTCTCAATTTTTCACCGTGGAAGGAGATATTACTTCCGTTTGAAAGATCGCAAAATTTATTAATTAAAATTTAATAGCGTTCAGATCAAGTATTTTTGCAGCAGAATGAGAAAAAAAATTCTAGTGGAAGAAAAAAATAGTATATGTAAGACACTTAGAAAAAGAATATAATTAAAGTAAAATGTTTAAAAACGAAATCTTTATGACAGAGA
>CM063501.1:111789481-111804481 GCA_032207245.1 Pardosa pseudoannulata | reverse complement strand
ACCCTTTAAACTGCTTGATATTTAAAGGAAGAGCACCGATCCAGGGGCATTTTTTTGCCACTGCGCCGCCCTTGCGGGGTCGAAGTTATTATATAAAAAAATATACCTGGAATATATTTCGCAATATTTCTTGTGAAAGTATGTATTCTTATTTTCGCAGAATTGAGATAGAAAATTTTGAAAATATGCAAAGTTCAACTCAATGGCTCAAATTCAAAACTCAAATTCAATGGCTGGATATTTTTGAAGATGCTTTTGAAGGTTATTAAGATAGCTAAACTTTTAAAGTTCTTTTAATTTTTTGAATTTTTTTAAATGTAAAATATTTTTTTCTAATAAGTTCAATTTTCAAATATTTTTCTGAACAAATTTTCAGTACTTGTTATACTTGTATAAAATGTAATTTATATTTTTTATTAATGCAAATTATTTTTGAGATTTTATTTTCTGATATTTAAGTATTAGTTTTTCGATAGATTAATTAGTTATTCATAGGAAATATATATATGCGAACAATTTCATTAATTATTTTTAATAATTCAGACTTTCAAAACTTATATTAATGCATATTAAGAGTGTGTGGTTAAATTTTTTGTTGCCATCTATGGAATATTAAGTACCAAAGAACATATTAAAAATATTATTAATTCTCAATAAATGCTAATTATTAAATAATATAATTAATTTAAAGGAAGTTTTAATTCGATTACATGATTTATACTTTAATTGATATGTGAAAAAAACATCCAAACTCTAAATTAGTCTTACAAATACTAAACGGCATTTGTTTGTGTATTCCTTGGAAAATCTAAAACGCATTCCAATCTTCAATTTTTTCCTATGTATATTTTTTTCTTTATTATTTATGTGAGCATTATTGCATTAATTCTAAATATACTTATCTTGGTTATATTTTGAAGCCATTTAATTTGTTTTCTTTTCATTTCTCTTCACGGTGTTAATAATCGTGTTATTACTTTTATGATAATAATTTATTTTGTTTTCCAAAATTCTTTCATTGCTAATGTAATATCTAAAAACTATTTTGAATTTTGAACTAAGTATAACTTTCTATTGTAAACACTTATCATCCAAAGACTTATTATTTTTTATCTCGAAGAATCTAACAATTTATAAAACACTTCATAATGTTCAGAATCCCTTTATGGGAATAGAAATCAATTTTTTTATAAATAATTAATTATAAACTTTGATAATTTATACACCAACAAATTATAGGATGCGCAAAACAACTCCTCTAAATATTTCTCTTAAATCAATTATAGTTTGAATAATTAATTCTGTTCTAAAAAAGGAATACTATGTATAATCAGGTTAAAAGAAAAAATTTTGTTATTTAATTGATATGTGAACAAACCATCATAACTCTATATTAATCTTAGAATTACAAAACGACATTTGTTTGTGTATTCCTTGTAATATCTAAAACATATTCCAAACCTACATTTTTTATATCTATGTATATTTTTTATTTCTTTATTATTTATGTTAGTATTATTGCATTAATTCTAAATATACCTATATTGGTTATGATTTGAAGCCATTTCATTTGTTTTCCTTTCATTTCTCTTACCGATGAATGTTAAATTTATATAAATGTGTTATTATTTTTATGACAATAATTTATTTTGTTTTCTAAAATTTATTTTATTGCTAATGTAATACATAAAAACATTTTTTGAATTCTGAACTGAATAAAACTTTTAATTTTTGACTTATTATTTTTGAACTCGAAGAATCTAATTATTTATCAAATTCTTTGTAATGTTCAGAATCCCTTTATGGGAATGGATACGAAATCTTTTTATAAATAGTTAATTAAGAACTTTGAAAATTTATATACCAATACATTAGAGGATACTCAAAACAACTCCACTAAATATTTCTCTTAAATTAATTAAGATTTTTATAATTAATTCTGTTCTAAAAAAGGAATATTATGCATAATTAGCTTAAAAGAAAAAATTTTGTGTTGCCGTTATTGGAATGATAACAACACAAAATTTGCTTATAAATTATTAATTAAGTTCTTTAAAGCTTCAAAGACCTATAAATTGAAATATAGGGAATATAACCAAGATAATGTTAACCAAAATAAGTCCCTTAAAATTAGTTAATTTTTATTTCAGTTTTGAATAATACATTCTGTTCTCATATTTTCCATCCAAACAAGTGAATATTTTGTAATATATCATTTTGGCCTTAAGAAGAAACATCTAAAGAATGAAAGATTAAAGGTAACCGAAACTAAACGAAAATTAAATTTTAAACTAAAATTTTGTTGGTGAGATAATATTTTCTAATGCTTCTAGGTTTTGGAAATTTTATAGTCAATAAGATGAAAATACATCAAAAATATCATCGTGCAACAAAAACGTTCATTAAAACAAACCTAATCAGTACTATTATACAGTGGAAATTAAGCAAATTGATAACCTTGAATTTATAGCTAAAAAGACTTTAGGGAAAATATTTTAGTCTTAATTACCTGTGTTTTACCACTTTTTCTTACAAACTCCTAAAAATGATTTAACATGATGCACTTAAAAAGTAGATTATTAAAATCGAATTATTCTCTGGTTTAAAAAATCGTTTGAACTGCAATTTTTTTAAAAATGTATTAAAGTGTAGTAAATAGTTTCAGTTTTGGTCCTCAGGTTTGTTTGTAAAATTTAAAAGTAATTACATTATCATCTAGAAATAAAGTTTTATTTTTTGAAGTGTTTACTTATCCCCTATATAATAATAGACTTAGTTGTCTGTCCATCTGTCCGTCTTTCCACGAATTTATGAAGCGGTTTTACCTGGAATGGGTAGAGGCATCCATATTGTATTTTTGATGAGTTAGGGTTAGCAAAATTCAAAGCGAGTTCGAAAACGTTCAAAATCCCACTTAAACACTCTTTTCGAGTGTTTAATGCTATTATTTCAATCTCTGTTGTCTCCGATTAAGAGCAGAGCATTAAATTTATAAATTTATCGCATAATAAATAAGTAAAAGTAACATTTTTTCTAACATTATAACGTCATTCCTTTAACCATCTCCTTTAATCATTATTTATTTTAAATTATTTAAATATTGTCTGTTTTATTTTCGCAAGTTTTATCACTGAACTTAGATATAACGTATATAATATTCTTTTATAGTTGTATTAAGTAATATATTAGGTACATATGTGCTAATTTTAAATTTAATCATCGATTACTTTTGTTGCAATGAAAACTTTATCAACGGTATTAACAACAAACTCTTTTCATAAAAGTCTAGGCGTCTATTTCACGGACTAAAAAATATCTAGCCTTTAAATTATAAATCTCTGACAATTAAGAAGTTTTTTTATTTGTGTGTGTATGTTTTTTATACATAAACACACGGTTTGCAATCGATTCGCTAAATACTGGGAATATTATGTCAAACACGTAAAGTGGGAGTAAGTAAAAGTGTTTCTCATTTTGTTCTATGAAAGAAGAATTGCTTTGTATTGAAGTACTTAAGATACAAAAATTTGAAAATAAAACAAGTTAGAGCTGTATGGTGTAAGTGAATTTAATGGAATTCGCTGGTGGTATCTTTTCGTAATAAGGTAATTCGAAAGCACAGTTCTTACACAAAAAGTATACAAATAAATACACATATATATATTTATATATTTATATATATATATATATTTATATATATATATATATATATATATATATATATATATATATATATATATATTATATAATATATATATGTATATATGTGTTTGTTTTTTATACATAACCACACGGTTTGCAATCGATTCGCTCAATTTTGTACATCATTCATATATACCGCAAAATAATCACTGTCAATATTAAAACCTTTGCTCTCCATCCTATCACGTGATATGACAAGATAAATTAAAGTTAGCAACTAACATGCGGTCAGCAAAATATATATATATATATATATATATATATATATATATATATATATATATATATATATATATATATATATATATATATATATATATATATATATATATATATATATATATATATATATATATATATATATATATATATATATATTATATATATATATATATATATATATATATATATATATATATATATATATATATATATATATATATATATATATATATATATATATATATATATATATATATATATATATATATATATATATATATATATATATATATATATATATATATATATATATATATATATATATATATATGTATATATATGTATGTTTTTTATACATAACCACACGGTTTGCAATCGATTAGCTAAATTTTGGACATCGTTCATATATACTGCCAAATAATCACTGTCATTATTAAAAAATTTGCTCTCCATCCTATCACGTAATATTACAAGATAAATTAAAGTTGGCAACAAACATGTGGTCAGTAAAATATATATATATATATATATATATATATATATATATATATATATATATATATATATATATATATATATATATATATATATATATATATATATATATATATATATATATATATATATATATATATATATATATATATATATATATATATATTATATATATATTATATATATATATATATATATATATATATATATATATATATATATATATATATATATGTATATATATATATATATATATATATATATATATATATATATATATATATATATATATATATATATATATATATATATATATATATATATATGTATAGATATGTATGTTTTTGATACATAAACACACGGCTTGCAATCGATTCGCTAAATTTTGGACATCATTCATATATACCGTTAAATAATCACTATCAATATTAAAACCTTTGCTCTACATCCTATATATATCCTATTTATATATGTATATATATATATATATATATATATATATATATATGTATATATATATATATATATATATATATATGTATAGATATGTATGTTTTTGATACATAAATACACGGTTTGCAATCGATTCGCTAAATTTGGACTTCTTTCATATATACCGCCAAATAATCACTGTCAATATTGAAATCTCTGCTGCTCATCCTATCACGTAATATGACAAGATAAATTAAAGTTTGCAACTAATAAGTGGTCAGTAAAGATAAGCAAATTATTGAGCGTGTACCAGATAATTCTCAGCCAAAAACAAACCATTTTGTATTTACCTTCCTCATAGGGTACTTTACAATTCTAGAAAATTAAAAATTTTACTGATACCATCATATGGCGGGCTATATGCTAGTATAATATGTGTGATGATATTAGAATAATAAAGATGCGTTAATATATTTAATCATTTCTATATATACAGATAAATGCATGTGTTTAAAAGGAAGAATATATAAATGACACCAATTTTATAACTAATAGAATAGTTTAAGAAAGATATATATTTTTTAATGATGATAAAGCTTTACTTTTACATTAACTATTAATTTCATTATTTAGACTTATACAAAGGAATTTATATACTTTTTCATTTTTACACAAATTCTACTTTAACTATATTATGATTTTGAAACAGACTTTTATTGTGATATGAAAAAAATTATGAAGTATCTTTTTACATCTTAGTAATTCTAAATCATAATCAGCATATCACTTCAGGGCACGATGTTTTTCAAGAAACAAAAAAACATCGCATTATCTGGGGCTATAAAAGCTGTTTAAAAAGCAATTTCATTTTAATACTGATACTCATGAGATCGTTTAAAGAGAAAACGTATAAAAATAAAAACGAGTTCCAGACAACCTGAAGTGAAGTACTTAAAGACGCGTGTTAACGATACTGCTAATGACTATTTGTACTAAATTCGAACATTCTTTGAAAGTGTCGTGTGCGTAACTATCGATTAAGAAGAAATTAATGTGAAAGTGAGGACAGGAGGGAATTATTTCAAAAGACTTCAGTGACATCAATAGTGTTGTCATTTATCAAAATCATGAAATCTAAACGTTATTGAACAATTTATATATTGGGAAAATTTTTACATACTACATTATACACTTTTGCTTTTTAGAAATTTAAATGGATTTTGGGTCGGGTAGAATATGGTTGATCTCATATTGAAATAAATTTCATATTTTGGGTAAATTACATTAAAAGAAAACGAAAGTAAATTTAACTTGAATGCATATATTATATATATATATATATATATATATATATATATATATATATATATATATATATATATATATATATATATATATATATATATATATATATATATATATATATATATATATATATATATATATATATATATATATATATATATATATATATATATATATATATATATATATATATATATATATATATATATATATATATATATATATATATATATATACATATATATATATATATATATATATATATATATATATATACATATACACACATACATATATATATATATATATATATATATACACACACATATATATATATATATATATATACATACATATATATATATATATATATATATATATATATACATATATATATATATACATACATATATATATATATATATATATATATATATATATATATATATATATATATATATATATATATATATATATATATATATATATATATATATATATATATATATATATATATATATATATATATATATATATATATATATATATATATATATATATATATATATATATATATATATATATATATATATATATATATATATATATATACATATAGATGCCAGGCAGAAATGGAAACAAAAACTAAGAATACACTTTTTCACTGCTCAGGATGAGCACATTCTCAATATGAGAAAACTTGGGGTTTAATCCTTCCGTTGGCCACGGGAAAATTACTTCCCACCTACATGATCTTACAAAATACACCTGTGGGAAGCGCAAAACCCATTATAATATATTGGTATTGTTATTGAAACGACGGGAAGACTGATTCCTGCTTCAGTTTTGAGCTGTGATCAATTGTTCGATCGATTGAATAAAATTAGCAGCTCTGTTTTGAAAGTTTGGAAAAGTGGAGGGAGAAATAAATGGCCCACGAAAGGGTTAATTAAGTAGATTGAGCGGAGAGGGAAAAAAGAACGACTTAAACAGCCAGTAGTGAAAGAAAGCAAGACGTACTGAAACGAAAACAAGCATAAAGACATGCTAATTTTACCCATGTGAGAATACAGACAGATACCTTTATGCGAAACATCACTGCAAAGCCTTTACTCATTTAGCGCCACCAGGAACCTATGTGTAGTTTAAGGAATGTTGTGGCTTATAAAATTGCTTCCGCTGGACTTTTGTAATTTTGAAGAAGTGACCAAAAAGAAGATTCTTCAGGCTTGGTCTTCCACCTCCAGATGTATCATTTGAATTTGGAGGACATTCCAAACCACGAACTTATTTTTTTATGTTCTCCTGTTGCTATTATTGAACACTGTGTATATGTTGCTGACATGACCCTAGAGTTTTCAACCCACCATTTATGAGACCAACAGTTTTGCCAACTGAGCTACTATGGTTCAAAAATTCATACGAGAAAGTGAACAAGTGAAGTGGTGGAATTCTGTGATAGATAAACATGAAATAAAAGTGAAGATCGGAACGGATAGAAAAGCAAAAGCGGACAAAAATTAAGTAAACATTTGTCAGACATCAAATTCAACTCTCAACGTATAAGTTCAGGCATAAGTTATTTTTAATAATTTGATTACGCCTTTTTTTACTTTAACTTTTATATAGCGTTTGCTCATATTGGTTTTTTGAGTGAAATTATATAAAATTTCTAAGTATATTCATTAGTATTCGATGTGCAAAATTCTAAAATTTCCCCTTAAAATTTATTGTTATTATTCCTTAAATTTTATATTAATGAAATTATCTTACTATTCAACCCCATTTTTGTACTATAAAATTATGTGAAACTCACAAGAACGTATGCTATGTCTTTTAATATTTAAACAGAACATTTTAAAGGTTTCAAGCTTATAGGTTTAGCTAAATTTATATTATAATTACCCATTAATATAAACCTGTAAGCTTGAAACCAATACATTTATATAGAAAACATAAACACGAATAAAACCTTTGTTTATGGAATTGTTTAAGACATAAAATAGATTAATTACAATATAATCGTTTAAACTTTATAAATAAATATAAATGAATATAAATAAATATAAATCAAAATAAGTTTAACGTCAATTAAACTTATTGACAGAAAATAGTATTTTTCATCTTTTTGTGTATCGTCCTCTGAAACTATATTAATTTAATAAAATGTTACCTAAATAAATGGCAAATGCTTTTAACAACAACGAGAGCAGTCTTTCGAAAAAAATGAAATGATATAAGCTAAATATGTATTATATTTACAAGTTTCTAATTCTAAGCATTCATTTTCAAAGTTATAAATTTAGATAAGTAACAATAATATTTCATATCTGAAATAAATATTAAAATGTAGAAATATTTTCAGATTAATGTATTTTAAAAGAAATAAAATTTGGTATATTTTAATTCATCTTTGGTTCTTTGTAGCATGTCTTAAATTTCATAAAAAATTATTCCTTCAAATCATTAAACCTTTGTAAGGAGAAAACAAAGCCACCATTTTTTATTTTATAATTTTGTATTACACATTTGAGTAACACATTATAATCCTAATTTAAATAGACATTATAATTTAGAAATGTTTTCTGATTTATCATCCTCGAAAGTAGTGAAATATCTTTTATATTAATTTACCTTTGGTCATCCGACACGTGTTTCACATTTCAAAAAGAAATTTTATTCAAATATTTAAATATTATATCGAGAAATCGTAGCATTCGCTTCAATCTATAAATTTAAATAAATAAAAAATAAATTTTTATAATTCAAATAAAAATTAAAATCTAGAAATATCTCTAATTATTGTGCTCCAAAAGAAATAAAACTTGGCATATATTTAATTTATCTTTGGATATCGGAAGTACGTCTCAAATTTCAAAAAGAATTTTTCATTAAATTCTTTAAATATTTGTACCGAGAAATTGAAGTATTCGTTATCAATATATAAATTAGATAAGGAACAATAATCTTTCACAATTTATATAAACATTAAAAAACAGAACTATTTTTAATTTATGTGCTTCAAAAGAATGAAAATTGTCCTATTTTAATTTATCTTTGGTCATATGAAGTATGTCTGAAATTTCAGAAAGAATTATACCTTGAAATAATAACCGCTTGTCAGAAGAAACTAAAACACTCATTTTCTCTTTTATAATTTTATATCAGTAACAAATAATATTTCTAATTTAAATAGACATTAATATCTAGAAATATTTTCTCCTTTATCTACTTCAAAAGTAGCAAAATTTGGTATATATTATTTTACCTTTGGTCGTGGTCTCATTCCGAATCACGTTCCAAATTTGAAAAATTTTGAAATTTTTACATATTGTAACGAGAAATCGAAGCATTCATTTTCAATCTATAAATTTAGAAAGTAATATTTTTTTATAATTCAAATAAAAATTAAAATTTAGAAATATTTCTAATTATTGTGCTTCAAAAGAAATAAAATTTGGCATATTTTAAATTATCTGTAAATATTGGAAGCATGTCGCAAATTTTAAAAAGAAGTTTTAATGCAAAGTTTCAAAAATTTGTCACGAGAAATGGAAGCGTTCGTTATCAATCCATAAATTTAGATCAGGTACAATAACTTTTCATAATTCATATAAACATTAAAATCTAGAACTGTTTTTAATTTATGTGCTTCAAAAGAACGAAAGTTTGCATATTTTAATTTATCTTTGGTCATATGAAACATGTCTGAAATTTCACAAAGAATTATACCTTGAAATAATCAAATTCTTGTAAGGAGAAACAAAGTACTCATTTTCTATCTTATAATTTTATATGAGTAACAAATAACATTACTACGTTAAATAGAAATTAAAATCTAAAAATATTTTCTGATTTATCTACTTCGAAAGTAGTAAAATTTGGTATATATTAATTTATTTTTAACTAGAAATCGAAGTATTCATTTTAATTCTATAAATTTAGAAAGTAATAATTTTTATGATTCAAATAAAAATTTAAATCTAGAAATAGCTCTAATTATTGTGCTTCAAAGAAATAAAACTTGGCATATTTTAATTTATCTTTGGATATCGGAAGTACGTCTCAAATTTCAAAAAGGAGTTTTCATTCAAATTTTTGAAAATTTTTTACGAGAAATTGAAGTGTTTGTTATCAATCTATAAATTTAGATAAGAAACAATAAATTTTCATATTTAATATAAACATTAAAATCTTGAAATATTTTTAATTTATGTGCTTTAAAAGAGTGAAAATTTGGCATATTTTAATTTATCTTTGATCACATGAAGCATGTCTGAAAATTCATAAAGAATTATACCTTCAAACCATTAACAGTTTTTAAGGAGAAAACAAAACATTCATTTTCTATTTTATGATTTCATATGAGTAACAAATGGTATTCTTAATTTAATTAGACTTTAAAATATAGAAATAATTCCTGATCTACCTATTTCGAAAGTAGAAAAATTTGGTATATATTAATTTACCTTTGCTCGTCCGAAGCATATCTCAAATTTCAAAAAGAAATTTTATTAAAATCTTTAAATATTGTAAACGAGGAATCGAAGCATTAATTTTCAACCTATAAATTTAGATAAGTAACACCAAATTTTTATAATACAAATAAAAATAAAAATCTAGAAATATTTCTAATTATTCTGCTTTAAAAGAAAACAAACTTGGCGTATTTTAATTTATCTTTGGACATCGGAAGCATGTCTTAAATTTCAAAAAGTATTTTTCATTCAAATATTTAAATATTTGTCTCGAGAAACTGAAGCTTTCGTCACCAATCTATAAATTTAGATAATTAACAATAAATTCTCATAATTCATATAAACATTAAAGTCTAGAATAATTTCTAATTATTGTGCTTCAAAAGACATAAAAATTGGCATATTTTAATTTAACTTTGGTTATTCAAACATGTCTCATTTTTCAAAAAGAATTATTTATTCAAATCCTTAAAGTTTTGTCACGAGAAATTGAAGCGTTCGTTATCAATCTGTATATTTAGATAAGGAACAATATATTTTCACAATTCATATACACTTTAAAATCTAGAAATATTTCTAATTATTGTACTTGAAAATAGATAGAACTTGACACATTTTAATTTATTTTTGAGCATCGGAAGCATGTCTCAAATTTCAAAAAGAATTTTTCATTCAAATCTTTAAATATTTGTTCCGAGAAATAGAAACGCTCGTTATCAATCTGTAAATTTAGATAAGGAACAATACATTTTCACAATTGATATAAATATTAAAATCTAGAAATATTTCTAATTTATATGCTTCAAAAGAAATTTTGGTATATTATAATTTATCTTTGGTGATTATGAGCATGTCTGAAATTTCAGAAAGAATTTTAATTTAAAATCATTAAACGCTTGTAAGGAGAAAACAGAGCACTCATTTCCTATTTTATAGTTTTATATTAGTAACAAATAATATTCTTAACTTAAATAGGCAATAAAATCTAGATATATTTTCTGATTTATATACTTCAAAAGTAATGGAGATTGGTATATATTAATTTACCTTTCGTCCGAAAGATATCCGAAATTTCACAAAGAAATTTTATACATATCTTTAAATATTGTAATGAAAACTCGAAGCATTTTCAGTCTATAAATTTGGAAAGTAACCATAAATTTAAAAACTAAAATAAAGTCTAGAAATATTGCTAATTATTGTACTTGAAAAGAAATAAATCTTGACATATTTAAACATATCTTCTGACAAAATTTCAAAACGAAGTTTTCATTCAAATTTAAAAAAAAATTGTAGTGAGATATTGAAGCGTTCGTTAATAATCTATAAATTTAGATAAGGAACAATAAATTTTCATAAATCATATAAACATCAAAATCTAGAAATGTTTCTAATTATTGTGCTTCAGAAGAAATAAAACTTCACACATTTTAATTTATTTTAGGACATCGGAAGCATGCCTCAAATTTCAAAAATAATTTTTCATTGAAATCTTTAAATATTTGTTACGCGAAATTGAAGCACTCGTTATCTATCTGTAACATTAGACAAGGAACAATAAATTTTCATATAAAAGTCATATAAACTCAAATAAACATTAAAATCTACAAATATTTTTAATTTTTGTGCTTCAAAAGAATGAAAATTTGGCATATTTTAATTTATCTTTATCCATATGAATCATGTCTGAAATTTCAGAAAGAATTATTCCTTCAAATCTTTAAACGTTCGTAAAGAGAAATCGAAATGTTCAATTATAGATTTAAATAGTTACATAATTCCTCACTTCTCAGATTCCGAAAGTGAAACGATAGAAAATTTTAGTAAATAATTGTTTCCAACTCGTAATGCTTGATAGAGTCAGAGTAACCGAATTAGATAAGCTTAAATTTATTTAAAACGAGAACTTTAGTAGCATTTTATTGAATTAAAATTCAGCGTCACTTTCAGACCCGATTAAGGGAATTTTATCTGCACTCCAAGAGCGGGAAAATCTGTTCTGACAAATACTGTCCCACGAAGTCATTATTTCTGTTTAAAATAGTTTTGTGTACCTAGAAAAGTGAGGCAAATGTGGTTTAAACGCGACATATTTGTTAGCAAAATCAAGCTAAATAATTAAAGGGAGGATGAAAAATAACCTTTTACGCCGCGCGTGTAATTGTGCTTGCAAGATAACATTATATTTATAAAACCGTACAAGCGCGGAATGGAGGAGCAAATTTATTTACTTCTGCGTTTATTACCAGAATAACAAGAGACACACATGGCTTTTCTAACAATGTTATGTGATTTTAAAATTATTTTTGCAATAACAATTATTATTACTATTATTACTATCCAAATTGCAGACAGGCAGACGGAATTGTGTTTTTATGATTTCAAGCTGCTATGATTCTGCGAAGCCTATTCCGAAAAATCATTCGTTTCTCAAATTAGATTGTTTTTTCTTAATTTTTTCAATTGGCAACATGTATATATATATATATATATTATATATATATATATATATATATATATATATATATATATATATATATTATATATATATGTATGCCAATTCAAATCAGAACAGGTCTTAATGTGTAAACATTTTTTGTAGCTTTACAGCTTGTATGTAAATAATTAAAAATATCGTATTGTAAATTTATAAAACATTATACTTTTTACATATCAATAAAAGAGAGATTTGATTTATTTCTATATATATATATATATATATATATATATATATATATATATACATATATATATATATATATATATATATATATATATATATATATATACATATATATATATATATATATATACATATATATATATATATATATATATATATATATATATATATATATATATATATATATATATATATATATATATATATATATATATATATATATAAATATATGTATATATATATATATATATATATATATATATATATATATATATATATATATATATATATATATATATATATATATATATATATATATAATATATATATATATATATATATATATATATATATATATATATATATATATATATATATATATATATATATATATATATATATATATATATATATATAATATATATATATATGTTATAATATTTCTATCACTTTCGGTTTAAGATTGTATTTTAACGGTAATTCTTCTCAAAGAACCGTAGGGAATATTCTCGAATGTTCGGTAGTAGAAATCCTACCATTTCCATATCTAAAAATAGAGTTTTAATGTGTGGGTTACATCACCCACGCTTCAAGTAATAGCTGATTGCTCAGAACAAATGACTATTTAAACAAATGTCTAGAGTTCTATCACAGTTGTTTTCGATAGAGTTTCGATAGAGTTCCGTTTACGGATAGGTTTAGTTCGTACAAGGTTTCGTATGATGCTTTGTCGATGAATGTCGATGAATAAACGAAGTTAGATTGAATTTTCGAGTGTCTTGATTGAGTTCTCATATCGAAGTTCCACAACTGCAGGGTGGTGATAACTGCCTGTAATCCCATTTCTTCGGTAAAAAAGCCTTATTACACACACACACACACACACACACACACACACACACATATATATATATATATATATATATATATATATATATATATATATATATATATATATATATATATATATATATATATATATATGTATACATATATGTATATATATACATATATATATATATATGCATATATATGCATATATGTATATATATGCATATATGTATATATATATGTATATATGTATATATGTATATATATATATATATATATATATATATATTCATATATATATATGTATATATATACATGTATATATTTGTGTATATCTATGTGTGTGAGTGTGCATATTACACGATTGTTCCAAAACTTTAGACTTCTGTATCTGAATTAATGGCTACTGCTGAATTATGACTAGAAGTTACTTTTGCCCAGCAAGTCCTGGCAAATTCATGAATAGGGTCTAAATCTTCAGTGTAATCTATTAAATACATTTTTACTGGTTACATATATAAATATGTATACGTGTGTCTATATGCTAAGTTTATTTGGAAAGTAAGATCCAAATAGTCGTAGCTAATCGGCAGTCGTGTAAAAAATAAAACAGGAAAAAGCACCAATTCCCGGCTTGCCTTTCTCGTCAAGGAAAGCAGTTTTTGTGGGTATGGATACAGTATATTATTTACAGTGTCAGTTAAAAACAAATTCAGCCATCTAACTGTAAAATACGATAAATATTACTAATCCAAACTAGCTTTTAAGCAGATAAATTTTTTAAACTGTTAAGTCATGTGTGTCGGCCAATTGAGATGATCACCAGCAAGTGCATGATCGGGAGCTGTTAAA
>CM063501.1:111761981-111766981 GCA_032207245.1 Pardosa pseudoannulata | reverse complement strand
TCAATAATCAGTTCATTTATCAGTTCAATAGATATGGCTCTGGTACATTCATTATACATGAATTTCTATTTTTATGTACAGAATCTGTATTTCCTACCATGGACTCTAGAACATAAGGTTAAGCTCCACGAATTTAAACTTTATATGGTCTACTTAAAATTTTAATCATTATTTATGTGTTTTTTAATTTTAGGATACAGTGTACTCTAAATTAAATGGTTTAATTATAAGTTCAATAGATATGGCTCTGGTACATTCATTATACAGGAATTTCTATTTTCAATTACAGAATCTGAATTTCCTACCATGGACTCTAGAACATAAGGTTAAGTTCCACGAATTCAAACTTTATATGGTCTACTTAAAATTTTAATCATTATATATGTGTTTTTTAATTTTAGGATACAGTGTACTCTAAATTAAATGGTTTAATTATCAGTTTAATAGATATGGCTCTAGTGCATTCATTATACGGGAATTTCTATTTTCATGTACAGAATCTGAATTTCCTACCATGGACTCTAGAACATAAGGTTAAGCTCCATGAATTTAAACTTTATATGGTCTACTTAAAATTTCCATCATTATTTATGTGTTTTTTAATTTTAGGATACAGTGTACTATAAATTAAATGGTTTAATTATCAGTTTAATAGATATGGCTCAGGTACATTCACTATACAGGAATTTCTATTTTCATGTACAGAATCTGAATTTCCTACCAGGGACTATAGAACATAAGGTTAAGCTCCACGAATTCAAACTTTATATGGTCTACTTAAAATTTTAATCATTATTTATGTGTATCTTTAATTTTAGGATACATATATAGAAGGATACATAATATATATATATATATATATATATATATATATATATATATATATATATATATATATATATATATATATATATGTGTGTGTGTGTGTGTGTGTGTGTGTGTGCGTGCGTGCGTGTGTATAAACGATTAGTTCTTCTGTTACTTATAAGAAAACTGTGAAATATATAATTTCAATAGTCTCAAATGAAAACATTTTCATTTTAAACAAATACTTATTAATAGAAATAAAAATAATGCATACACACACATACACACACACACACACACACACACACACACACACACACACACACATATATATATATATATATATATATATATATATATATATATATATATATATATATATATATTGTATCCTTCTACATATGTATCCTAAAATTAAAATTACACATAATTAATGATTAAAATTTTAAGTAGACCATATAAAGTTTGAATAAATATATATACATTTTTATTTTTATTGATTAGTATTGTTGCCATGAAACCTTTTACTGTTATACCATCTATTGTCAGTTTTGGTTAAAAAAATTCTTGAAACTATTTTTTTAAGCAACATACAAACTTTACAAGTCATGTTTCACAAAATTTTACTTTACATTTTCTGCGATTTTCAGATTTAGTTTCTAATAGTTAGTGTTTTGTTCCTTTTATAGGAAATGTCTTTTCACAATTCTCTAGTAATTGAATATATGCTTGTTCCTTTACCTTTCTTTTCTCGTAATATCACAAATCATGCAATTATTTTTTACAGTTATGTCAGTTTACTTTTTAAGGTTCTTTTACCGAGTATTGTTAGATATGGTCAGATATGTCAGCACACCAACTTTCTTTTATAACATTTCTTATAAGAACTTTCATTATAATGATTATTTCATTTCTGTTATGGTGTCTCCTTTTCATTATTTCAATGTCAATCGATTGGTAAATCGCCTATCCATATTCATTTTCTAAACACTCTCATTATATAAGGAGCTATTTCTTTTGATGCAAGTCATATCTTTGACGACATTTTGAAATTTTTACCAGAAGTTCAGTTGATATTGCAATGTGCAATTTTTGCTGTCGATTTGACAACGCGGAACATTTTAGGCTTATTCTAATTACTTAAAAATGTAAGTGAAGTTACTCCATGGCAACACAAGCGACTCTCAAGGACATCTGCACTTGCACGAGCACCTGGCATCCTGCCAAAGATATAATTTGCTTGTTTTTCTTCTCGCTTCTCGGCAGGTATAAAAGCCGAGGGAAAATGTAACCAGAGAGAGCGCATTTCAGTACGAAGTACTTACGCCTTGAATAAATGTTTTTACCTTAAATGGAGTCAGTTACTTAGAAGGTAGAATCTACACGCAACCTCAACAGCAATCACCTACATAAGCAATTAATTTATAATTTTCACATTTTATAGTTACTAAAAATTTTATAAGTCATAAAAGGAAATAAAATCAAAATATGTGGTGGTACAGGTGTTTCAATAGCACTTGCAGTTAAAAGAACTCCAAGTGCTATATTAAGCTGTCGTTCTTAATTATAGAGAAGTACTTAGTTATCGCATTTTTTAAGGAATATTAAAACATAAAACTTTGATAGTTAGCTTAGTAAACATCACTATTAACATTAAACAGCTAACTAAACGTTTCCACGTTCAAAATATTTTAAATTCCGAAAATTAACGTATACATTTTTAAACAACTGTAAACATACGTTATAAATGCTCTAGGTTCCATTTTTATTCTAAAAGAACACGAATTTTAAAGTGTTCTTTCTACCACACATTGAGACATTTAACCTTTGTTCTTAAAAATGGTCAGTGATAAAAATATAAATTTACGTGATTCTGGTAGTTTACCTCCTTATAAAAGAAAACATAAATATATTTTTAAAAAATGAGAAAAAATATCAGTGTGTAAATTTGAGAAACTGTATCATTATTCTTTTGTTGAAAGTACTTTTTTATTCCAAAAGCTTGCAGTCGTGAAATAAAATCTACTCTGTAAAAAAACACCCTTTGAATTCTTCAAAAAGAGTGATAAAAGGCATTAAATAAAATAGAGCTAAATTCTAAAATGGCTGGCGTATATTACAAGTACACTAAATGTTAACAATAACAAACTTCCAGTATTAAAAGTATTGAAAATTTACAAATTTGAGTAAATTGTTTTGTCCAGAAATAATGCATATTTCGAAAGGAAATGTTTAACTACACAGTACTACTTGATATCATTTCCTTCTATGTATTTTTCACAATATTATTGTCACCAGCTGTAGAGTAATATGTAAAAGAAATTACGAAGAGAAACAATTAATTGTTCATTAGTGATTAACACTAGATTGCCCGAGATTTCTTGTATACCTATATTGCCCCAAAACAGTCAAAATGACTGCATTGTGAAAAAATAACAAATATGTAAAGAAATTTGTTTAAAATTAATTTTTAATATTATATAATAAAGGAGGGCGGAAGTAACTACAATTATTCATAAACCCATTTATATGTTATAGAAAAAGTCACCAAATTCTAAGAAATTGTGTCATTATATTTCATAATTGTTTTTCTAATTGAAATTAAAAAACAGTCAAAATGACTGCCTTGGGCAATCTAGTGTTAATATCTTTTATTTTTTATTAACCTTGGCTATCCTGCCTTTAACTGAAGAAATTTGTGTTTCAAATCTAACCCATTAAAGCCCAAACCATTTCTGTTTAATATACATTGCTTGATAATTTATATCTAAGTTATTATGGGCTAAGATGAATACAAATATGAAACTTAAAAAAATTTGAATATTGCAGTTTTTTTACTATCATTGTTTCAGAGAAATAGCTTTTTCCTCTTTCAAATTTTTAATCCTTTATACGTTTCTTACTAACTTAAACCTAACAAATACACACATACGTAATAGTGTAGACGCATGTTTTGGTCTTGCTCTGAAATCTGCTGTACCGAAATGGGATGTATCTTTGTAAACTTTCTATTTATTACAGCTATTCGGTACTGAGAGAGTTCCACTAATGAAATATTTTACATCTGGAAACTTATTTCAACAAAATTCTCATGGGTACTTTTATAGAAAAACTTTAATTGAAGTTACAACCATTATCCGGAAAAACCTTTCAGATCAAGAAAGTTTATTCATTTATGAAATTATGACATCATTTTTTGAGAAGGTTGAATTCTCTAACCAACGAAACATGTGTCTGCGCACTTTTTCACACAGTTTCTTTTTTACTTACGTTGGCTTTTTATAATCAATATTTAAACCTTAATATTAGTTTAAGTACTAAAATTAATTTGCAGACCAAATTAAACTTTACTGTAAAAATTATATTATTTTTTCCTGTACTTTTTTTTTCTGTATACTTTTTTTTAACGTTCTCAAAAATATTCATGCAATCCTACTACTTCTCTGATATGTATACCTTTACTAAAGATTAATACAGTATAATGTATTGTAATTTTTCTCTCAATAAACATTTCACTTGACGTGTATTTTGGGGCAGACGTCACATTCTATTGTTAAGTGTTTAAGTCTTGATAACTGAATTTTATTGCAAAGACAGGTAAGATAAATATCTGGAAGTTGCTGTCTTTGGTTATTCATGCAATCCTACTACTTCTCTGATATGTATACCTTTACTAAAGATTAATACAGTATAATGTATTGTAATTTTTCTCTCAATAAACATTTCACTTGACATGTATTTTGGGGCAGACGTCACATTCTATTGTTATTGTTTAAGTTTTGATAATTGAATTTTATTGCAAAGACATTTAAAATAAACATCTGGAAGTTGCTGTCTTTGAAAACGTAATATTGCTGGCTAATGGTAGCAAAGGAAATTGTATAAAAAGCTAATGCTCACTTTAAAAGGGAAAGACATAAATTACTTATGCTTTTGTGCAAATTTTAAAAAGTCAATATGAATAAATTTCTAAATTTGAATGAAATTTCCTTGCTAGGGTCATTATACCAAAATTTCTTTTTATAACGAATTAAAAATTAAACATATGAATAGTTGTCACTTATGTTTAACAGCTTTACTAATAAGATAGGTATTAGGATATTTAATTGAATTTTCTATTTATAATAATGCATATTAAATTTTTTAACCATTATTAGCTTACTTTATTATATTATAGTTTAAATGAAAATTAA
>CM063501.1:111754481-111756981 GCA_032207245.1 Pardosa pseudoannulata | reverse complement strand
GGAAGGGCTAAGGGCAAAGGTAGAGCAGCTGCACATGTTAAACGAGATTGTTTGCCGGACAGACGTAAACCACAGCACAGTTCAGAATTAACAAATTGTGTAAGTAAGGGTCATTAAGGATTAGTAGGACAAATGAGGGCAGGCTACGGCCTATATTGCATGGTTGTTAGGGAAGAAAGTTTGGTGGATGCTGGGGACACTAATCCAAAGACCACCATACGAGACATACCCTCTCAAGCAAAAATATATCATAGCGGTAAACATATTGTTTTGAACGCCGACTCTTTCCATGGCTTTTGAAACTTTTACAGTCTGTTTCATAAGAGCGTGTCGTCTATTTCTCTGATAATACAAACGAATTGGTTAAAAATACATTTCTACCGTGTAGTATAAGTATTAAACTGAAATGTATTTCACCTAATAAGTTGTCCAGTCCCCATTATTATCGATTATGCAAGAATCACTTTAACATTCGATTTTAAGGTTTACCCAGTTCCGATTGGTCGTCAACATTTTGTACCGCTTTACAACGTGCTATACACTTCTTCATGAACGCCTCCGACTTTTTCATGTACCGGGCTGCAGTGGCACAACACGTTTTTGGACCTTTTGGAGGGTTAAACAGAAACACTACCTCAAAACGGCTCACATACGTGATACTCATTATAGAATTGTTGATTTAAGCACAGAAAAACAAATCGAATAAAGAATATAACCATAAAGAATTCTTCTCTAATGCTTGAAGAA
Source organism: Pardosa pseudoannulata (assembly GCA_032207245.1). Taxonomy (NCBI): domain Eukaryota; kingdom Metazoa; phylum Arthropoda; class Arachnida; order Araneae; family Lycosidae; genus Pardosa; species Pardosa pseudoannulata. The sequence goes on along the minus strand of CM063501.1, from coordinate 111,756,234 downwards.
CACGTCAATTAAGTCGGTATCTGAGTGCAATCTATTGACGAAGTTATGAACAACACGGTTTTATGGAACAGACTGTAAAATAAAAAAAGAGATCCGATATTTTCACCTGTGTCCAGCAATCAATGATTCGTCTGCGTAAGCATATTGGGGTAAATGATTTTGCAAACTTGAAGTATATGTGGTAATTTTTCGAGATGCATTCATACCGTACATCATTTGTATTCATTATATTCAATGAACGTTTTACACTAATAACTTCCTTGTTTCCTTTCCCATTTTAGACCTGTATTACTATTTACTCTTGACGTTTCCACCCATGAGTTTCAGTGCAATGTTTCCTCCTTCTGATGTGCCCTAGAACTTTTGCCGCAACATTTAAGGGGCAACCTGTATATCATATGTATAAATTAAAATCTTGGTATGCATGTTACTCAAAGACATACTGTAGTAAAAGCTCTTAGAAAATTGTAAATATTTAGCAACCTTCTAATTTTCTTTTTTTTTAAATAACTGTTAATTTTATACAAAAAATTATTAAATAGAAAACATTGATATAATTTGTAGACTTGCTTCACTAATATTGTCATTTATGAGATCTGTGTAAAATATCGAAGAAAATTTTCATATAATTTAGGAATCTCTGTTCGTGAGCACTCTGGTCCATGATATAGTTAAAAAATAAATTTAATTTATAATTGATTTCTATAAATATTTTTTGCATGAAAATGTTGAGAAGAAAAAGTACTGATATTGTTTTATAACCAGAAACAACAAGTATATTGCTTATATTGTTAATGTTTAAAAAAGATTTACTGTCAGGCCTGTGAAATGCTTAAAATTTGGGTGTCTCCTTAATAACACATTTCAACAAGTAATTCTGCTAAATTGTCCAATGAAAACATTATAGTAAACCGGAAAGGTTTTCTGACAGTACAAAGTAATCACAGAATTTGTCCCGATGGAAATAAACGATTAATTATAATTTAAAGCTTCTTGTGAAAATAAATGTATAGTGTTATATAAGAAAGGAATTTCGATTCCATGAAATGAACCAACGATCTATAAATGAGAGCTGTCACCCAACACTAAACAATGTATATATCGTCTTTTCTTCAATTCACTATCTTTAATATTAATTCTTTTACCTAAGCAACTTCAAAATATATTTAGTAAGACATAGCTTGAGACAAATCGTAAAAATGATAGACAATCAGAATGTATCTCTCTGCCATTAAGAATAAAACAGGAAAGTAAATGAGTAGTGTTTCATTGTGTTTATATAATAAAGTAGTATTATAAAATCATACTTTTTAGGAATTTATCAGTTGGTAGCAATGTATATATTGTCTTTCCCTAGTTCACTATCTTTAATATTAATTCTTTTACCTAAGCAACTTCAAAATATATTTAGTAAGACATAGCTTGAGACAAATCGTAAAAATGATAGACAATCAGAATGTATCTCTCTGCCATTAAGAAAAAAACAGGAAAGTAAATGAGTAGTGTTTCATTGTGTTTATATAATAAAGTAGTATTATAAAATCATACTTTTTAGGAATTTATCAGTTGGTAGCATAACCTTGACAAAATTTCCACTAAATTTTCTATCACTATATTTTCAAAATGCAAACTTCATGAAAAACTGAAATCGCCGGTAGTTAAATAAGATAAAAAGTCTTTATATGCTAGAATTAAATTTTACATGACGTTATATCTTAAGGCAAACCTTGCAAAAACTATAAACTCAGAATTA
>CM063501.1:111746981-111749481 GCA_032207245.1 Pardosa pseudoannulata | reverse complement strand
ATATATATACACATATATATATATATATATATATATATATAAATATATATATATATATATATATATATATATATATATATATATATATATATATATATATATATATATATATATATATATATATATATATATATATATACATATATATATATATATATATATATATATATATATATATATATATATATATATATATATATATATATATACATATATATATATATATATATATATATATATATATATATATATATATATATATATATATATATATATATATATATATATATATATATATATATATATATATATATATATATATATATATATATATATATATATATATATATATATATATATATATATATATATATATATATATATATATATATATATATATATATAATATATATATATATATATATATATATATATATATATATATATATATATATATATATATATATATATATATACATATATATACATATATATATACATATATATATATATATATATATATATATATATATATATATATATATATATATATATATATATACATATGTGTGTGTTTATTTATTTATATGTATATGTTATTATTATTATTATCATCAAAATGTTATTACGTTGTTATGAGGTAGAATAAATCTTAAATTGGCAAATTATTATTATAAAACAGTTATTGTGTTGTTATTTATGTTGGATAAATCTAAAATTGGATAATTATTATTATCAAAGTGTTATTGCATCGTTATTTAGGTTGAATAAATCCGAAAGTAGCTAATTATTATCATCGGTGTCATTGTGTTGTTATTTTGGTTGAACAAATCCAAACTTGGCTAATTTTTACTATTATCAAAGAGTTATTGTGTTGTTATTTAGGTTGAATAAATCCTATATTGTCTAATTATTATCATCAAAGTTTTATTGTGTTCTTATTTAAGACGAATAAATACGAAATTGAATATTATTGTCATCAAAGTCTTATTTCGTTGTTATTTATGTTGAATAAATCGGAAGTTGGCTAATTATTATCATCAAAATATTATTTCGTTGTTATTTAGGTTGAATAAAATCAAAATTTGGCTCTTTTCATTGCTCGAATTGAGTTCGGGCTTCACATGCAAGGTATTAATACCATGGCTTTTAAAGATGATATAAAAAATTAAATGTATTTTACTGAAAAAGTTTTTTTTCACTTTGAGTGGACTATAAAATAAAAAAAAACCTTATTGCTATATTAACTTCAAATTTTCATAGTAAATATTTATATATATGTCTGCGATTAGATTATCTTTATTTCATTTAGTATTTTAAATATTTTAAGTATTTGCATTTAGTATTTTTTAAGTATTGTTTGAGCTTTTGAAAAATTTAACCATCTGACGTAATATTTCTGATAGTCTTATAAAAATTTGAATAGATGCATATTATAACAAATATTATTCACAAAAACGTAAAACTTCCAACTCTATTTTGTGTTAATCTAAGTCTGCGAACAATGTACCAAGCATTTAAAAAACATTTAAACAAGCTGTAACTTTAATAAAAAGACATATAGAAAAAAATATATGATAAGACGAAGAATATGACAAAAAATCTGCTATTTAAATGTGCTTAAATGTGATGTTATCTTCCATTTAATGTTGCTTAAATATAATGTTATCTTAGTTTTAAAGTTGTTTAAATTTGATATTATCTTTTATTGAAAGTTGCTTAAAAATGATTTTATCTTCCGTTTAAAGTTGCTAAAAGATGATGTTATCTTATATTTAAGGTTGTTTAAAGGTGATATTATCTTTCATTTAAATTTGCTAAAAGATTATGTGTCTCCTTAAGTATAAAAGTCCCTAACATGTAAATACAGTAAGCAGAACAAACCTTCATATATTCAGAAACATTTTAGTACAAAAATGTATGATAAGGTGAAAAATAAGAAAAAAACTTCAATTTAAAATTTGCATAAAATTGATGTTATCTTCCATTTAAAGTTGCTAAAATGTAATGTTATCTACCATTCATAGTTGTTTAGAGATGGTGTTATCTTCCGTTTAAAGTTGCTGAAAGTTGATGTGATCTTCCATTTAAAGTTAAAGGTGATATTATCTTTCATTTAAAGTTGTATGAAGGTTATGTGTCTATTTAAGTATAAAAGTCCCTAACATATAAATGCAGTAAACAAAATAAAACTTTTTTAAATTCAGAAATATTTTTGTACAAAATATATTATAAGGCGAAAAATAAAAAATATCATCCATTTAAAATTTCCTTAAAGTTGATGTTATCTTCCATTTAAAGTTGTTTAAAGTTGATGTAATCTTCCCTTCAAAGTTGCTTAAAAATTATGTTATTTTCCATTTAAAGTTCCTTAAAGGTGATATTATCTTCCATTTAAATTTGCTTAAAGGTTATGTGTCTCCTTAAGTATAAAAGTCCCTAACATGTAAATATAGTAAAAAGAACAAAACCTTAAAGTATAAAGAACAAAACCTTTTTC
>CM063501.1:111701981-111729481 GCA_032207245.1 Pardosa pseudoannulata | reverse complement strand
AAAAATATAAGAACTAGTTATTATTAATTTCTACTACTGTTCAATATTAAGGAAGGATCATTAACTGAAGTAAGGCATTAAGGAATGTAGTAAGGATCCATATTTGTTTTATTATCTAACCATTTACCTCCAAATGGAATCGAGCCACGTTTAGTAATTTTTCAATAATATTACTCCATCAACATCGTATTAAGGACAAAATAAGAATCATAGATAAGCTCTCGTTTTAATTAAAAATAGCACGTAAGGATTTATGGATGCCACTTTTACTTTTTTTGCAACAATGGCTACAAAATTTTAATATGTATTTCAAAACATTTTTCAAATAAAAACTGTTTAAAAAGTGAAATTTTCTGATTGGCATTAAAATATCTTTCTATTTCTTCTTATTGCAAGATTTAAATTGCTTAATCCCTCAATCACATATACACACGCAAATTTATTATGTATGCAAAAACATAAATAAGCATATAACATAGCTGGGTTTACCAATACAAATAACTCATACTGTAATATGTTTATTATCTAACACACTGCCTTAAAAATAACATAAAATATATTTAGTCACCTAAGTAACATAATTTATTTGTCAATAATAATGATTTAACTTATTTAATTGTCTTATTAAGTGCGATCCTATTCTGAAATCAGTAAATAAAAAACAACATAATGAAGTGTTAAACTGAAGGGGAAATGTAACAATTATAAATGTCAATTTGCTACCATTAAATTTAATCGTACACTACAGAAATAAAAAAATACAAATGAAAAAGGAAATTTAACATATAAGAACTAGTTATTACTAATTTGAAATACTCTTCGATATTAAGGACGGGTCATTAACTAAAGTAAGGCATTAAGAAAAGTAGAAAGGATCCATATTTGTTTTATTCCTCAACCATTTCCCTCTCAATGTCACAGAGCCACGTTTAGTAATTGCGCAATAACATTATCCCATTAACATCGCATTAAGGGCAAAATACGAATTACGGATAAGCTCTCCTTTTAATTATGACTTACTAGTAGCGATTTATGGATGCCATTTTTACCTTTTCTGCAAAAATAGCTGCAAAAATTTTAATATATAGGTCTAGCCATTTGCCATATACAAAAGAATGTTTAAATCGTGAAAATTCCTATTGACATTAAAATATCTTTCTCTTTCTTCTTATTGCAAGATTTTACTTGCTTTACTTCATTTCATCTAATAATCTCGTATACCCACACAAATTTATTATGCATTCAACTACATATAAAAGCGTATAACACAGCAGGGTTTACTCAAATGAATTACTCATATTGTAATATGAGTATTATCTAAAACACAGTGCTTTAAAAATAACATAAAATATATTTAGTCACCTAAGTAACAAAACTTATATGTCAATAATAGTGATTTGACTTATTTAATTGTCTTATAATGTGCAATCTTAGTCTGAAAACAGTAAATAAAAAGCGTAATGAACTGTTAAAATGAAAGGGGAAGTGTAAAAATTACAAATGTCAATTTGCTACCATTAAATTTGGTCGTATAGTACAGAATTAAAACTGAGAATGGAAGTGGAAATTTAAAAAATATAAGAACTAGTTATTATTAATTTCGACTACTGTTCAATATTAAGGAAGGATCATTAACTTAAATAAGGCTTTAAGAAAACTAGTATGGATTCATATTTGTTTTATTCTAAAACCATTTCCCTCCCATTGGAGCCAAGCTACCTTTAGTAATTGCGCAATAACATTACCCCATTAACATCGCATTAAGGACAAAATACGAATTACGGATAAGCTCTCCTTTTAATTATGAGTTACAAATAACAATTTATGGATGCCACTTTTACCTTTTCTGCAAGAATGGTTGTAAAGTTTTAATATGTAAATCTAACCATTTGTCACATACAAATGATTCTTTAAATCGTGAAAATTCCTATTGGCATTAAAGTATCTTTATATTTCTTCTTATTGCAAGCTTTTACTTGCTTAATCTCTTACTTACGTGTACCCACACAAGTTTATCATGTATGCAACTGCATACATAAGCATGTAACACAGCTGGATTTACTCATATGAATAATTCATATTGTATTATAATTATTTTCTAACATAGATTATCTTAAAAATAATAAGAAATATATTTACAAAACGTATATGTTATTAAAAGGGATTTGACTTATTTAATTGACGTGAGATTCTTATCTGAAAAAAAAAACGATTAAAGTATTAAACTGAAAGAAAAAGTGTAAAAATTATAAATGTCATTTTACTGACATTAAATTTGATTGCGTAGTACATAAATTAAAATTGCGAATGTAAAAGGACATTTTAAAAATATAAGAATTAGTTATTAATAATTTCAACTACTATTCAATATTAAGAAAGGATCATTGACTTAAGTAAGGCATTAAAAAAAGTAGTAAGGATCCAAATTTGTTTTATTCCCCAACCATTTCCCTCTCAATGCCACTGAGACACTTTTAGTAACTGCACAATAACATTACCCCATTAACGTCGCATTAAGGACAAAATACGAATTACGGATAAGCACTCCTTTTAATTATGACTTACTGGTAGCGATTTATGGATGCCATTTTTACCTTTTCTGCAACAATGGCTGCAAAAGTTTTAATATATAGGTGGAACCATTTGTCATATACAAAAGACTGTTTAAATCGTGAAAATTCCTATTGGCATTAAAATATCTTTCTCTTTCTTCTTATTGCAAGATTTTACTTGCTTTACTTCATTTCATCTCTTAATCTTGTATACCCACACAAATTTATTATGTATTCAACTACATACAAAAGCGTATAACACAGCAGGGTTCAGTCAAATGAATTACTCATATTGTAATATGAGTATTATCTAAAACACAGTGCTTTAAAAATGACATAAAATATATTTAGTCACCTAAGTAACAAAACTTATATGTCAATAATAGTGATTTGACTTATTTATGTGTCTTATAATGTGCAATCTTAGTCTGAAAACAGTAAATAAAAAACGTAATGAACTGTTAAAATGAAAGGGGAAGTGTAAAAATTACAAATGTCAATTTGCTACCATTAAATTTGGTCGTATAGTACAGAATTAAAACTGAGAATGGAAGTGGAAATTTAAAAAATATAAGAACTAGTTATTATTAATTTCGACTACTGTTCAATATTAAGGAAGGATTATTAACTTAAATAAGGCTTTAAGAAAACTAGTATGGATCCATATTTGTTTATTCTCCAACCATTTCCCTCCCATTGGAGCCAAGCTACCTTTAGTAATTGCGCAATAACATTACCCCATTAACATCGCATCAAGGACAAAATACGAATTACGGATAAGCTCTCCTTTTAATTATGAGTTACAAATAACAATTTATGGATGCCAATTTTTCTGCAAGAATGGTTGTAAAGTTTTAATATGTAAATCTAACCATTTATCAAATACAAAAGATTCTTTAAATGGGGAAATTTTTTTTGGCATTAAAGTATCTTTATATTTCTTCTTATTGCAAGATTTTACTTGCTTAATCTCTTACTCACGTGTACCCACATAAATTTATCATGCATGCAACTACATACATAAGCATATAACACAGATTGGTTTACTCATATGAATAACTCATATTGTATTATAATTATTATCTAGCACAGATTATCTTAAAAATAATATAAAATATATTTAGTCACCTAAGTTACAAAAGGTATTTGTTATTATAGGGATTTGACTTATTTAATTGACGTGAGATCCTAATCTAAAAACATTTAAAAGAAAAAGAGAGATTAAAGTATTAAACTGAAAGAAGAATTGTAAAAATTATAAATGTGATTTTACTGGCATTAAATTTGGTTGCGTAGTACAGAAATTAAAATTGCGAATGGAAAAGGAAATTTAAGAAATATAAGAATTAATTATTAATAATTTCTACTACTATTAAATATTAAGAAAGGATCTTTGACTTAAGTAAGGCATTAAGAAAAGTAGTAAGGATCCAAATTTGTTTCATTCTCCAACCATTTCCCTCTCAATGGCACCGAGCCACGTTTAGTAATTGCTCAATAACATTACCCCATTAACATTGCATTAAGGGCAACTTACGAATACCGGATAAGCTCTCCTTTTAATTATGACTCAGAAATAGCGATTTATGGATGCCATTTTTACCTTTTCTGGAACAATGGCTGCAAAAGTTTTAATACGTTAACTGAAACATTTGTCAAATACAAAAGACTGTTTAAATCCTGAAATTTCCTTATTGACACAAAAATATCTTTCTATTTCTTCTTATTACACGAGTTAACTAACTACTTTTTCACTCACATATACACATATAAATTTATTATGTATGCAACTATATACATAAGCACATAACATAGACGGGTTTCCTAATGTTATAATATGAATATTATCTATCACACTGTGCTTTGAAAATAACATAATATGTGTTTAGTCACCTAAGAAAGAAATCATATATATCAATAATAGTGAAATGACTTATTTCACTTTCTTAAATGCGATCCTTGTCTGAAAACAGGAAATAAAATACATAATGAAAGGTGAAACTGAAATAGGTGTAAAATTACAAATTTCATTTTGCTACCAACAAAATTGGTCGTGTAGTACAGAAATAAAAAAATGCGAATGGAAAAGGGAATTTAAAAAATATAAGAACAAGTTATCAATAATTTCAACTGCTGTTTCATATTAAGGAAGGGTCATTAACTTATGTAAGGTAATAAGCAAAGTAGCAAAGATCCATATTTGTTTTAATTCTCCAATCAGTTCCCTCCCATGGCACCGAGCAACGTTTTTTAATTGCACAATCCATTAACATCGCATTAAGGGCAAAATACGAATCGTCTATGGATCTTGTTTTAATTATGACTTTCAAGTAGCTATTTATAGATGCAATTTTTACCTTTTCTGCAACAATGGCTGCAGAAGATTTAATAAGTAGATCAATCCATTTGTAGAATAAAAAAAAAAAATTTAAATCGGGAAATTTTCTTATTGATCCTAAAATAGCTTTCTATTTCCTCTTATTAGAGGAGTTTATTTAATTACTTTTTCACTTACATACACATTCAAATTTATTATTCAAATGTATGAATTCAACTACAAACATAAGGACATAAGATTGCTGGATATACTCATAGGAGTTACTCATATTATAATATGATAATTATCTATTATAGAGTGTCTTAAAAATAATATAAAATGTTTTTAGTCACCTCTGAAAGAAAGCTTCTATAAGAATAATAGTATTGTAACTTATTACACTGTCTTAAATTCGATTCTAGTCTGGAAAGAGGAAATAAAATACATAACAAAATTTTAAACTGAAAGAGAGACTGTAAAATTTACAAATTTCATTTTGCTACCGTTTCACTTCGTGGTGTAGTAAGAAAAAAAAATCCAAATGGAAAGCGAAATATAAAAAATATAAAAAGGTATTATTATTAATTTCAACTACAAGTCAATATTAATTAAGGGTCATTAACTTATGTAATGTATTAAGAAAAGTAGTAAGGATCCATATTTGTTTTAATTCCCCAATCACTTTTCTCCCAATGGTATAGAGCCACGTTTATTAATTGCGCAACCCATTAACATCGCATTAAGGGCAAAATACGAATCGCGAATGGCTCTCGTTTTAATTATGACTTACAAGTAGCCATTTATTGATGCCATTTTTACCTTTCTTGAAACAGTGGTTGTAGAGGATTTAATACGTAGATCGAACCATTTGTCAAATACAAAGACTTTTTAAATCGTAAAATTTTCTTATTGACACTAAAATATCTTTCTATTTTTTCTATTATTAGAGGAGTTTACTTAATTACCTTCTAACTCATATACACAAGCACACATTTATTATGTATGCAACTATATACATAAGAACATAAATAGCTGGGCTTACTCATACGAATTATTCATATTATAATATGAGTATTATCACAAAGTGTCTTAATAATAACATAAAATGTATTTAGTCACCTAAGAAAGAAAACTTATATATTAATAATAGTGATTTCACGCATTTCACTGTCTTTATGTGATTCTAGTTTGAATAAAATACATAATAAAAGGTAAAACTGAGAGAGAAACTGTAAAAATTATAAATGTTATTTTGCTACCGTTAAATATTGTCGTGTAGGACAGAAATTAAAAATTGGAATGGAAAGGGGAATTCAAAAAATATAAGAAATAGTTATTATTAATTTCAGCTACTGTTCAGTATTAAGGAATGGTCTTTAACTGAAGTAAGGCACTGAGACGAGTATTAAGGATCCATATTTCTTTTTATTCCCCAACCACCTACCCTTCCAATGGTTTCGAGCTACGTTTAGTAATTGCGCAACCAAAACATCGCATTAAGGGCAAAATACGAATCGAGGATAGATCTCGTTTTAATTACAACTTGCGCAAACGATTTATGTGTGCCATTTTTACATTTTCTGTAATATTGACTAGAAAAGTTTTAATATGTAGATCGGACCATTTGTGAAATACAAAAGACTTTTTAAGTTGTGAAATTTTCTTATTGACACTAAAATATCTTTCAATTTCTTCTCATTAGACGATTTAATTAACTCCTTTTTCACTCATATGCCCACGTACAAATTTATTATGTATGCAACTATATACATAAGAACGTAACATATCTGGGTTTACTCATACGTGTTACTCATTATAATATGATTAGCATATAGCTCGTCATATGACGGGATCAGTAAACTTTTGAATTTTTCATAATTGTAAAGAACCCTATGAGGCAGGTAAAAAAATGGTTTGTTTTTTTGGCTGAGAATTACCTTTCAACAAAAATAATCGATTAAAATTATCACCTATGTACTTAATCTATTATTTAAGTCAAATAAAAAAGAAAATTGTTTATGTAACATTTAAGTTTAGTGATAAAATTATGAAAATAATGCAGACGATATTTAAAGAATTTAAAATAAGAAATGATTAAATGAGATGGTTAAAAGAATGAAGTCATAATGCTAGAAAAAAATTGTTATTTTTATCTATTTATTATGTGATAAATTGATAAATTTAATCGCTTGCTCTTAAAATGGGGCTTGATATAATAGCATTAAACTCTCGAACAGGGGACGGGGTGGATTTCGTTTTAAAGAGGACAGTATTTTTCTCTGTGATACGAAGCTTATTCATACTAATTTTACCTCACAATCGGATCTATAGTTTAGGAAAAGATAAACTTTACTCGCTTTAAATTTTGCAAACCCTAACTCATCAAAAATCCAATTTGGATGCTCTATCCATTCCAGGTCCAACAGCTTCATAACTTCGAGGACATACGGGCAGATAACTTAGGCTATTATTACATTACGAGAAGAAAATTTAAGAATACACAACATGAGATGTTTATGTAGCCAGGGATATTCTTGAAGCAATACGTGAATTTAATAAAATAAAAATAATAAAAAGTATAAAATTTGAAAAAATAGTAAAATTTTATTTTAAAAATAATAAAACAACTTTCGAAATAAGAATTTAAAAGAAAAAGCAGAAAATACTAAATTTATTAGACATTAAAAAAATTTGGTTGCGTCAGGGGTCGAACTGTCAAATCGAGAAGTACAACGATCAAGTGGGCGGATATTCTACCAAACGTACAACTCCTGACTTATTACACTGTTTTATATGTGATTCTAGTCTGAAAACAAGAAATAAAATATATAATAAAAGTTATACTGAAAGAGGAAGTTTATAAATGTCATAAATATATAATAAAAAATATATAATATATAAAAATTATAAATGTGATATTGCTACCGTTAAACTTGGTCGTGTAGTACAGAAAAGGAAAATGCAAATAGAAGGGGAAATTTTAAATGTTAAACAGTAGTTATTATTAATTTCAACTATTATTCAATATTAAGGAAGAATCATTAACTTATATAATGTATTAAGAAAAGTAGTAAGGATCCATATTTGTTTTAATTCCCCAATCACTTCCTATGGCACCGAGCCACGTTTAGTAATTGCACAATCCATTAACTTCGCATGAAGGGCAAAATACAAATCACGGATGACTGTCGTTTTAATTATGACTTGCAAATAGCGTTTTATGGATGCCTTTTATACCTTGTCTTCAACAATGGCTGCAGAAGATTTAATATGTAGATTAAACCATTTGTCAAATAAAAAAATGTTAAATAGTGAAATTTTGTTATTGATACTAAAATATCTCTCTATTTCTTCTAAATGGAAGAGTTAATTAACTCCTTTTTCATTCACATTCACATGTGCAAATTTATTATGCATGCAACTACATACATAAGATTATAGCATAGATCGGTTTTTTCCTACCAATTACTCATTTTATAATATGATTATTTACTATTACACAGTATCTTAAAAATAACATAAAATGCATTTGGTCACCAAAGAAAGAAATCTTATAAATCAGTAATAGTGATTTGACTTATATTACTGTCTTGTATGTGATTCTAGTCTGAAAACAGGAAATATAAAATACATTATGAAAGATTAAACTGAATGAGGAAGTATAAAAATTATAAATGTCATTTTTCTTAGGTTAAATTTGGTCGTGTTGTACAGGAAATAAAAATGAGAAGGGAAGGAAAATTTTAAAAATATAAAAAGTAGTTATTATTAATATCAACTACTATTCAATATTAAGGAAGGATCATTAACTTATATAAGGTATTAAGAAAAGTAGTAAGGATATATATTTGTTTTAATTCCCCGATGACTTTTCTCCCATGACACCGAAGCACGTTTAGTAATTGCACAATCCATTAACATCGCATTAAGGGCAAAATACGAATCACGGATTGTTCTTGTTTTAATTACGATTTACACGTAGCGAATTATGGATGACATTTTTACTTTTTCTGCAACAATGGGTCTAAAAGTTTTAATATGTAGATCAGATCATTTTTGAAACATAAAAGCCTTTTTGAATTGTGAAATTTTCTAATTGATACTAAAATAGCTTTCTATTTCTTCTTATTAGACGAGTTTACTTAATTACTTTTTCACTCACATACACACATAAAAATTTATTATGAAAGCAACTACATACATAACGACATAACATAGCTGGATTCACATAGCTGGACAGTTAATCATAGTATAATATGATTATTATACTATGATTATTATACTATTTTGAAAAGTAGTAAAGATCCATATTTGTTTTAATTCCCCAACCACTTTTCTACTAATGGCACCGAACCACGATTAGTAATTGAGCAATACACTAACATCGAATTAAGGGCAAAATAAGAATTGTGGATCACTGTCGTTTTAATTATGAATTGTAAGTAGCGGTTTATGGATGCTATTTTTACCTCTTCTGCATCAATGGCTGCAGAAGATTTAATAAGTAGATCTAACCATTTGTAGAATAAAAAAACTTTTTTAAATCGGGAAATTTTCTTATTGATCCTAAAATAGCTTTCTATTTCTTCTTGTTAGAGGACTTTACTTCATTACTTTTTCAATCACATACACATTCAAATTTATTATACAAATGTATGAATGCAACTACATACATAAGGACATAACATTGCTGGATATACTCATAGGAGTTACTCATATTATAATAATATTATTATCTGTCATAGAGTGTCTTAAAAATAACATAAAATGTATTTAGTCGCCTCAAAAAGAAAGCTTCTATACGATTAATAGTGATATGACTTATTACACTGTGAGTGAGTGTAAAGATTACAAATTTCATTCTGCTACCGTTCAACTTGGTGGTGTAGTAAGAAAAAAAATTACGAATTTAAAGCGAAATATAAAAAATATAAAAAGCAGTTATTATTAATTTCATCTACTAATCAATATTAAGGAAGGGTCATTAACTTATGTAATGTATTAAGAAAAGTTGTAAGGACCCATATTTGTTTTAATTCCCCAATCATGTTTCTCCCAATGGCATCGAGCCACGTTTAGTAATTGCGCAACCCATTAACATCGCATTAAGGGTAATCGCGAATGGCTCTCGTTTTAATTATGACTTACAAGTAGCTATTTATGGTTGCCATTTTTACCTTTCTTGAAACAGTGACTGTAGAAGATTTAATACGTAGATCGAACCATTTGTCAAATACAAAATACTTTTTAAATCATAATTGTGAAATTTTCTTATTTATACAATAATATCTTTCTTTTTCTGCTTATGAGGTAGTTTACTTGATTACTCTCTCACACATATATACCCATAAAAATTTATTAAATATTAAACTGTATACATAAAAATATAACACAGCTAACACCGACATTGTAAAATGATTATTATACATTACACAGAAACACAACTGCCTTAAAAAACAAAATTTATTTAGTCACCTAAGTAACAAAATTTATATATCAGTAATACTGATTTGGCTCATTTCATAGCCATAAATGGATGATAGCTTAAAAACAAAAAATGAAAATATAATAAAGTGTTAAAATAAAAGGGGGAGTGTAAAAATTTAAATATTCTTTTTTGTGTGAGTGTTTGTAAAGAATAAAAATGCGATTAAAAAGAAAAAATGAAAAAAAAAATAAAAATAGAAACTGCTTGTTATTTATTTCAATCTCTGTTTGTCATTCAAAAATAATATGCCACATTTGCTTTCCTCCAGAGTGGCTCGTTTATGACTCTCCTTTAAATCAGAATTTACCCGTAGTGATTTCTGGATGCCGATTTCACTTTCTCCTTAAAGTTTTCTTGTAATTGCAACAGTTTAAATGTGTTGAGTAGTCCATCTGTCAAATATAAACGACCTTTAGTATCGTGAATTTTTCTTATTGACAATGAAATATATTTTTATTTCTTCCTATTACAGAATTTCACTTATTCTCCCGGTCACAATTATTATGTGCGCAGATACAAATATACGCATCTATAATAAATCTGAGTTTTCTCATACGAAATACTGATATTGGGATATCGTTATTATTTATCCTTTTTTTCCATTGCAGCTGGAAATACAGACAGATATCTTTATGCCAATCACTACTGCTAATATGTTAGATATTTAGCATGACACGAAGAGAACGTGTAGACTAAGGAATGAAATGAACAAATAAAGCATTGTCTCTCTCGATTCTCTTAATTTAACAACATTGACCAAGAAGAGCCAAGGCTTAGCCTGCCATCTCCAAAGGCATCATTTGAATTTAAAAGACATTGCAAGCCCGAACCCCTTTTTTACTTTTCCTGTCCGACAGTAATGAACACAGATTATCTATCAAGAAACAGAATAGTTTCAGAGAAACATAGAGAGACAGATAATTTTTTGAATGACAAACAGAGTTTTATAGAAACTTTGTTTATCATTAAAAAACGTGCCACATTTGCTTTTCTCCAGAGTGGCTTGCTTATGACTCTCGTTTGAATCAGAATTTACCTGTAGTGATATCTGGATACCATTTTCACCTTCTCTTTAACAATTTCTTGTAATTGCAACAGTTTAAATGTGTTGAGTAGTCCATCTGTCAAATATAAACGACCTTTAGTATCGTGAATTTTTCTTATTGACAATGAAATATATTTTTATTTCTTCCTATTACAGAATTTCACTTATTCTCCCGGTCACAATTATTATGTGCGCAGATACAAATATACGCATCTATAATAAATCTGAGTTTTCTCATACGAAATACTGATATTGGGATATCGTTATTATTTATCCTTTTTTTCCATTGCAGCTGGAAATACAGACAGATATCTTTATGCCAATCACTACTGCTAATATGTTAGATATTTAGCATGACACGAAGAGAACGTGTAGACTAAGGAATGAAATGAACAAATAAAGCACTGTCTCGATTCTCTTAATTTAACAACATTGACCAAGAAGAGCCAAGGCTTAGCCTGCCATCTCCAAAGGCATCATTTGAATTTAAAAGACATTGCAAGCCCGAACCCCTTTTTTACTTTTCCTCTCCGACAGTAATGGACACAGATTATCTATCAAGAAACAGAATAGTTTCAGAGAAACATAGAGAGACAGAGAATTTTTTGAATGACAAACAGAGTTTTATAGAAACTTTGTTTATCATTAAAAAAAACGTGCCACATTTGCTTTTCTCCAGAGTGGCTTGCTTATGACTCTCGTTTGAATCAGAATTTACCTGTAGTGATATCTGGATACCATTTTCACCTTCTCTTTAACAATTTCTTGTAATTGCAACAGTTTAAATGTGTTGAGTAATCCATCTGTCAAATATAAACGACCTTTAATATCGTGAATTTTTCTTATTGACAATAAAATATATTTTTATTTCTTCCTATTACAGAATTTCACTTATTCTCCCGGTCACAATTATTATGTGCGCAGATACAAATATACGCATCTATAATAAATCTGAGTTTTCTCATACGAAATACTGATATTGGGATACCTTTATTATTTATGTTTATCATTTTTTTCCATTGCAGCTGGAAATACAGACATATATCTTTATGCCAAGCACTGCTGCTAATATTTTAATTATTTATCATCACACGAAGAGAACGTGTATACTTAGGAATTAAACGGACGAAAGAAGCATTGCCTCTCTAGATTCTCGTAATTTGACAACAGTAACAAAGAAGAACCAAGGCTTAGGCTGGCATCTAAAGAGGTATCATTTGAATTTGAAAGACATTGCAAGCACGAACACATTTTTTACTTTTCTAATCCGACAGTAATGAACACGGAATCTCTATCAGGAAACAGCATAGATAACTTGAAAAGAAATGAAAGCAGATGAACTTAGTTACCTTAGTATCGAAATCATACATTAACCCATGAAGACTATCAGCAGTTACACGAGAGCGAGCGACGTGCCTCGGAGAACCCGTGTAATTTTTCTCATCCAAATACCAAACAGATTGCTTTTCCGGATGAACAAAATATTCGTATTACCAAAAATACTTTATTAACACGTTGACGGACACTTGCGTCTATAGCCGTCAAATCGAAATTCACCATGTGGCATGACAGCAATGGCTGTTTTAAAAAGAATCAGTCGTTTTAAGATACTACGGTTATAGAGGCACAAATGTGTATTTACGATCGTACAAGTAGAAACACAGTGTGACGCTTTGGAAATAATTCTTTAGGTTGAATTTCTTTTTCCACCTATTCGTTTTCCACACCGAAATAGATGTGTAATAATTATAAAATTATAATACTTTTTTTGACATTTATTTATTTTCGTTTAGTTATAAACTTACATTTCGTGTAAAACTCCGAAAAATACTTTGTTGCACACAAAGAATTGCTCATTTGATTCGTTAAACCTGTCATTTACGTTTTGAATTTTTTGCTGTTATAGCCGACATTGTCCCATTACTTAGTGTCTAGAATCCGCTGGCGCCATGACGGTTATAGCGGCAACCTAATTAAAGTAGCTGAATTAATCAAAATTAAGTTTATTTAAGCTGAAAGAGTAAAACTGTACGTCTAATACTCATACTTATAGTGTTAAATTTCGAGCTTCACTTGTTCCTACAGTCCATCACTGTGTTAAAAGTTTAAAATTTATTTAGGATAATTTGAAATCTTAATTTTTAAAAGTATTTCGAACTGTAGATCTTTGCTATTAGTATTCTGAAAGCAGAAACATATGCCCCATACAAGTTAAAATCTTAAATCACATCTTTATATATCATTGTTATATTTCTTTATTTTCATCAAATAACGGTGTATTTCGACAGTATATGTCCTTCTATCACAAACTCTAAATAAAAATTCAAAGGTGTATGAGTGTACACTGGGTCTCGGGATCCCTAATAAATTAAAAATATCTCTTATGGTAAAAAAAATGTTTAGAGAGCATTGATGAAATTATGTACCTTATTACTAGGGTCTAGAAGAACAATAACACAGTAATTGAAAATTTAGGAAATTTATTTGTATTGCGGGTTTTTATGTGAATACTTTTATAACGCTCGGGCCTCAGGTCTCCGATGAGCATTCTAGCGGGATAATAATAATGAATTCATTTATAACATTACGGTAAATTCGATTCAACAATAGAACCAAACAAAGATGAAATGAAGAAAGGAGTAGAAAATTATAAACGTCATTTTGCGACCTTTAATTGTGATCCAGTAGTAAAAAAAAATAAAAGACGAATGAAAAAGAAAAGTGAAATAAAAAGAATAACTACTTATTATTTATTCCAACTTATTGGCAGAGATTCTTCGATGGTTTAGGTAGATGCTGCTGTGGACAAGAAGAAGGAGATGCTGATCATATAATCTTCAATTGTTCCAAAATGGATGATATACAACAGAAGAA
Source organism: Pardosa pseudoannulata (assembly GCA_032207245.1). NCBI lineage: Eukaryota > Metazoa > Arthropoda > Arachnida > Araneae > Lycosidae > Pardosa > Pardosa pseudoannulata. The sequence continues at coordinate 111,715,205 of CM063501.1, read as the reverse complement.
GTTTCCTGCTAATTTTAAAGAAGTACCAGTACAGAACCTCTTCAACTCAACTCTCTCAGCTCAGGAAATTATGGAGTGATGCAGAACCCTTATGAATGAAGACGTCTAATTATTGTATATAATGTATATAGTCTGTAACGCATCCTCTTTCTAGGTGCGCTACGTTAGCGTGGGACCTGCCCGCCTACTTTACTGGGGCAGGTATGTTCGACAGTGGTCACTGGGATGCATGTACTTAAATATAATTTCTCCTTAAACTTGGGCGGACAAAATAAAATTTATTTACACAACATTAAAACAAAATTAAAGAAAATCAAACATCATAGTCTCACAGCCAGTCTTAGCCAGAATTTTAGAAACCGAGCGTTGTCTTTTCTCACATCAGCACCGAGAGATGTTTCTCGTCCGCCGGCTCTATCTCGACTCTCGAACTCTCTGAACTCCGCTGCCCGCTTGCAGATTCCTCCCTTCTTCAGGGGGGTCTCGAAACTGGAGCCCTATCGAAGAGAGCACATCCTCCTTCTCCAAGGCCCTGCAAAAACAAACCCCGACACCGAAAATCCTTATCGGCCCCCTTTTACCGGCCGGCTTCTTACTTCTAAGAAACGCCGTTTGGAAGGTGTCAAATGGGGCGATCTTGCCGATGTCATCAAAGAACCACATTGTCGTGGGTGCACATTAATTACATAGTCATTTTGTATTGTTTTGTATCTTATTGTTTTTTATTTCTTCAATTCATTTTCTTTGTATTAATTTAGATAAATAAAGCAATCCTAAACGAGACCAGGGAACATAGGAAATTTTCGAACTTGGGAACCCAGTAGATGTTTGTTGATAGGAGACTTCCTAGATGGTCCTCTTCGTGGCAGTCTGAGCGCGGAACACGTGGAGATTTCGGAGGGGTTGAGCAGACTAGAGCGGATTGGGACTTCCCGTGAACTGTGGGACTAGAGTACGATGGTGTGGTGCTGTCAATGCGACTAAGTTATCAGTGCTGCATGGCCTTGTGCTAGAACAGTATAGGAATTCCCTTATTTTAACCAGTATTATCTATTCAGGTATCAGGTGCCATATTTGTTTTCCTTCCGCAACCACTTCATTCTCAGTGACTGTGTGCCAGGTTTGGTGATTGCGCAATCCATTAGCATCGCATTAAGGACAAAATCCGACTCACTGAAGGATCTCGTCTTAATTAAAACGTGCACATTCCGATTTCTGTTTTAATTTCTTTTCAATCAATGTTGATGGTTGCAGTATTTATGAAACATTTTAAACGCGTCAACATTTAAAAAAGTGGGAATCTGTTATTTGATTCATAACTGAAAAAACATTTTTTTTAAGAATTCACTTAAAATTTTAATATAATTGATGTAGAATAAGGAAATATTGCATCAATTTCCAAGAAATTTCAAAACGTTTCTATTATATAAACATAGTATATTTTAGCCCTGAAACTCCTTCATAAAAATAACTGATTTAAATTCATTAATAATTAAAGTTTTCTGCTCTGATTAAAATAAAAGATTTCCCAGAACATTTATATATAAACAAACATATATATATATATATATATATAAACTCCATATATTATCCATTATATATATATATATAATATAGATATATATATATATAATATATATATATATATATATATATATAATATATATATATATATATATATATATATATATATATATATATATATATATATATATATATATATATATATATATATATATATATATATATATATATATATACACATATATATACATATATATATATATATATATATATATATATACATACATATATACATATACATATATATATATATATATATACATATACATATATATATATACACATACATACATATATATATATATATATATATATACTCAGCAAATAGAGAAAAAAGTTTTTTTAATATAGCTTCTAAAATATAAAAGTTCATATCAAAGAGAAGCTAATAATATTTTATCTGTGAAATGCAATTAAAATAGTACGTACAAAATATTTCATTTTATATCATTTTATAGGATAATATATAATATATTTTAATTTGATTTATGTATTAACGTATCAAATGCATTTCAAAATTTACAGTACAGAATAAAACGCATTATTTACTTTATATTTTTATTTTAAAAATAACTGTATTTATATATAGTAATAGAAAATATTATAGATATAAACTTATACAGAGATTATACATATATATGCTTAAATATATATATATATATATTATATATATATATATATATATATATATATAGTATGTATATATATATATATATATATATATGTATATATATATTTGAAATACATACATATAGTTTATATATATTATATAAAAGTTTTATATATATATATATGTATATATATATATATATTTATATATAATATATATATATATATATTATATATATAAATATAATATATATATATATGTATATAATATATATATATATATTATAATATATATATATATATATCTATATATAAATTATATATATATATATTATATATACTATAAAAATATATATATAAAATATATTATATATATATATATGTATATCTAACATATATATATTTCTGTTGCCGGTAGTATATAAGTAGAAGCACTGTACTTACCTAAAAGAGAAAAAAAAGCATAATTAGTTAAGAATTAATAATAATTTACAATTTTGATATACTTTATAAAATTAAGCAAGTATTGAAAGATTTCTAAGTAAGCTTTACAAGAAAATTTATATGTTATGCATAAATGATATGAATAAAATACATTAAATTAACACAGATATACACATACATTCTCTATACACAGATATGTATGTATATATGAACCATACAAATATGCATTCCTCATCTTATATAATATATATAAATATATATACATATATCTTCCACCTCTCATAAAAATAGAATGTATTTGGTTCAAATTACAGCAAAATAAATCAAAAGAAATACTTTTTTGCATAAATATAATGTAACTAATTCACCAATATTATTATCTCTATCAACTGTCACAAATTCCATGTTCCTCAGATTCCTTTGAATTACAGAAATCCTGTTTGCGGGAAATAGACAGAAATGGCTTGAAACTGAGAAACTTTATTCATGAATGTATCTATATCTAACTATCTATCTACTAATTAGTATGCATTGGATAAAACGATTTAGAGCTTCATTGAATTGAAATACCCTTTTTTTTCTCTTGCTCGAGCTCAAATTGGGTATTCCAAAATTGGCGCATTTGCGTTGCCTGAACTGAGTTCGGGTGTCACAGGGTTTAACCTGCATAAAAGCTTCCTAGAGTTAACCTAAATCACCCTGAAAAACTTATTTAGATAGGTCCAAATATTTTTAAACATATAACTAACATACATACACACATATATATACACACATACACACACATACATACATACAAGTTACTTTATTATGGATGTACTCATTTTAGAGCAAAAAATTTAGCCATTTTACATTCAGAAACACTATCATCCTCCAATAAGATAAGAAGTAAGTTTTTTCAGAACTTCAGGATTTTATAGGAGTTTCGAAAATTAGAGGGATCTGGCATTTATCACTTCAACTTTACACACACAGAAGATCGAAGGCAAAGTATAGGATTTGTTATATTTTTTTATGATTATAAATAAATTTCTGCACTGGATTAACCCTTAAGTTTTTAGGATTTATCGTGCTATTTTTTCAGGTTACACTTACAAACACACACACACACATACATATATGTATGCTTATTGTGTGTGTTACGTGTAGAAGAGACTTATTTTTCCATATGAACTAGAAACCCTTTTACGTAATATGTTAATAAATAGTACCAGGTGCATATTGTACATGACAAGATAGACATATCATTGTTTTGTGGATTTCCCTTATGATTGTCATTATGAAGAATAATTTGCACTATAGGAAAAATATTTGCTAAAAAATAATTAAACATAAGAAAAAATTGCTTACAATATCGTTTTTATGACATTTTTATTGGTCATTAACACTCAACTTATCTTTGATTATCATTACGCTAAAGATTTTATTACTTAAGAAAATTTGTGAAAAATATATCGCTAAGAAAAATCACATTTTGCTCAATCATACGATTTTACCTACAGAGTACTTTAATAAAAGTAAAATTTGTTTACAATATTGTTAGCAAGCCGTTTTTAAAGTCATTAATTTAGATATCAACGCATAATTTCGTGTAATTATTTCCATAGCATTAATCCGATACGCTGCATTTTTCTTTCTGAACTCATCTAACTCTCCTTGCTAATATCCATTTACTTAAGGGCAACAACTCAGAACCTTGTTTTGTAAATGTAGATTCTTTCCTACTGATTCATTTAATCGAAACAAAGCACTTCTTGTTTCTTAAGATCTAGAGTTTCTTTTACAAATCTTTCCCTTTCAGGTGTTCCACAATCTTCACATAGTAGAAATAATGGCTTTGCCATTGTAGAGACCAGAAATGTGGGGTAATCAAGAAATACCTAAAAGGAACCTCGTGATGGTTATTCACGAAATTTATAGTTGAAACAAATATTGCATTTAATATAGTAAATATAACATATTCGATTAATTTAACGATTATTTAAAAATATTTGTACATTTTTATATATTTAATTAGTCTATTGTTAATTTACATTTACTTAATTTAATTTGTTTCGATTTCCACGTAATCCTACATATATATGTATAACCATATGTAATACAGTCCGTTTCATAAGAGCGCGTAGCTCATAACTTCGTCAATAGATAGCTCGCAGATACCGGATTATTGCACGTGTTCTACAAACATTAGAAAAGAATGCTTTATGGTTATATTCTTCATTCGATTTGTTTTGCTGTGTTTAAATCAACAATTCGAAATTGAGTTCCAAATGAGCAGTTTTGAGGTAGTGTTTCTGTGTAACAGTCCAAAAGAACCAAAATTTTCTTGTGCAGCTTGAGCCCGGTACATCAGAAAGTCGGAGTCGTTCGTCAAGAAGTGGGTAGAACGTTATAAAACGGTACAAAATTTTGACGACCTGCAGGAACGGGGTAAACGACGTTCAACATCAAAATCGAATGAAAAAGTGATTCTTGCATAAGCAATAATACTGGGGACTCTACAACTTATTAGGTGAAATGCATTTCAGTTTAATATGTATACAACATAGTACAAATGTGTTTTTAACTAATTCGTTTGTATTTTCAGAGATATAGACGACACGCTCTTATGGAACAGACTATATATCAAAATTATTACCCTTAAAATATCTGTTGTACACAAGCTTAATTCTCTTCCCTCCAACTGCAAAGCTGCCACCTTTCCAAACGGTTGGAACACTTGGTGAAGTTTAGACAAAAATGCATTGGGTGTATAGTCCGTCTTGTTGTAAACGTCTTTCCACTATTGTTTGGGAGATTTATTTGTTAGTGACAGCAAGAAACTACTCTATTGTCTTACTTGATACCTCAGTAGCCGGTTTCTTTTTTCGATAACAGTGTTTACCTCTCTTTTTGCAGGAATAGTACTGTACTGTGAAAATCTTTTGCTTTTATCTACATATTGACATACATATTCCTGCATATTCATTACATATAGACGTTTTCTACACAATCCATTTGTTTGAAATGATTTCAATGGCTTTAACACTGTGATTGACGTCAAACTCCTTGGCAACGTCTACTGTTTGGGAGGCTTTTTCAATCTTGCCAAAAATACGGTCAGGCATAAAATCATCTATATAATGGTTTGAAGACGTACCGCAAATTTCAATAACATCCATAGAATACTTCCAGTTTTGCTTTGATTTTGAACAACAATAATGAATACGAATCAATTTTTTTATATATCATATCAATTCTACGATAGCACGAACAACTTTCACTATTCATAACTTGCATATGGACAACATGACTTACTTTATCCCATTATTATATTAATTTTCATTAATTCCTGCCTTTCATTGTGCAGCTATCGCTTTCATTATCATCTGTCCTTACCAATTGTCCATAAGTCTAACAATAACTTTAGAAATATATATATATATATATATATATATATATATTATATATATATATATATATATATATATAATATATATATATATATATATATATATATATATATATATATATATATATATATATATATATATATATATATATATATATATATATATATATATATATATATATATATATATATATATATATATATATATATATATATATATATATATATATATATATATATATATATATATATATATATATATATGTCTGTGTGTGTATTTGAGCTGCCATATTAAATTTTGTCTTAGTTGTAAAAATTCCCTATTTAAATTAATATATGACTATTAGATAATTATAGTAATAAACAATTGTAATTACTCAACTTATACATAACGATTTACTACCTTCCTAATTTTTATCTTATTTTTATCTCTTTCTCTCTCTCTCTCTCTCTCTCTCTATATATATATATATATATATATATATATATATATATATATATGTGTGTGTGTGTGTGTGTGTGTGTGCGTTTGCAAACGATTCTATCGAGGTATAATTATCAATGTCAAATCGATCGATAGGTTAGAACTAGCATTCTAAAACTAGATGACGTTGAGTTAAAACTTAACTGAAATGGGAAACTGTAGATATTCTTGTCTCCCTAAATATATCCAGTGTTATTAAACACATCAAAACTATAATAGACCCTTCTAACTATGTATGTTTTTGAAAAAAATTAATTTTACTTTTCATGGAAATAAATTATCTGGATTTGTAAAATATTTTCTTGATTTCTACATTTGCAAAATATTTAAATAACAATTCAATTAAATCTATCTTTATGAAAAATTATTTTATTTGAAAGTGAAATAATATTAATTTAAATTATATTTGAATAATTTATTACAGGTACATGATATAATGAATATAATTAAAAAATCATAGACAAAATAATTACGTATTTCTGCACTACTACATCATAATTAATATTTTCTCCTTAAAATTCAATTAAAATATTAAGTATTAATTAAAGTTATGCTAATCACTATGTTTTATTATGTCTACGTAAATACCTATTACGCAATTTATAAAAAGAATTTTCAGGTAATGAATCAAAATAATATATTCTACAAACATCGTTAAAAATTCAAAGTTCTCTGAAGATAATCATGTTTAATTTGCAAACACAGTCATAAAACTAAAAAATTAAATTCAGAACTATATAATTATGTATTTCCTTTTTGCCTATATAAACATGTAATTTTCACTAACGCGTCAAACCAAAATTTAAAAAAAAAATCCATAGATTAATTTCTAAAAGCACATTTCTTTAATATACCATTTTGCGGACTTAAAATTAAATAATTGATAATGAAAAAATAAATTTCCATCTTCGGGAGTTTTTGACCGTAATTTTTTTTTTGTTTCGTGCAAAGCTTTAGTAACTTTTTCATTTTCCTCGTTTTGTAAAGTCGAAGAATTTTTCCCCCGTGACATTTACTGAAGCCGTATGGTGAAAAGTCGTAACAATAGAACAGGAAATTAATATTTTATCACCAGACCGTGAAAGATAATTATTCATTTCCAGGATCCTCGCAAACGTTTATCTGTTTTTAATCAAGGTGTTTATTTTAATAACTATTTGACAGATTAAGGAGAAAAAGTTGAACTAGAAAACAACGGAAATGATTTTATTTCTAATAATAAAAATGTCAAAGAAAATATGTCGGATTTTTAAGATTGAATTAAAAAGAAATAATACGGAGTTGTATTTTTTGTGACATATTAAGTCATGTAGTTAATAATACAGGGATATATGAAGCCATTTCCATTGTTTGAGCTTATAACATAAATGAATTAACATTGCGGATGCGGGCAACGTATTTTAACGCATTTGCAGTCTGTCACTAGATCGCAGGTCACTTAAAAATACGTATTTAGTAGATTTTTGGTGGATACTCTCTAACCACCACAAATCTACTAAAAACGTATAATTATATGTATGTGTGACATTATATACGTGCTGTTTGCGTTGCTATGCAACGCTTTGTATTTATTTCCACAAGTTATGATTGTCGAGTTACTCAGTCTTTTTTTGCGTTATTTCGTCTTCAATCGAATTCCTAACTCCAAAACGTACAAGTCGAGAATTATCAATTTGAAGCTTGGTTTTTTATTGTTGAATACAAAGTTGATAAAATGAGCCGTTGTGACAAAGATAGTGATGAAGAAATATGCGCTGATAGATTATCGGACTTCAATTTTAAAAATCGTTTATTTTTGTGATTTCATAAAAATATTGTTTTTTTTTGTTAAATAACCATACAGTATATATTAAAGTGTAAAATAAAAAAGTTTCTTTCATAAAAATAAAGTACTTTTCGATTTGCAGTGATTTTTCTGAATAACTAAACTTTCGCGCTATTCACGAAAAAAATGCCCACTGGCCGCGCAAGTTGGATGTGAAGTATACCCGCATGCCAAGTATTAATAGATATGTATATATGTAATCTCAATAAGAGTGCAATTCTGAAATTTTAGTAAAAAACTTTTTTCTTTTGGATCAAACTGTTAATCTAAACTTTTCTTCAGATTCAACTTAATTACATACACAAAATTTCATCAAAATCAGTCCAGTCGTTTAGAAGGGGTTATATTACAAACACACCGACAGAATATATATATATATATATATATATATATATATATATATATATATATATATATATATATATATATATATATATATATATATATATATATATATATATATATATACATATATATATATATATATATATATATATACATATATATATATATATATATATACATATATACATATATATATATATATATATATATATATATATATATATATATATAATATATATATATATATATATATATATATATATATATATAAGTATATATATATATATATATATATATATATATATATATATATATATATATATATATATATATATATATATATATATATATATATATATATATATATATATATATATAATATATATTATAATATATAAATACATATATATATATATATATATATATATATATATATATATATATATATATAGATAGATAGATAGATAGATAGATAGATAGATAGATAGATAAACTCAGTGCAAACCCCATTTCACCGTTTAAATCTTATTTCTTTAAACCTGCATAAAATTATATATTTTAATTAAGTTATTTTAAACAGCGTAATATATGAAATGTAATAATAAAAATTATGTTAGATAATTTAGTTTTGTATTTTACCCAATTTTCACCATTTTTCTGACTATAGGCTATCCTCAAATTCGTTAATATAAAGAACTTGTTCACTAATATTAACGTTAGAAAATATATAAAAATATAAAGTTTTCGGCACGATTAAATTAAATACTCTGTGTACGAAATATTTAATCTCTTTACGATGATATATAAACCTGTAAGTTTCTGCAATGCTTACTCTAGTTCAATTCAACTCGTGCATAAAATAATTAAGTGAAATTAACTTTAATGGCAGATATTTAATCTTTGCTAATTATATGTATCTATAATGAATGGCATTGTACATTTATGAAACAAACGATTCCTTTCTATTTAAACAAAGTGGAATTTATCTTCAAATAAACGTTTGCTAAAACAAACATAAGTGTTTTCATTTCTATTCAAAAATACGATAGTTTAATGCAAATATCAGTAATGGAAATGTTTCATAATCATGTCTCATTTTCTCCACTTTTAATTAAATACTAACCCGCAAATACGGCTTATTTGTTTGAGGATAGATAGCTAACATGAATGGGAGTTTATTCTCAGAAGTATTTAATACTTAGAGAACATGTTCTTCGCACGAAGCACGAGAACTTCCAGTTTGAAAATTCTTTGTTTCTATTGTCCATAGCTTTAAGACTCGTGGTACACTTTTAAAGGAAACTTGAAAAGATAGGATTATGAAATGAATAAACTTTAAACATAAGCTTATTTTGTACCTAAAGTTCATGAACCATTCTGTTTTTTTTTTTGTGTGTGTGTATTAGTTACTCCACACCTTTCATCGTAGTGTCACTAAATTTTGGGCAAACATTTTTTGATATTATCAGACGACCGTTGGCAATATTAACACATCTTTTACCCTCCAGCATATGATATCACTCTTATAACGTTAATTAGCATTTTATACCGAAGCATGTAATTAAAAAAAGAATTTTACAGTTGTATTTCACCTCTTGATAATAAAGTTTATTTATTTCATAAATTACCATCCGATAATTTGTTTGAAAATAAATTGTTTTTAAAAGTTTTGAAAAATATTGAAGCTACCCACACAGCGAACACTGTATCATAGACGTTACAAATGAGTATCATTGTATATAATTCGTATTTCAAGCTTAAATTATACAACTTAAGGTGTATGTGTGTAAATAAATTATGAACAAAATCATTTATGAAAAATAGTTTAATTTAAATCGTTCTAAAACAACTTCTTATTTGAAATTTTAAGTCTTGCGGTACGCTTATCTCGTTGTAATTATCAGCAAATAAATTATTTTTTTGTTTTCTAACCCTTTTACATCTTGCAACCTAACACTGTCCTGTGTTATACTGTTAGATTTGTGTTTTGAAAAGCATGGGAATGGAATGGGATTATAACAGTCAAAAATTGGATTATTTTCAGTTAGGAGAGCACATTCATTACGAAATATTTCCAAATATATACATTCTGTTTGTCATAATTTTTCTGAAATGCTCCAGTTAGCAGTTTATGAATCGAGCAACTTCAATCAATCTAGTAAATAAAAAAAATAAATAAATAAAATAAAAAAAATAAATAAAAAAATTCAATACAGTCGACTATCAAACGAGACTCACTTAGTACAAAAGTTTCTATAGAGATGATTCCGAGGTAAGTATAACGTCGTAATATCTAATTAATATTTTTTAGATATTTCGGGGCATTAATTAGTCAATGAAACATCAGTCAAATAAGTATTAATTTCTATTTCATTACGGTCAACATATTATAATTCCTTACATACCAAGTTTAGACTTACTGATTCTTATTTGAAATCCAATGGTATAAAATACTTATATATATGTACATACAATGCATTTTACATAAAATGAACCCGTAAATAAAATCATAGAACCTGTAGTTATAACATGATAAACAATTGTTCCCTTCTCAAATCGTAGAAATCTGCCTGAAGAGAATTCACCAGACTGTAACCGTAATTCATTACTGTAACTTCAACAATGCTACATTATGCCGTAGAACAAAATCGTTTTGAGCATTTGACTATTAAAAGAGCTTGTGTCCGACGACAACCCACAATACGTCTAAGAAAACCCTGATCCACTATTCTTCTCGACAAAACACTTTGTCTCAGCGAAAGCACCAGTTTCTTATTTATCGGGCAGAGATTTTCCGAGGCTATTAATCGAATTAGTTTAACTGCAACAATATCTTTTTAGATTACATGTCAGGATCCTCTGTTTGCGAAAACAATATTCGCCCAGTCGTGACAAGTTTGCGTTAGATTTCTCCAGGAAAATCGGGGCTATTCCCTTTGTCTTGGCAGATCGCCAAGTCTCGGCATTATTTGGCGTAGAATGGTGGTTGTTTCCGAGAGATTAACGGATCTCCTTATCTGCGGTGGAATTGTGTTCAGTTTATTCAACTTGAAGTTTTAGTGCGGGTATTCCTGGCCGGAGTAATTAATTCCCGGAATTATTTTAGGTTGCTATGAAGATTTTTAAGCTGGAAATGAAATTGATTTGGATACATGCTCGGATATAGAGTAATAATCGACGCCAAGATGGTATAATAATTATAACTTTGGAAATACTAAACACGCGTGCTGATTTGTGTGTATGTGTCTTATAAAAAATAAGATAATTTGCTGGTTAGTTTAGGTATCCATTTTATTAAAGTCAAATGCCGCCTACCAATGATTACTGACCACATACCGTAGCAAATAGTTTTTTTTATTTAAACTCAAGCATACTCAGTAACTCAAATTTAGAAAGTGAAACTTTGAGTTTAAGTAAGAATGTTATTTGGGTTGCCGTTTACATTAAAGTATTACAATATGGAACTTCCTTTGAGATCAAATTTTACTGTCTAGGGGTACACATTTCCACTTATCTATGTTATTGGTTTTTCAGAGATTATTCAAAAATTTTGTACATCATAACAATCTTATCTTAGAAAAAAACAAGAACTTGTTTTCCATAAACGAATCATAGGTAGACTCTAAAACTTACCGCTAAGGTTGTGTTACTGCTCTTTGTGTAAATTTGTATTTTGAAATGAATAATAACAATGGTTCTCCAATTTTTTACCCATTTCGCACCACGTACAAAACAACAGATAAATAAATATTACTTAAGGAGAAACTAACTGCCCATTATTTATCACTTATTAACACAAAACATACCAACAGTGCAACAACTCTACTTATTTATACCATAGCTGGTGAAATGACCGGACTTAATGTTTCCTGATTGAATGTATGAAATGTGGATATTAGGAAGGACAATTGTTCCCAGGAACAATTGTTCAGTTGCACACATTATCACTTCTTACGCTAATGTTTTTATTTTTTCAGTAGATTTGGTCTATTTTATTGCCCTTCGAGGCTCTAATTTACTCATAACAGCAGTAGTTGACCATTTTTATATGAAAATGTTTTTACATTATTGCCTATTTTGTAGCCAAGTTCACTCATAACTCTTAGTAGACCAAAGTGACTATCATTATACATAGGAACAGATTTATTAACGGCTATTGGACTATGTTTGAACCACAAACAGGTGTTGGGAGGCATAATTTTCATACCAGAGTGCTGAAAGTCTGATTGGAATTCGTGTGTATCTTCCTCAATATTTTTTAGTAAGATTAGCATTGTGAGAGCATTAAAAATATCTTTTATAGCATCTACTACAGGCAGAGGTATACAATTTTAATATTTGTAGTTCCAATATACAAAATCTTTTATAAGTGCACCTCTAATTTTCCTGAAAACCTGAATGACAAATTTAGTAAAAATATTTTATGTCTGTAGATTGCTTGTGATAAAATATAGCCCAAACAGCTTACTTCAAAAGTCTTAGTATATCCTAGTAGAATTTCCGTAATATACTGTTAATTTATTTATAATATCGTCTATAAGT
>CM063501.1:111684481-111696981 GCA_032207245.1 Pardosa pseudoannulata | reverse complement strand
TGAACTGGTCATTGAAAAGAAACGTGTCCCGTCCTTTCCGCAAAACAATGGACTAAAAATTGTTATTTCCTGTATGAACGCTTCTTTGTTCTTTTTATAGGAATCCTCTATTGATTTTACTGCAAGAGAACTAAGATCTCAGACAACTAAAATCATTTTCTGTGTGTCCCCTCCAAACAAGAAATATATGATAAATTGGGGTTTAATAAACCACATTAATATTGTAAAAATAAAGAGCTCTTGGCCCAGTTCGGAGTAATTCAGTCTTCTGGCACCTTGCCAATTCGAGATTATTTGATACTGAAGTAATTTTGAGTAATGTTTTGATTTTAGTTTGTTCATTGTTTCTTTCTAGAGTACGTATTTTGAATCCATTTTATATCTAGAGTTTTGGCAATAGATATTTCGCATTAAGAATCAGAATAGATTTTTATCTTTTCTATTGCTTTTGTTGTTTTTTATGACGCTTCCCCGAAATACGGTAGTAAAAAGATATATTTATATTTTACGTGCGGCTTAAACTTAAAATAAATATTTGTACTGTTGAGTAAACTGTTTAAACAGTTGTTTTTGCTCTATCAACATATAATATAAATCTTAAGCTTGCTTTGTTACTATTGTAACCTTAGAGAATAAGTTAATAGTTTCCTTCATACAATCAAATAATAGTAATATGTATAAAAGGCTACATTGTAAGCTTTTCGTAAACATTTAAATTATAAAATAAAAAATTTAAGAAGACATAAGATCATGAATTCTAATTTTTAAAATGACCTTCTTTTAACTGTATTCTTATTAATGGGATTATTGATATCCCAAAATATCTTTATAAATTATTTTAATCTAATATATATATATATATATATATATATATATATATATATATATATATATATATATATATATCCCAAAGCTTTCTATCCTAAAAATGTAAATTTTCTTTCTATTTAGCATGTTCCACAGCTGTAGCCAGCAAAAGGCGTTTTTCTAATCTTCCACTTAATTCGCTGAGTGAGTTTTTTTTACCGTGGGAAAATTCTTTCTGTCTTCGCTCTTGGGTGTACCTCTGTTCGAGAAGAGTGATTTTTGTGGCTTTTTCTTTGTCTGTCGTTAAGTAGAAAAGATGTCCGTTGTAGAAGCTCTGGAATAAAGTTTCAATTAGAATTGCGAAGTTCTCTTCAATGTTAGCCCGACTGCATTTTTACTACAGCTAGCTGTTGACCTTTCTCCTTGTGAAGGAGTTTTATAATTAATGGTTTACACACACACACACACACACACACATATATATATATATATATATATATATATATATATATATATATATATATATATATATATATATATATATATATATATATATATATATAAATTAAAAGTTACATAAATAACACCATCTAGTCACGTGATATGACAGAATAAAGTATTTTGATGTTTTTTATCTACAATAGATAGCAATAGATGAGTTTTATTGTAACATTTTATTGTGAAGAAAATGGCTTTGCTAATTCGTAAATTAGTAACGAGCAATTTATCTGAAGATAAAATTTGTCTAAATATTTTTGCGCTAAAGTAAAATAAATTTTTGGGGACATTTTGTCAAAACAACTTCTAAAATGGAAATTCAGTTGGCATGCATTACTTCTTAACTATCTTTTGATAACTCCAAATGTTTTGCGATCTTTCCGCTTAAAGTGATATGATTTGAATTTTTCACTGCGTTTTAAAAAAATATCATCGGAAATGAATGTGACAAAAGAAAAAAAGGGTACATTTAAAAAAATATCTTTTTTATGACATAGTTCATTTGAAGCTTAAATAACCCGATAAGCTGCTTTTAAAAGTGTGAGCTACTGTTTAGTTCAATTTAGTGTATCTTGAATCCCACAATCGACTTAAGATCCTAGATCACAGAAATCGTGGTGTACCAAACACATGATATTGACCTTAATGTTTTATACCAGACTATTAGATATTATGTGGAGAAATACAAATCTTATGGAAGAAAATTATTAGTGATGTATAATACTGCTAATGAAATAATATTGAGTTTTGGGTTTTGAAAAACATAACCCTGAAGTCTAAATATTTTCTTATTTTTTAACAAAAGATCTCAAAATTTATCGTTAGAATGAAACGGTAATTTGCATTTGAAAACACTTATTTGTCAAAACATTTAATGATGAGATAAGTTCAATTATTGGTTAAGTTTATAATTATAAATTATTCTGGGACATGAAGTAAATGTTATAGATTACATTGTTTCAAATTTGCCAAGAAAAGCTATTTATTCATTATAAATATTTGTGTTTAATATTACGTATGGAATATTAACACAATACATTACGAAAATATTACAGAACATTAAGGAATAGTATATTATTATATATATTATAGTATACATTAAGGAAATATTACAGATTATGTAGTTTCAAATTTATCAAACGGAGCTCTTTATTCATTATAAGTATTTGTGTTTAATATTATGTATAGAATATTAACACAATACATTACGAAAATATTACAGAACATTAAGGAATAGTATATTATTATATATATATTATAGTATACATTAAGGAAATATTACAGATTATGTAGTTTCAAATTTGTAAAACTGAGCTATTTATTCATTATATGTACTTGTGTTTAATATTATGTATAGAATATTAACACAATACATTACGGAAATATTACAGAACATTAAGGAATAGTATATTATTATATATATTATAGTATACATAAAGGAAATATTACAGATTAAGTAGTTTCAAATTTGTCAAACGGAGCTATTTATTCATTATAAGTATTTGTGTTTAATATTATGTATAGAATATTAACACAATACATTACGGAAATATTACAGAACATTAAGGAATAGTATATTATTATAAATATTATAGTACACGTAAAGGAAATATTACAGAACATTAAGGAATAGTATATTATTATAAATATTATAGTATACATAAAGTAAATATTACAGATTATGTAGTTTCAAATTTGTCAAACGGAGCTATTTATTCATTATAAGTATTTGTGTTTAATATTATGTATAGAATATTAACACAATAGATTACGAAAATATTACAGAACATTAAGGAATAGTATATTATTATATATATTATAGTATACATTAAGGAAATATTACAGATTATGTAGTTTCAAATTTGTCAAACGGAGCTATTTATTCATTACATGTACTTGTGTTTAATATTATGTATAGAATATTAACACAATACATTACGAAAATATTACAGAATATTAAGGATTAGTATATTATTATATATATATTATAGTATACATAAAGGAAATATTACAGATTATGTAGTTTCAAATTTGTCAAACGGAGCTCTTTATTCATTATAAGTATTTGTGTTTAATATTATGTATAGGATATTAACACAATACCTTACGGAAATATTACAAAATATTAAGGAATAGTATATTATTATATATATATTATAGTATATATTAAGGAAATATTACAGACTATATCTTTTCAAATTTGCCAAACTGAGATCTTTATTCATGATAAGTATTTGTGTTTATTATTATGTACGTTTCAAAGAGATTAATCAAATGTTATAGATTATACAGATTTAAATAGTTCAAATACTTCTAAATCATTAGTTATTTTATATTTAGTATGAATCTTTCAAAGACATTTAGAAAAATTTCGAAAATGTGTTCTTTTAAAATTGTTTTTTTTTACTAGATGCCCTGAATCAGGTAATAAATGGCTATTAAATGGCTTTTAAAAACGTTTTCATTCTTGATAAGTAATGTAACTTGTAAATATAAAGTGGATATCCACCAAGTTATTAAATTCATTTATATATTTTTTTTCTAAAATTAAGCACTAATAGTTGTAATTTTTTCAATTGAATGGATTTTTAAGAACAAGAATGTGTACAATATTAAAACATTGTCTTTCATTATTAACAAATTATTAACTTTTTAATAAGATATCACATTAAAATGAAATTTTTATTTCTTATTAAAAATTACAATTAAAACATTTCGGTTTTACTTGAATATAAAATTATCATTAAAGTATATGCACGCAGTCTATCGAGATTTTTGTATTTATTTAGATTATATTCTAAAATTTGAAATTCAAGCTAAAAGCAGCTTTACGTTTTGAAACAATTTGAGAATCTTTTTATAGTTGAAGGAAAATTATTGTACAGAAAAATTAACCAACATAGTATACATATAGGTGCATCTGTCAAACCTAGAATTCAACATATCTGGGTTTTTAAAATAAAGTAATATTGGACTGTTGATGAATTAGAGTTAGCAAAATTCCAAGCGAATAAAGTTTATCTTCTGCTAAACTATCGATCTGATTCTAAAATAAATTAGTATAAATATGCTTCATATCACAGCGAGAAATACTGTCGCCTTTAAAACTTTTAATATTTGATATCCACTCCTTCCCCCACTTTTCGAGCGCTGAATTCCATTATTTCAAGCCCTATTTTCCCCGGTTAAGAGCAGGCGATTAAACTTCATCAATTTATCACATAATAAATACGAAAAAATAACATTTCCTCTCTAGCTATATGACGTCATTCCTTTAACTATCTCATTTAATTATTTCTTATTTTAAATTAATTAAATATTGTCTGCACTATTTTCATAAGTTTTATCACTGAACTTAGATGTGACTTAAATAATTTTCTCTTATATATGGATTAAACAATAGATTAGGTACATGTGTGATAATTTTAAATTTAATCATCGATTATTTTTTGTTGCAAGATAATTCTCAGCCAAAAATCAAACCATTTTTTCCTTCCTCATAGGGTACTTGACAATTGTGGAAAATTAAAAATTTCAACCCCGTCATATGATGGGCTATGTTCTAGTAAAGTTAAGAATACGCTCAAGTATTTAGACGGAGTACATGGTTATGAGAAATACGCAAAAACTAAAAGCCGAGTATGATAGGATGTAACTAAAAATTAATAACTATAAAATTGATTTATATATTCAATAGCAGTCTATTTCTACAATACCATTTAAAATAATCATCTAAAACGTTTGTTTATTTCATACATAATTCGATTTCATATGTTTTTCATAACAAAATCAACAAAATATGCCATTTCCAGTAAAGGCAAACATATGAGGTTTAACCATTTTATTCAGTAGAGAAAATATATTTAAGTTTTTACAATGTATCATATTTAAATATTTCATGCTTTATACATGGAGTCAAATACGTATATAAATTATGCAGAAGAGCATCTATTCCTATAAATAAAGCTTTGAATTTTGCAATAGTAAAACATGAATACTAAAACTACAATAAATATTTCTAGAAATTATTTTATTTTACTTCACGTATTTCTATCACAAAATGCTTTCTCTTTGTGCCATCATGAAATTACAAATTTTTGATCACGTATATTAGTTTCAAAGTTTCAAATGATAAAATCAACTTGTCTAGACGAAACGAACATAAATATATGCTTACATGCATAAATAAGAGTATCTTCCTTCGTATTAATCAGAAGATTTTAATAAATTTTCTACGCCTCAAAAGTTTATAAACACACACATGTATTTCATTAAAACCCTTTGTCTTAACGAAGACGATATAATTGTTTTCATCGTCAGGAAATTAAATTCGTAAATAGGCCTGTTATAGTAAGAATATTCTTTTTTATTCCATTCCATCAATCAAAAGAAAAACAATGATAAATTTCAGTTTAATAACTTAGATATATACCAGAAGAATTTTTTTTCCGCTACGGATTCTTGTAGTTCCATCACCTGGCACTTAGCCAATAGAAGATTATTTGATTCTGAAGTAATTTTGAGTTACATTTCCTTCATTTTCTCGTCAGTTTATTTCATTTTCTTGCTTCTTTGTCGAGTGTTTGATTCTCGTCTCACAGAAAAACAAGAAATTAGGTGATAGAGTAAGTGGTAGGGGACCAGAGATGTTTTATGCAGTCGATAACAAAGTAATGAAGTTCACGAATAACTGATAAGCTTTTAGCTTATGGACATTTAAAGAACGGAATATGTATTCTATTTGATAGATGATACATATGTAACGTAAAAAAATCTCCCTTTTATCAGTAACTATGTGTATTGTACGTTGTAGTTAATACACATAGTTATTGAAAAAAAAATGATGACCTATCTTTCTAAATTGTAAGAAAATACGATTACTAAGAGTTATGGAGTTATGCTTCCTTCAATTTTTTGAAATAGAGTTAGGAATTGTGCAAATGAGTATTGTGTGTGTATTGTTTGTTGTAGTTAATACACACAGATATTGAAAAAAATGATGACCTATCTTTCTATATTGTAAATAAATACAATTATTATGAATTATTGAGTCTTGTTTCCTTCATTGTGTTGTAATAGAGTCAGGAATTGTGCAAGTGTGTATTGTGTGTGTATTATTTGTTGTAGTTAATACACATACAGTTATTGAAAAAAATGATGACCTATCTTTCTAAATTGTAAATAAATACAATTTTTATGAATTATTGAGTTTTGTTTCCTTCATTGTGTTGAAATAGAGTCAGGAATTGTGCAAGTGTGTATTGTGTGTGTATTATTTGTTGTAGTTAATACACGCAGTTATTGAAAAAAATGATGACCTATCTTTCTAAATTGTAAATAAATACAGTTATTATAAATTATTGAGTTTTGTTTCCTTCATTGTGTTGAAATAGAGTCAAGAATTGTGCAAGTGTATTGTGTGTGTATTATTTGTTGTAGTTAATACAATTATTGAAAAAAATGATGACCTATCTTTCTAATTGTAAATACATTAATTATAAATATTAGTTTTGTTTTCTTTTATGTTGAATAATCAGAATTCAAATTGAGTATCACAAACATTAATTTAATTGTGAGACATAAATTAGATTTCAAAGTTAAAACTAAAATCAAGTTATTTGATGAGGCAATCACAAGATTATTGCAGTATAAACAAAAAAAACCTTACAATCTATCAACAAAATTACCAAAAAAAATAACCTCTTTCTGATCAAGAAGGTAAGATATTTTAAATACATTAATATTTAACTTTATTTAAAACAAAATTTTCCACCGCCTGTTAATCAAATTAATACATTTTTTGTAACAACAATATTTTCTTTTCTTTCTCCACTGTTAATAATAAAGAAAAAGGATAAATTTCAGTTTGATAACGTAGACCAATTAGAGAAGATAAAATAAATTTTCCTCCCGATTCATGTAGTTTCGTCACCTGGAATTTAGCAATTTCTAGATTTTTTTTTATATTGAAGTAATTTTGAGTTACGTTTTCTTCATTTTCTCACCAGTTTATTTCATTTTCTTGCTTCTTTGTAGAGTGTTTGATTCTCGTCTCACAGAGAAACAAAGAATTAGATGATAGAGTAAGTGGTAGGGGACCAGAGATGTTTTATGCAGTCGATAAGAAAGCAATGAAGTTCACGAATAACTGATAAGCTTTTAGCGTAGAACGGAATATGTATTCTATTTGATAGATGATACATTTGTGAAGTAAAAAAAGTCTCCCTTTTTTTCAGTAACTATATGTATTGCACGATGTAGTTAATACACATAGTTATTGAAAAAAAATGATGACCTATCTTTCTGAATTGTAAGGAAATACGATTACTAAGAATTATGGAGTATGCTTCTTTTATTTTGTTGAAATATAGTCAGGAATTGTGCAAATGTGTATTGTGTGTGTATTGTTCGTTGTAGTTAATACACACAGTTATTGAAAAAAAATGATGACCTAACTTTCTAATTTGTAAATAAATACAATTATTATGAATTTTTGAGTTATGCTTTCTTCATTTTGTTGAAATAAAGTCAGGATATCTGCAAATTGAGTATCACAAACATTAATTTTATTGAGGGACATAATTTAGATTTCAAAGTTAAAACTATAATCAAGTTATTTGGTGACACAATCACAAGATTATTGCAGTATACAAACAAAAAACCTTACAATCCATCAACAAAATTACGAAAAAGAAAAACCTCTTTCGGATCAACAAGGTAATATATTATAAATACATTAATATTTAATGTTATCGAAAATAATATTTTCCACAGCATGTTAATCCAATTAATACATTTTTTTTGTAACATCAATATTGTCTTTTCTTTCTGTACTGTTAATAATAAAGAAAAATTATAAATTTCAGTTTGATAACGTATACCAATAAGATTAGATAAAATAGATTTTTCTCCCGACTCATGTAGTTCTATCACCTGGAATTTAACCATTTCTAGATTTTTTGATACTGAAGTAATTTTGAGTTGCGTTTTCTTCATTTTCTCATCAGTTTATTTCATTTTCTTGCTTCTTTGTCGAGTGTTTGATTGTCGTCTCACAGAGAAACAAAGAATTAGATGATAGAGTAAGTGGTAGGGGACCAGAGATGCTTTATGCAGTCGATAAGAAAGTAATGAAGTTCACGAATAACTGATAAGCTTTTAGCGTAGAACGGAATATGTATTCTATTTGATAGATGATACATATGTGAAGTAAAAAAGTCTCCCATTTTTTCAGTAACTATATGTATTGCACGATGTAGTTAATACACATAGTTATTGAAAAAAATGATGACCTATCTTTATAAATCGTAAGAAACTATGATTATTAAGAGTTATGGAGTTATGATTAATTTATTTTGTTGAAATAGAGTTAAGAATTGTGCGTGTATTGTTCGTTGTAGTTTATACAAAGTTACAAAGTGTAGTTTATACAAGTTTAGAGTTAGGAATTGTGCAAATGTGTATTATGTGTGTATTGTTTGTTGTAGTTAATACACACAGTTATTGAAAAAAAGATGACCTATCTTTCTAAATTGTAAATAAATGCAATTATTATGAATTATTGAGTTTTGTTTTCTTCAATTTCTTGAAATAGAGTCAGGAATTGTGCAAATTGAGTATCACAAAAATTAATTTCATTGAGGGACATAATTTAGATTTCAAAGTTAAAACTAAAATCAAGTTATTTGATGAGACAATCACAAGATTATTGAAGTATACACACAAGAAAACTCTTATAATCTATCAACAAAACTACCAAAAATAATAACCTATTTCAGAACAATAAGGTAAGATATAAATACATTAATATTTAACATTATCGAAAACAAAATTTTCCACCGCCTGTTAATCAAATTAATGCATTTTTTTGTAACAGAAATATTGTATTTTCTTTCTCTACTGTTAATAATAAAGAAAAAGGATAAATAAGAGAAAGGATAATAAGAGAAGATAAAATAAATTTTCCTCCCAATTCATGCAGTTTCGTCACCTGGAATTTAACCATTTCTAGATTTTTCCGATACTGAAGTAATTTTGAGTTACGTTTCCTTTACTTTCTCATCATTTTATTTCTTTTCCTTGTCTCATTGTCAAGTGTTTGATTCTCTCTTCTCCGAGAAACGAAAAAAAAATATAATATAAAACTGATAGACAACTAAAGATTTTTGAGAGAGTCTATAAAGTTATCATGTTCACGAACAATTAATTAACTTTTAAGGGTCAGAATATGCATTATGTATGGTACAGGATACATAAATGACGTTAAAATTTTATACTTTTGTAGTGTTTACGTGTACAGTTCATCCCCCATATAATAATAACCTAAGTTATCTGTCCGTCTTTCCTCGGATTTATGCATCGGTCAGACTTGGAATGCATAGAGACAACCATATTGGATTCTTGAAGAGTTAGGGTTAGCAAAATTCAAGTTTATTTCCTCTTAAACTACCTATCCGATTCTAAAATATATTGTTATAAATATGCGACACATCACGTCGAAAAATACTGTCGTCTTTAAGACGTTCGAAATTCACCTTTCCTACCCTTTTCGAGCCATTATTTCAAGCCCTATTCTTCCCGGTTAAGAGCATTCAATTGCATTTATCAATTTATCAAATAATAAATAGGTTAAAATAACATTTTTTCTAGCATTATGACATTGCTTTAACTAAAAAAGGAAGATTTTAACCGAACCCACATCTTTGAACCAGTTCCATTCTGCTGTGGTCAAAAGACTTGGAATGGGTAAAGGCATCCTTATTGGAATTTTGGTGAGTTAGGGTTAGCTAATTTTTCTGATCCCGTCATATGACGGGTTATATGCTAATTGTATATAAAATATATATTTGCTGAAAGACGTATGATCTGTCTTTCTAAACTGTAGAAAAACACCATAATTTTGAATTATATTTCCTTCACTTTCTTCAAATAGTGTCAGGAAATTTGTAATCTAATATAAGAAACATCAATTTTTCATAGACGTGAGTTAAGATATCAAAGATAAAAGTAAAATTTAGTTGTTTTAATAAAGCAAACATTAAATCATGTTACCAGACTCACAAAAAATCTGAAAATCTTTCAATGAAATTATTTTACTAAATGAAATATTCACTTTTCAACCAACAAGGCAAGAAATTATAAATGCATCGGTTATTAACAATAGTGGAAGCAATTTTTCTGCCGCCTGTGAATTAAATTAATATATAATGTTTTTTTCTTAACAGCAATATTAGCTTTTCTTCTTTCACTGTTAATAAAAATGAAATATGATAAATTTTAGTTTAATAACCTAGAGCAATGGGAAAAAATTAAACAAATTCTTCTCACTATTCGTGTAGTCCCGTCATCTGGCACTGAGCCAATTCGAGATTATTTGATACTGAAGAAATTTTGAGTTACGTTTCCTTTCCATTCTCGTCATTTTATTTCTTTTTCCTGTCTCACTGTCAAATGTCGTATGATGAAGTAATCAAGTTCACGAACAAGTGATAAACTTTTAGTACATGGACGTTTAACAGTCGAAATATGTATTTTGTTTAGTGCATGATATATACGTGAAGTTAAAACATCATCTTTCATTTTAGTTAAAACAATATTTACTGAAAAAACGTACGACTTGTCTTTCTAAATATTATGAGAATAGCATAAATCTGAATTACATTTCCTTCATTTTCTTGAAATAGTGTGAAGAATTTTGCAATCAAATTTAAGAAACATTAATTTTTCAGAGGCGTAAGATATCAACTATAAAAGTACAATTTAGGTATTTTAATAAAGAAAACAAAAGATCATGTTTCCAGACACAAAAAATCTTAAAATCTGTCAATGAAAATATTAAATGAAATATACTCAATGATCCAACAAGGCAAGAAATTTTAAATGCATTGGTTATTAACAATAGTGGAAGCAATTTTTCTGCCCTCTGTAAATTAAATTAATATATAATGTTTTTTTTCGTAGCAACATTAGCTTTTCTTCTTTTACTGTTAAAAAGGCAATATGATAAATTTCAGTTTAATAACCTAGAGCAATGGGAGAAGATTAAACAAATTCTTCTCACGATTCGTGTAGTCCCGTCATCTGGCACTCGGCCAATTCGAGATTATTTGACACTGAAGAAATTTTGAGCTATGTTTCCTTTCCTTTCTCGTCATTTTATTTCTTTTCCTTATCACACTGTCAAATGTCGTATGATGAAGCAATCATGTTCACGAACAAGTGATAAACTTTTAGCATATGGATGTTTAACATTCTTAATATGTATTTTGTTTAGTGCATGATACATACGTGACGTTAAAACATCAATATTTCATTTTAATTAAAACAATATTTACTGAAAAAACGTATGACTTGTCTTTCCAAATTGTATGAGAATAGCATAAATCTGAATTACTTTTCCTTTACTTTCTTCAAATAGTGTCAAGAATTTTGCAATCAAATTTAAGAAGCATTAATTTTTCAGAGACGTAAGTTAAGGTATCAAATATAAAAGTAAAATGTAGGTATTTTAATAAAGGAAACAAAAGATCATGTTTCCAGACACACAAAAAATATTAAAAAATGTCAATGAAAATACGAAATGAAATGTTCTTTTTTGAATTAACAAGGCAAGGAATTATAAATGAATCGGTTATTAACAATAGTGGAAGCAATTTTTCTGCCGTCTGTGAATTAAAATAATATATAATGTTTTTTTCGTAACAATAATATTATCTTTTCTTCTTTTACTGTTAATAAAAAGGAAATATGATACATTTTATTTTAATAACGTAGAGCAATGGAAGAAAATTAAACAAATTCTTCCCCCGATTCATGTAGTCCCGTCATATGGCACTGAGCCAATTCGAGATTATTTGATACTGAAGAAATTTTGAGTTACGTTTCCTTTCCTTTCTCGTCATTTTATTTCTTTTCCCTAACACTCTGTCAAATGTCGTATGATGAAGTAAACATGTTCACGAACAAGTGATAAAATTTTAGCATATGGACGTTTAACAGTCGGAATATGTATTTTGTTTAGTGCATGATACATGCGTGATGATAAAAAATCTGCTTTAATTTTAGTTAAAACAATAGTTACTGAAAAAGAGTATGACTTCTCTTTCTAAATCGTATGAGAATAGCAAAAATCTGAATTATATTTCCTTCATTTTCTTGAAATAGTGTGAAGAATTTTGCAATCAAATTTAAGAAAC
>CM063501.1:111674481-111679481 GCA_032207245.1 Pardosa pseudoannulata | reverse complement strand
TTTATTGTAGTTAAAACACATATTTACTGAAAAAACTTATTGCCTGTCTTTCTAAATTGTGCGAAAGTACCATTATTTTGAGTTAACATTTCTTTATTTTCTTCATATAGTGTCAAGATTTTTTTAATCTATAATAAATTATGAATATAACTACAATATACACATATATAATAAAAATGTTAATAATAATATATGTTTCAGCAATATATGAATAAATTAATAATAAGTTTCTTGAGTGTCATAAGTTAATATATCAAAGATATAAGTAAAACTAATTTGTTTTTATATTGAAAATATAAGATCATGTCTGCAGACACACACAAAATATATAATAAAATCCTTTAACGAAAATACTAAATAAATTATCCTCTTTCGGACTGACAAGGTAAAAAATAAAAATCCATTAATTTTTAGCAATATCATAAACAGAATTTACCACTGTCTATGAATTAAATTAATATAAACATTTTTAACGAAAATATTATCTTTTTTTCGTTTTGTTTTAATGAAGAAGAAATATGATAAATTTCAGATTAATTATCTAAAGTACTAGGTGAAGAAAAAATAATTCCTCTCCTTTGATACTGAAGTAATTTTGAGTTACATTTCCTTTACTTTATCGTCATTTTATTTCTTGTTTCTTGTTTCACTCTCAAGTGTTTGATTTTCTCCTTTCCGAGAAACAAAATAAGAAGATATAAAAGCTGATAACAGACCAAAGATTTTTGAGATAGGTTATGATGAAGAAGTCAAGTTCACAAAGAACTGATATGATTTTCGAATAAACACGTTTCAAGTTTGGAATATACATGGTGTTTACTAAATGATAATGTTAAATATCGCCGTATTTTAAGAGAGACTAGGTGTAGTCTAAATTCTACTCTAAACTCTTATCTGATGAAAAAAGAATGACTTGTCCGTCTAAATTGTAAGAAAAAATTGAATGAGAGCTTTACTTCCATCATTTTCTTGAATTATCGTAAAAACTTGGTATTCATATATCAGAAATACTAATATTCTTGAGAGATTAAAATTAAGATTTCAAATATTAAAAGAAAGTTGTTTTGAGGGAGCAAACACTAGATCATGTTCACAGACGCTTAACACGTTAGTTTCCAACAACGAGATAACTCGTGGATTGCGTTCTTTTCTAGGACGCTAACTAAGAGATATCTTGTGCAGCTACGAATTAACTCGTAGTATATCACTGCTATCGGTAGATGGCGTCTGGAAAAATAACAAAAAATCAATGCTGGCTTGTATGCTTGTATGAACAGAAAAATTATCAAAATAATACAAAAATAGAATTAACTCAGAAGGTTCATAATCGCTATTGTCGTTACCATCCTCGCAAAAATCCCGTCAAATTCTGAATCACTTAGATCTGTTAGTGCTCATTTTTATTTTGAGTTAGTGGTCTTATCCATTTTGGGTTCTTGATAATTTAATTATGACAATAATTATTAAATAAAACACTCATAAAAGACTTAAATGTGATGCACTCGATTAAAATTGCTGAGATACTACTGACAAATATGGATGCGTATCTATGATTCAGCTTTAGAGAAGAGACAGGTCGAAGCGTATCTGTGTGTATCTGCGAGCTAAGTAACTCCCAGTAGTCTTCCTCGAGGAGATTTCTGTTATAGAAGTCAACTACGAGATAATTCGTAAGACTTTCAAAAACATTTTATGCTTTTTTAAGATAACTATATACTAAAATTAGAGTTTTTAATAATATTGTGATGAGGCGATTTAGATCAGTAATGTAATTGATTCATTCATACAAGAAGTAAAATGCTCGGGATCTAAATCTGACGTCATCACATCTTTGTAAAACGACAGAGGACCATAAATTTATATTTTACGGATATTGTTGTCTTGTACGGTGGTCTCGGATGGGGTTCCGATCCCAGTCCCAGATTAGAATCCCGCTCCGTACTTGACATTAAATAAGAATGTATCTTTGTGGAGTATTTATGAGTCCCTAAGGGACAGTGCCCATTTAGAAGGGATAAGGTTTTTCACGTTGGCGGTTTCATGGCGGGGTATAAGCAGACCAATGAGATTCTTACAACTATCCCGATTGGACGATAAGAAGGAAGAGGGGACAAGGTCGAAATAAATAAATATGAAAAATCTAAAAATGGAGAAGATGTTCGGCTGTCCCCCCCCCAAAAAAAAAGTGTTCGATAGTCGAGACTAGAGGAGAGTCCGACAGAAGAGGTTTGGAAGTCGAGACGAAGAGAGAGTAAGACAGAAGGTGTTCGACAGTCCAGACGAGGAGAGAAGTCCGACGGAACGAGTTCGAGAGTCCAGCCAAGTCTGACGGGAAGTGTTCCTACATCAAATATCACGGTCGCACCCCAAACACTCAGGAGGAAACCCCGGACCAGATGGACGAATTATCCATAGATACCCATCAACCAGCAATGTTCCGGGCACACCATCTTTATTCCCCAAAGGTACCACCTTTTACATACATTATGAAATTGAGATTAGGTCCTCTCTCTATTTACAAAATTACTTAAGTATTAAAAAATTGTCAGAACTAATTTAGAAGATGTTGACAAAGCTTAATTTATGAAAATTAGCATCAGTTTTGTATGTACATAGATGTATATGTATATTAATAAATTTTCTTTTTTTATATTAAGCTAATTTCGGATGCTGTTAATTTAGCTTTTAGTTTATCTTTATATTTATGTCTGTAGTTTCTCAGAACCTGTGGTTAAATTTAGTACAAAAATATTTTACACAACGCAATCAAAATAAAATCCCCACTATACATTTGATCACAGATTGATACTCAAATATAAACGAGGACTACACGACAAATATAATGTTATTAAATCAAATTGTCATTTTAGGCCACATTCCTGAAAATCGTCCTGACAGTCAACGTGTTAAATACTCTAAACTTTGTTAATGAAAATTTTTAATGAAATATCTTCTTTCAGACCAACAACACAAGAAATTATAAATCCATTGGTTTTTAATAACCATAGAAACAATTTTCCTGTTGTCTGTGAATTAAATTAATAATTTATTTTGATGCCACAGCATTATCTTTTCTTGTCTTGTTGTTAATAAAAAAGAAATACCATAAATTTCAGTTTAATAACCTAGAACAATAAGAGAAGAAAAAATAAGTCCTCTCCGATTCCTGTTGTCTCGTCTCTTGGCACTTAGCCAATTTTAGATAATTTGATACTGAAATAATTTTGAGTTACGTATTCTTCATAGTCTCGTCAGTTTATTTCTTTCTCTTGTCTTATTGTCTAGTGTTTGATTTTCTCCTCTCAAATATACAAAATGTAGGAAATAGAAAAGCTGATGGGAGATAAAAGATTTTTCAAATAATTGCTCGCGAAGTTATGTAGCTAGCAAACAACTGATATACATTTAGTGTATGAACATTTAAGCATTGAAATAGGTATTCTATTTAAAAAATGATGCATATTTGGCTTAAAATATCTCCATTATTTGAAAACTATGTGCATTGTTTATTGTAGTTTTAGCACATATTTTTTTAAAAAGTGGATTTCCTATATTTTATTGTAAGAAAATACTGTTATTAGGAATTTATTTTTAGTTACATTTTCTTCAAATTGAGCACACAAGCACACAAATGCTAACTTTTTTAAGCTACTTCAAAACTATCCATTCTTCAATAACTATGTGTATTGTTCATCGTTGTTTAAACAAATATTTACTAAACAAGAGGATTACCTAACCTTCTAAATCTTAGTAAAATACTGTTATTAATAATTTATTTTTAGTTACATTTTCTTCAAATTGAGTCACAAACAGAAATACTAAATTTATCAAGCGACGTAAAATCTATCCACTCTTCAATAACTGTGTGTATTTTTGATGGTAGTTTAAACACATATTTACTAAACAAGAGGATTACCTATCATTCTAAATCTTCATAGAATCTTAATACTGTTTTTCTGTACTATTTTTAGATACATTTTTTTTTCAAAATGTGTCACAAACAGAGAAATACTAAATTTATCAAGAGACGTAAAAACTATTCGTTGTTAAATAACTACGTATATTGTACATTGTAGTTTAAAAAAATATTTACTAAACAAGATGATTAGCTATCTTTCTAAATCTTAATAAAATACTGTTATTATGAATTTATTTTTAGCTACATTTTCTTCAAATTGAGCCACAAACACATAAATACTAACTTTTTCAAGGGACGTAAAAACTTTCCATTTTTTATTAACTATGTATATTGTTCATTGTAGTATAAACACATATTTACTAAACAAGAGGATTACCTATATTTCTAAATCTTAATAGAATACTGTTATTATGAATTATATTTAGTTATATTTTCGTCAAGTTGAGTCACAAACAAGCAAATACTAATTTTTCAAGCGACGTAAAAACTATCCATTCTTCAATAACTATGTGTATTTTTGATGGTTGTTTAAACACATATTTAATAAACAAGAGGATTATTTATCATTCTAAATCTTAATAGAATACTGTTTTTATGAACTATTTTTAGATACATTTTTTTTTTCAAATTGAGTCACAAACACAGAAATACTAAATTTATCAAGTGACGTAAAAACTGTTTATTGTTCAATATCTATGTATATTGTTCATTGTAGTTTAAACAAATATTTACTAAACAAGATGATTAGCTATCTTTCTGTATCTCAATTCTGTTATTATGAATTTTTAGTTATATTTTCTTCAAAATGAGTCACAAACACAAATACTAACTTTTTCAAGCGATTTAAAAACTTTCGTTTTTTATTAACTATGTATATTGTCCATTGTAGTTTAAACACATATTTACGAAACAAAAGGATTACCTATCTTTCTAAATCTTATTAAAATACTGCTATTATGAATGAATGTGTTTTTAGTTAAATTTGTTTCAAATTGAGTCACAAATGAAATCTTTTTAAAAGACGTAAAAGCTATCCATTATGGAATAACTATGTTCATCGCTCATCGTAGTTTAAACAAAT
>CM063501.1:111634481-111649481 GCA_032207245.1 Pardosa pseudoannulata | reverse complement strand
TTTTGAATATAAATAAAGGTGTAAATATGAAATAAAAATACTAATTATGCCATTATGCCAAAGGAATCACAACTCGGTCGAAGAAATGCCAAACATGGCGTCTTGGTGTAAAAAAGAAATGGTTTAAGAACTGGTGCAGCAGGAATTAAGTTCCACACTCCATCTCCCTTGCTTTCTCTCTGAGGGGGCCCTCAGATCTCCCGAAAAAGTTCGTTGGGCAGCGTTGCCTTGGCTGAAGATGGCTACTCCGCTGTTAGCAACCCCTCTTGACCAATGGGGTCGAAGGAGGGTCACTCACTTCGCTTTCCCCTCTAGGTCAGTTTCGAGCTGGCGTTGTTGAACTGTAACTCTTTGTTACAAGCAGCATTATCAAATGGACTGCTCCTCGACAGCCAGTTTGATCTCATGTTGACATGATGACATCCATCATAACAGCCAGTTTGATATCAGCCAATAACTTCTCATTATATCTCACTCTTATTTATATTGTGTTTCTAAAAATAATCGAGTACGTTCTTGTTTATGTTAATCTTCCTAACTTCCATATATATGGAAAATTCTTAATTTTTATATAATTATTACATATTTCCCTCAGATTCAGCTTTATATAAACCTTCTAGAACATGTAACCTTCTAGAACATGTACAGTGTGTTAATGTATATTCCATCTTTCTTAAACTTCTACGTAACTGTATACTCGTTTTTCCTTTTATAGTGTAATTTGATTTTTTTTATATTTTCACACAAGGAATATTGAGTATTATATAGAACAAAATAGGAAGGAATAAAAAATAAATTAAGGGTGCCTAGTATTTCTTTCATCTATACTTTGAAACAAGTTGTTAAAGAAATTTTTCATATCTTCAGTGACATTCGATATTTAGAATAGTATGGCTACTTTCTCGGAGGAATTTTAAGAGAAATTTACAAAGTAATTCTGGTTTAACATAGCACAAAAATGTCATATACAGTAAATATATTTATTTATTTCATAAATATATTTGAAATTTGTCGGACACCTCTTGGTAACTGAAATTACTCAACTAGAACAAAAAGTGATCAAGGTTTATCACCTATTAATTTACCATTTTACAAAATATTATGTTCCGTAATTGAACATGCATTGAGGCCACGGAGAATATTTCAAATAAAGCTGAACTAAATAATGAATTTTAACATTTACGTAAAAGACTTTTTCATCAATATGTGCTTTCTCATATATGTAGTAAAGAAAATTCAAAAATTCATCTCCGCGATTTTAACTAATCTTCACGTTTCAGACCTCCCCGAATCCAAAATTAACGTTTTTGTAAATGTTTCTCTGTGTTTCTGTATGTATTGGAAAATGATAACTGAAGTAGGTTTTGACTTAGGGAAACAAAAATTTTAGTACGAAATTTATAGCAAAAATTATAGTTTATATTTAGTTTTAGGTTATTTACGGTTTACCTGCCACCTGCTTTCAGTTTACTCTTCGTGGTAATTACAGAGTAATGCTAGTTTTATTGAAGTTTATAAAATAACTTGTCAAAGAAGCTAATAGACAGATATAATTTATGCTGATTATCCCCTCTATAAAAATAGCCTAAGTTATCTGTCCGTCTGTCCTCGAATTTATAAAATCGTTGTACCTGGAATAGAGAGGGGCATCCATATTAGATTCTTGAGAAGTTAGGGTTAGCAACGTTCGATATCCACTCCTTCCCCCTTTTTCTAGCATTTAATGCCATTATATCAAGTCCTATTTGCCCCGGTTAAGAGCAGGCGATTAAATTTATCAATTTGTCAAACAATAAATAGGTAAAAATAAAATTCTTTCTAGCATTATGACGTCATTCCATCTTATTAAATCATTTATTTTTTTAAATTATTCAAATATCGTCTGCATTATTGTCATACGTTTTATCACTGAAATTCGATATTACTTAAATAATTTTCTTTTAAATTTAGCTAAAATAATAGATTAGGTACATATGTGATAATTTAAAATTTATTCATTAATTATTTCATAGGTATTAGAATCAAATTCTATCTACCTCCAGTTTGTAGCAGAAAGTTTCATTCCTTTACTACCATTAATGATTGTGGCAAAAACGAATTGGTATGAATTTAACGATAATTTCGAAGTAGCTAGGAAAACTTTGAATTATCTTTCTAAATAAATGCAACGTGATTCTAAACTGCATTCACAATATCGGGATGCTTTAGAGGAGTATGAAAATGATTTATTGAGCGTGTACCAGATAATTCTCAGCCAATATACATACCATTTTTTTATCTGCCTTATAGGGTACTTTACAATTCTGGAATATTAAAACTTTAACTGATCCCGTCATATAACAAGCTATATGCAAGTGTGATAATGTTTACATTTTTTATTAAAGTAAGAACAAATATTTAATTAAGGAAAATAGTTACTTTTTTCTATAAGTGTATCAGAAATTCATAGGTAAGGCTGCATCTGATTTATCTGAATCAATTATTTTTATCTATGAATTACACGTAAAAATACATCCAAAAACTGCTCTTACTTACTCGCGTAACCGATAGTGATAATTATTTACTAATCCCACTTATCTCGGTCCAGTACATTACAGTGTTAATGGTATAAGAGGCATATTAGAGCTAAACGGCAATAAATATAACACTTAAAGGTATTCCTAACTTTACTATATACTGGTATGTCTTTATTGACCCTAATTTATCAGCATTAAATTATCAATTAAGGTACACCTACCACATTCGGAACCAATATTAAATAAGATTTTTATGGAAATATTTTTAGTTATTGCAGTTATATGTTATAAAACATAAAAAAATATGAAAATAAACAGACAAATATATTTTATTAAAAATTGGCAAAAATAGAGAAAAATAAACAAGCATTTTTTGATTTTACGCCAACACACCTAACTAAAAAATACACAGATCATATCACTTTTACTTGGATAAATATAAACATATACCCATTATGTATACATTGAAAGTCGAGAATAATAATATTCTAAAGTATAAATGAGTTATAGCCAATCAAGTACACTCATGTCCATAAATTAAGGATAATTCAGAATCAGACAGAAATTGAGCTCTGAAATAAAAATTTCACCTGTAGAATTATTACAACCATCTTGAAGAAGAATATGAAAATTGAAGGAAACCACAAGATGGCGCGGATAGTACGTCACAATGACGAGAGTGTATGAAAGGGGTATAAAAGGAATGGTAGCAAAGAAGTAAAATTGTTCTCAAGCGCTTTAAAAGCCTTTCAGTGCAATAACCGCATAGTTATGGCACAAAGGAAGCATTTGGATGATTTTTTACGTGGTAGAATTATCAGACGACTGGAATGTGGACGTACCCAGCTGGAAGTATCCGAGGAACTTGGAATCGCCCTGAGTGTCATCTCCAGGCTTTGGCAACGATTCAAACATGATGTAATGTGAGTAGATGTTACAGCACAGGTCTCCCCCGAGTTACTACGCCGAATGATGATCGGTATTTGGCAGTTACTGCCAAAAGACACAGACGGAGCACAGCATCATACCTGTCTCGTCAGCTCTTTTCAGCTACCGGTACGACAGTTTCAAGGCAGACCGTGTACAGACGCTTAGGGAACATTGGTCTATATGCTCGTAGGTCTGTCAGATGTGTTCCCCTTACCGCAACTCACTGTCGCCTGCGATTATGCTGGGCTAGAGAGCATGCATTGTGAACACCGCAACAGTGGTCTTGTGTGATGTTTTCCGACGAGTCCAGGTTCAGTTTACATTCTGATTCTCGCCGGACTTTAATATGGAGAGCGAAAGGTACTCGTTACCACCAAGAGAACACCATTGAACGACATCGTTACGGTGGTGCAGGATGGCTCGTTTGGGGAGGAATTATTCTTGGTTCCAGAACTGACCTGCATGTTCAGAGTGTAACGATGACAGGCCACATCTATCGGGATGTCATTCTGGAACAACATGTACGTTTGTTTCGGGGCGCCATGGGTCCTGAATTTCTGTATATGGATGACAACGCCCGACCTCACCGTGCAAACATTGTAGACAAATGCCTTCAATCGGAGGATATCACCCGTATGGATTGGCCAGCATACTCACCGGACTTGAATCCAATAGAGCATGTGTGGGACATGCTTGGCCGACGAATTGCAGCCCGTCAACCCCCTCCCAACTGTCTATCGGAACTTCGGAGGGCATTGCTTGATGAGTGGTGTAATTTTCCCCAAGATCAGATTGATAATCTGATACTCAGCATGCGTAGGCGTTGTAACGCTTGTATTGCATCGTCCGGGAGACATACTCCGTATTAACCATCATACTAACCATGTTATACTGTTTTCTGTAAATAGGTTCTTTTTTGAAATTTGCTCCAGGGAGTAAAAATCACAATTTTTATTAATTATGTCAAACATAAGCATCTTTTTTTGCTCTTTACCTTTTGTTTAATAAATAGACTTTACAAATAAGTCAAATTTGTTTTGATTTTGTCTCTTTCATTGCCTGAACTTCATTATCCTTAATTTATGGACATGAGTGTAATTTAAAGCCAAAATTCAAGAAAAAAATAATGAAATTTCTAACATAAATGCCCATAACTCATCTCAAAATGAATATATTTGTAATCCTGTGGTTCAATGCATACATAACATCATTTACAACCAACAGTTATATTCTAATTAAATTCTGAAAATTGTTTTAGCAGTTATGACATTTAAGGTGCGGTGGTGTAGCAAAAATCACAGTTTTTTAGAAATTCAATTTGAAGATTTTATTGGAAAAATTCGTTATGTGTTTTATAAATTTGATAAACTTTCAGAAATATGCTTGAGTAATTTATTTATTTATTTAGAAACCATAATACGTTATTTACGACGTTTTTCCTGCTATCACTCGGAGTGAAGCCCTTTAACTGCTCGCTTTCGGTATCTTTTCGACACTTCCGGTGATGATTAAAGAGTTATATCATGACTTCTAATGATTCAAGAAACAAGCTGAAAACTGTTTTCGAAAGTTAAAAGATTGATCTTTAAAGTAAACGAATAATTTTTTTTCGATATTTTTCATGAAAATCGCTATTTGAACGTGGTCAATTACCTTAATCTAATTTTTAAGGTACCCGACTTCTATAACCGACCGTATTCTTAAATCTTTTTTTTTCTTCTTATTCTAATATTAATCTAATTCTTAATATTAGTACTGTTTATCTGAAGAAATACATAAATTAAAAATAATATTTTTTATTCATAACTTAATATTAATAATCAAATGAAACCTGTAAACGCATTTGAAACTTCATCTTTTTATATTACTTAATTTTATCGTAAAAGGAACGTTCTCAATAGAATAAATATAGGAGTAAAATATATATCTCTCATTCAGAAATAAAAATAACAAACATACATCTTAAAATCAGTAAATACAAATGTGTTAAATTAGACATAAATAAATATAGATATTTATTCTTTCATTGTTATTATCTTTAATATTAATAATTAAGTGAAAAGTTTAAATGCATTTAAAGTTTTATCAGTTTACATCACTTAATTTTTGGTATATAATGAAAAACTTAAAAAGAATAAATGTAGAGGTAAAAACATTTCTTTGATCGGAAAGGCAAAATACAAGCTTACTTTTAAGAATTAATAAACCACATGGATTAATATAGACATTGATTTATTCATTGTTATAAGATTATCTCTAATATTAACTTTTCTCTGTGGAATATATATTTGAGAAAAAAGTGCCTAAAATATTTTTTAGCTTTCATTTTATCATGAAAATGTTAGAAATACATTAATTAGAAATACCCAAAATTTGTAAAGAAATAACTACTATTTTCAGTATTTTCACATATATGGAAAGTACCAATAGATTACTGTAATTTTTGATATAAACATTTAATATAGACATTTACTTATTAATTATTATAAGATTATCTGCAATATTAAAACTTTTGTCTGTGGAATATATATTTGAGATAAACATGGCAAAAATGAAAACATTTTCTCTCTTTAATTTTGTCAACAAAATGTTAGAAATACATTAATTTCAAATAAACAAAACATTTAACGAAATGACTACTATTTCTAATATTTTCACATATATGGAAAGCATTAATAGATTATTGTAATTTTTTATATAAACATTTAATATAGACTTTTATATATTCAATATTATAAGATAATCTGTAATATTAATATTTGTTTGTGGAATATATTTGAGAAAAATGTGCCAAAAATGAAAAAAAAATTCGCTTTAAATTTGCCATCAAAAAGTTAGAAATAGGTTAGTTTTAAATGAACAACATCTTTAAAGAAATAACTACCATTTTCAATATTTTCACATATATGGAAACCATCGATAGATTACTGAATTTTTTTCTCAAATTACAGCTAAATAAAATAAATGACATAATTTTCTGGATAAATGTAATAAACTAATACAGCAATATTACATCAACTGCTATGAATTCAGTGTCCAACAGATTACTTTAAATTTCACAAATTCTTTACAGTATGCAACAAATAGCGAGAAATGGCGCGAACCCCCCGAAATTTAACGGGAAAGTATCTCTATCTATTGGGAAAATGGCAAATTAAAAATTATGCATTGGACGAACGATTTTAGGCATCCTGGAATTGAATTACTGTTTTTTGTCTTCCCCAAACTCAGGTGGGACATTCCAAAATTAGAGTATTTGCGTTACCCGAAATAAATTCTATCGTCACAGTGAAGGGGTTAAAATGTACTTTATGATTTTTTGCCTTTTTCTGTTATCAGTCATATCTATTGTTTTATCCAAGTTTCTTTCATATGGTCCATAAAATGTAACTCGGATTTCGTGGGTTCGCATCCCACTGTAGCATGGATGTCTATAGCCGTTCGGAATCGGTTTTATGCTCTAGATCCCGGTCTCATTAGCCCTCGTGTTGCAAAAAGTGGACCGTAGCATTCCAAACCTAACGTAATATGGAACTACCGAACTATTCGAGGGAAAGTATCTTTATCTATTGGGTAAATTGAAACTTATGAACAGATTTTGGGCTTGAAGTGATTTTGGAATTGAAATACCATTTATCTAAAGTCTGGCATTCCAAAATCGACCAAATTGCGATTGGGCGTCACAGGCATACGGAAGTGTGAGGTCTCCCCGTAAATCTCAATCACACTATTTTAATTACATAGTATTAACCTATATATAATGCAATAAAATTAAACAAAAATAGAATGAAATTGTTATTAGTTATATGTTAAATTGTTAGCATACGAAACCAAAGCCGGATATTAACCAAAATGTTAGCAGGTGGTCTTTCGATGCCAGCGTAAACGGATTTATATTTTTAGGAACACAAAAATAAATTTTAAAAAATATTGACAATAAATAGGCTAAGAACCTAAAATGAAACTACATATTTTTTGTTGCTGCTTATTTCATTTAATATTTATAGTATTTGAAATAAAATTTTTTATTTATGAAAAAATATGAATGTTTGTTTTATAAAATATCTGTTATAAAATATATAAAATTTATTTTACAAATTATGTTAATATGTTATGTCATTAAGTGTTAAAATATATATTATATGTTATTATAAAAAATAGGTTTGGTTTGGAGCGATACGGTCTACTTTTTGCAACACGAGGGCTAATGAGACCGGGACCTACTACTTAAAGCCGATTCCGAACGGCTACGAACATCCATGCCATAGTGGGATTCGAACCCACGAACTCCGGTTCCGAAGGCCAGCACCCTGACCAATCGGCCATCGTTTGGCTGAACTTTTATTTTAAAATGTTATTTTTTTAAACATTATTTTAGGATATTTAAAAAATTCATTAATAAAATTCTGTTATAAAATATGTAAAATATATGTTATAAATTATGTTAATATGTTATGTTATTAATATGTTAAAATATATGTTATTTGTTATATGTTGTTATAAAATCTATGTTATATATGTTGTTATAAAAAATATGAATTTTTTTATTTTGAAATGTTATTTTTTTAACATTATTTTAGCTTTTTTCAAAAAGTCAATCCCTGGTGTAATATTTGTAACACTTTGTAAAAAATTTTAATTAAAGCAGAATTTTACCTATTGATTATCATTTTCAAAAAAACAAAAATTATTAATGAAATTCATTTTGTGTTGTTTTAAGTCTGCACAAAGTGTGTCAGAAATATTTTTAAAGAATTTAATCAAGTTTTTAATTTATACTTTATATGAAATATATAAAATAAAAAGTAATATATAATATATAAAATTATTTTTTTTTAATTTTAAAATATTATATTTTTACTTTATATTAAATATATAAAATAAAAAGTAATATATAATATATAAAGTTATTATTTTAAATTTTATAATATTATACATCAATTTTAATTCTTTATATATAACATTATTTTTTAGATGGGAAGAAAATTCAACGAAATTCATAAAAGAATACTAGAAAACAAATGAGTGAATAATTAAATAGTTAACATACGTTTACTGTTTATACAATAATAGTTATACAAAAATACGTTTCTAAATCATAAAATCAATTGTGTAAAAGAGAAAATGGATAAATATATTTAATATTTATCAATTAACATACGCATAAATTACACATAACCTGTACAGAAGCACTTGTATTCCCTTTTCAAATAACATTAAATTTATACTCTGTCTAAGCGAACAAAAAAAAGAGAAGAAAACAAGAATATTATTTATCTTTTAAAATTATTTTAATGATCAGAATGCCAGTAACCACGTTTGGCCATCACTCATATAATTTGTTCTCGTTCTAAACAAAAAGTGTTGAAACAAAAATTAAACCAAATTAATCTACGAAACAAAACACAGCACACTGAGCATGAAATATAATGGTATAAAATGTAAAACATTGAGTTCGAGGATAAACAATGTAACAAAAGACAAAACATTAATAAGTGATCCAAACATACTCCACGATTTTAATACTAGTAATAAC
Organism: Pardosa pseudoannulata; assembly: GCA_032207245.1. Taxonomy (NCBI): domain Eukaryota; kingdom Metazoa; phylum Arthropoda; class Arachnida; order Araneae; family Lycosidae; genus Pardosa; species Pardosa pseudoannulata. The sequence continues at coordinate 111,640,499 of CM063501.1, read as the reverse complement.
TAAAATTATAGTAGCTATATAATAGTGTAATAAAAGTAGTAATATTTAAATATTTATGAGGGATTTAATACATAAAATCAAACATACGTTTTTAAATAATAAAAGTCGAAGATAAGAAATGATAAAAAAAAGTAAAAAAATATAAATGTGACATATTCAAAATAAATATGAATTACGTCTCAAATCTGTACATCATTTTTAGCTTTCTACATTCTTTCTAATTATTCCATGCATTTCTTTTTCGAATGCGTGAGGTCATTTGCAAAAATGCTATGTGAACGATAAATTTAAACGCAACTCTCTTTGGGATTTCTTTTGGAAGAAGAAATAAATGTCTTTTACTTAGCCAGCGCTGTCATGATTGATTTGATAGAAATCTGTATCAATGGGAAAAAAGAGAAAAATAATGAAAAAAAACGTTTTAACCTTAGAAACAAGGCTAAAGTACTGGCTTTGATTGGTTAAAAACATCGTTTTTCTTTCCATCTCGAACAAATCTTCCCGGCTCTATCGATTCGTGATTTTGATTCGGACGTAATCGATGATTTTCTTTGTAAAACATCGAAACTTTTGCTATTATTATTATTTTCTTTCTTAAGTGATAAATATTAAACACACTAAATCGGTTTAAGTTCCAGGATAACTCGTATATCAAGTCTTTTAGCAGTAATATATTACATTTGGGTTCATTTTTCTTTTAAAGAGTTTAGTTTATCTTTCATCTTTTTTCCTGAAAATGAAGTGGATAACATTTTATTTTTGAAAAATAAAAATATTTCGTGGATATTTTATTGATTTTTTAACGATAAAATATGTAAAGTATATGAAGAATATTATTGAAACTTTACATCTCTGCGTGGAACACTCTTAATTCCGGTATCTATATAAATTTTTAAAGACGCAAAAAATATCCAAATGTATACATTAATCACAATTTAATGTTCGTTTTCAAAAACAAATGAACAAATAAATAAATAAATAAGCCTAATGCATGCCTACATAAAAAAATATTATATAAAATAATATTTTATCTGTCAGTATCTAATCAATTAAAATATCAAAATAACACATATATATGTATATATAGTTTTAGAACATTAATATAACATTTCATCATTCATTTCAATATTTTAAAGCTTTTTAGATTATATGAGTTCATTTTTTCTATACATTAAACATGTAGAATGACATCTGAATAACATCTGAATAACGTTTTAAAACTTTTGTAAATATGTTTTATTCTTTTTTTCAGTAGCAAATCTATAAAGATAATCTATATATGTATATATATATATATATATAATTATATATATTTAATATAATATATTTATATATATATATATATATATATATATTTATATATATATATCTATATATATATATATATATTATATATATATATAATATGTATATATATTTGTATATATATATGTATATATATATTTGTATATATATATATATATATATAAATTATATTTATATATATATATATATATATATATATATATATATATATATATATATATATGTATGTATGTATGTATGTATGTATATATATAATCTCTATGGCTTGTGCGTCTGATGCTTTCTAGACGAAAACAAATTAAGTTCTAAAGTGAAGTATAGTCTAACGTTCTATTACAATTTTGAATTAGAAAGCTAATTAAGGTAAAATTCTTTTTAATTATTTCAAACGATAGTTTAGTATTCGTTGAGATAACATGAGAAAGTATTTTGATTCTGTCTGAGACACAGAGTAGAATATGGTAACACAAAACTATGGAAAACATAAAGTATAGAATATTATATTAAAATTTCGCAATCAATAGATGCTGTGATGTAACGAAAATTTTTATTTGGGAAGAATTCAAAGGTTAATACAAATTAAAGTAATATTTTAATCTCATGAAACACTCATTAAACACACACACACACACACACACACACACACACATATATATATATATATATATATATATATATATATATATATTCATTGTTTTGTCATACTACGGATAAATAATAATCTCCAATGTATCTCCAAAATAATTGTATTTGATACCACATTGTGCCTTATAATTTACTACTCAAATTTGTACTAGGATTAAATTTGTCTGGTAAATACTGGAGAATAAATAATTTACGATTCTGAATTTACCAGCTGAATTTAAACTAAAGTAATTTTATGAAAAAGAAATTTAAAAAAATATTGAGAAAGGAACAATGACATGTTCTTGTATTTTTCTTTTACTAAATTATATACCTCGGCAACACAAATCGGAAACATTATGGCGTAGTAAGAAGTTTATAAATTATTGTTTTATAGTGTGGAATAATTGCTTTTAGTTTTTAATACTAGCTTTTTCAAACCTTTATCTTCATTTACTGAACTACAATATTCACTAAAAGTAATGTTACATTACTAAAATTTTTGTGACCAATCACCTATAAATAAGAAATGTTTTTATACTTTTCAGGATTGAAAATGATCTTTTAATATCTGCAGTAAATTTATTTATGTACAGAAATTTTAATAGGTTTAAAAATCGTGTAATGTATGTCTTGAAATTATTACGGGGTGGATACAGACAGCTTAAGTATTAAGTTAATTGTTTAGTGTTTTTAATTTAAGTTTTATCAAATGCATGTATATTTCATTTGTTAAATAAGAGTGATACATATATGAAATGCACAAACTTACTCTATATCCCAGGTAATAAAAGATTCAACTTACCTAAAATGAGAAATAAAAGTACATTAATAATTACAGTACTATACTTTTGTATCAATATAGCAATAAAAATTAATTAATAGATAAAATAAATGACAAGTATTTATACAACTAATAAATTTAACATGTAAAACGAGATGAATATTTTTAATAAAAGGTCATATAAATAATTCTCATAGCAATAATATATTTGTTTATACAAGTAAGCAAAATTAAGTATTTGGAAAGGGTATTTACAAATTAAATGTAATTATAGTCATTGCATTTCTATAAGAATGGAAATATAGTATGCATCCATGGTATACATAAAGCTTAAGTTCTTTCAACTGAATCTGTCACATATTATGCTTTTACCATTTTGCCATTTGAAATGTAAATAAAAACAAATATGTGGCACTTTTGTAATTTTTCCTTTGTGTATTGCTCATTTTCTCCTATAAAAATTACTGATAAAGGTACTAAGATTAATACCCTATATATTTACAACTTGAAACACGGAATATTTCAAACCTTATTTAGTGTATTATGTATGCTATAATTATGTACAATTTTAGTTTAAAAATACAATTCTAGTAATGTTTTCTATATTATTTACAGTTAGTTTGACAGCTTGTTATATCATACAACATTTTTAGAGTTTCGGCATAATTGAAAGACAGAGATATCTTAAAGTACCATATAGCAACTAAAATAATATAAACAAGAGTTATATGGTTAGATACATGCACATTATATAAAATTATGACACATATAATCTTCAGATATTAATGTTTTTATAGGAAGTATGGACATTATTGAAGAATAAATATGCATTAGAATAATATAAAGAAGAGGTATATGGTTAGAGATATGCAAATTAGACCAAAATTATAATATAATCACCAGATCTTTTTGTTTGTGTAGAGGACATTATTGAAGTACAAAATAGTAACTAGAAAATGAACATGGCTTTTATGATTAAAGTCATGTAAATTACAGAAATTTATGACAGATGATATTTACAGATCTTTGTGTTTTTGTAAGGAGTGTGGGCATTAGACCCACGACAATATATATTATGTTTATTTTGTCATAATCTCCTATATAATGATAGCTTAAGTTATCTGCACTATTGTCCTTGAATATATGAAGCGGTTGGACCTGTAATGGATAGAGGCATCCATATTGGATACATGATGAATAAGGGTTAGCAAAATTTACAGCGACAAAAGTTCATTTTCTCCTAAACTATCGATCCGATTCTAAAATAAATTGGCATAAATATGCTTTATATCACAGCAAAAAATACTGTGGTCTTTAAAACGTTCAAAATCCACCCCTTCCTTCTTTTTGAGCGTTTAATGCCATTATTTCAAATAATTGTCTTTTATGTTTTGCTTAAATAATAGATAAGATACATATGTGATAATTTTAAATTTAACCTTAATTACTTTTTGTTGCTATGAAAATTTTATCATCGGTATTGACAACAAATTCTATCCACCTTTAGGGTGTAATGGAAATGATAGTTTCATTCCTTTGCATCCATTAATAATTGTGGGGGAAAAAGGAAGAACTTAACGATAATTTCGACGTAACTAAGAAAACTTAAATTATATTTCTAAATTACTTCAACGTGATTGTAAACTGCATTCATAGTATCGGGAGACTTTAGAGGAGTGTAAAGATAAACAAATTGATCCAGATAATTCTCGTCCAAATGAAAACCCTTTTTTTGCCTGCCTCATAAGGTACTTTACAATTCTGAAAAAATAAAAATTTTAATGATCCCATCATATGATTGTGTATATGCTAGTTATTAATGATGAATATTTTTAAGATAAAAAATTGAATTATTTTCGCATTATCTAATAATTTAACGTATTTGTCAGGACACTTTTCAGTTATTCAATATCTTACTATAATTGTTTAAAACCAATACTTCCTATTGTTTCCTGAAATTTAACCCTAACATTTTACTTCATAATTAGTACATGAAGTTTTTTTACACATTTTGGATAAATAAATAAAATAATGTATTGAAAATAGAGAAAAATTTTACATCAAATGCTTTTTACAGGAAAAATATATAAGCTAATTTATTATACCTTTTTTTACAATATTAATTCCATTATATTTTATAGAAAGAAATTTCAGATTATTTCAATATTGGTAGAGTATATATATATATTATATACATATTATATATAATATATATATATATAATATATATTATATATATATATATATATATATAAATATATATATATATATATATATATATATATATATATATATATTTATATATATTATATTAAATATATTAATAATAAAGTGTATTTAAAATACCGAAATTTTTTGACTGATTTTTAAAATTTTTAAGGTAACAATAAATCTAAATTTGCTAAAATTTTTACTGGCAGGCATTTTTTGCTTATTGCATAAAACCATTCCTTTATTTTTAGCATAGAAAAATGTATACATTGAAAGAAAGGAAAAGCTATAAAATTAAAAGAAACATTTCCATGAATCGCATATATTTATTTTTATTCCCTTTCACTTTTAAAGATACGCGTTCCATTAATTAAACGGTAAGATAAAGAATGAAATAAAGGCATTATTACGCTATAAATATTCTAATAAATATGTCACATTTCAAGCCCCTAATACGAGCTAAGTCACAACAACAACAGCAAAAAAATAAGTGGAAAGCAAATTGGCGCAGATCAATAAATTTCTCGCCAATCCATCGTGACAATTTCAATATCCATCTCATTACCATCAATGAAAATTAAAACTTTCAGCTTTACCGAATTAGCATCTGCCAGGAATGTGAGCAAATATCGCTGCTAACCCCGAAATTTGGCGTTACTGGAACAGTGCCAGGTGAAGGGAAGTTATCGACATACACTTTGGAGATTTCGCAGCCTTAACGCTAATTATATTTCAGGAGCTGGACAGGGTTAATGAGATTCATAATTATATTTATCTAACTGATAACAATTAAACAATTAACGACCCAAATCTGCTTTGCGTGGTTGGTTTCCGTGCAAGATTGTGGTGGGTTAATAAATCTCAAATTGTCTCAAGTACGGTATAATGTTGCGGAGAATTCTCTATTTATATCACCTCGGTTTGATTGATTTAAAAATCAAACTCTTTATTTTTAAAGAAATATATTTCTAAATATCAGAAGGGTTATATGTTTTTTGTAAATTTTCACCAATTATAAAATGATTTTGTATAACTTATAGATACTGTTATTATATTATAAGACTGTTAAATAGACAAAAATTTCGATTTTTCAG
>CM063501.1:111594481-111629481 GCA_032207245.1 Pardosa pseudoannulata | reverse complement strand
AAGATATAATATGCCTAAGCTCATATACGGGAAATATATATGAATGAAACTAAAATATGCAAAATCTTTTTAACGCCGTCTAAGAATAACCCACATTGAAGTAAATGCTCCAGCAAGAAATTTCTGCAAATGACCTCCGAGAATTTGGAGCTCTAATGTAAATGATATCGGTGGTTTTAGACCGGGTTAATGAGTTCCATAATTATACCCTTATCTGACCGATATCGTTTAATGACGTCAATCCGCATCCCGGAGTCGGTGTTCCAGGAAGGTCAGATTTCGGAACGTCACTTTTCTAATCACCAGTTGAATGTCTGACTCAATTCACTTTCCTGGATGAGTGATACATTTATGACTGAAGAAGATACATTGAACGTTATTTCTAGAAGAACTAAACATATATTCAGTCTCTCCTGTGTTATGTTTTGCCTCGCTTACTCAAGAAATCGGTCACATTTCCCAAACTGCAATTTTATAACTTGACTGTTGAATATATTTGAGTGAAACGTGTCGAAAAGGGAAATTTTTATTCTCTTTAAATTTAATCTTTATTATCATCAAAATGTTAGAAATAGGTTATTTTTCAAATAAACAAAATTTTAAACAAAATATGCAATGTTATCAACAAATATAATTTAAATAAATTTATTTTAATCAGAGACGGAATAACGGATTGACTGTTGAATATATTTGAGTAAAACGTGTCAAAAAGTGAAATTTTATTCTCTTTAAATTTAATCGTTATTATCATCAAAATGCTAGAAATAGGTTATTTTTCAAATAAACAAAATTTTAAACGAAATATGCAATGTTATCGAAAATTATAATTTAAATAAAGCAATTTTAATTAGCGACGGAATAATGGATTGACTGTTGAATATATTTGAGTAAAACGTGTCAAAAAGAAAAATTTTTATTCTCTATAAATTTAACCATTATTATCATCAAAATGTTAGGAATATATTATTTTTCAAATAAACAAAATTTTAAATGAAATGTGCAATGTTATCAACATTTATAATTTAAATAAAGCAATTTTAATTAGCGACGGAATAACGGATTGACTGTTGAATATATTTGAGGAAAACGTGTCGAAAAGGGAAATATTTATTCTCTTTAAATTTATTCGTTATTATCATCAAAATGTTAGAAATAAGTTATTTTTCAAATAAAAAAAATTTAAACGATATATGCAATGTTATCGACAATTATAATTTAAATAAAGCAATTTTAATTAGCGACGGAATAACGAACTGAATGTTGAATATATTTGAGTAAAACGTGTCAAAAAGAAAAATTTTTAGTCTCTTTAAATTTAACCATTATTATCATCAAAATGTTAGAAATAGGTTATTTTTCAAATAAACAAAATTTTAAACGAAATATGCAATCTTATTAACAAATATAATTTAAATGATGCAATTTTAATAAGCTACACAATAACGGATTGACTGTTGAATATATTTGAGTAAAACGTGTCAAAAAAAATTATTCTCTTTAAATTTAACCATTATTATTATCAAAATGTTAGAAGTAGGTTATTTTTCAAATAAACAAAATTTTAAATGAAATATGCAATGTTATCGAAAATTATAATTTAAATAAAGCAAATTTAATTAGCGACGAAATAACGGATTGACTGCTGAATATATTTGAGTAAAACGTGTCAAAAAGTGAAATTTTTATTCTGTTTAAATTTAACCATTATTATCATCAAAATGTTAGAAATATGTTATTTTTCAAATAAACAAAATTATCAACGAAATATCCAATGTTATCAACAAATATAATTTAAATAAAGCAATTTTAATAATCGACAGAATAACACCTTGACTGTTAACGGATAATAACGGATTGACTGTTGAATATATTTGAGTAAAACGTGTCAAAAAGAAAAATTTTTATTTTCTTTAAATTTAATCGTTATTATCATCAAAATGTTAGAAATAGGTTATTTTTCAAATAAACAAAATTTTAAAGGAAATATGTAATTTTATTAGCAAATATAATTTAAATAAAGCAATTTTAATAAGCGACAGAATAACGGATTGACTGTTGAATATATTTGAGTAAAACGTGTCAAAAACGGAAATATTTATTATCTTTAAATTTAATCGTTATTATCATCAAAATGTTAGTAATAGATTACTTTTGAAATAATTAAAATTTTAAACGAAATATGCAATGTTACCAACAAATATAATTTAAATAAAGCAATTTTTAATTAGTGACGGAATAACGGTTCAGTATTAATGGTAACAAAATTTTGCAAACCGTATAAAGATATAATATGTACCAAAAAATAAAAATGTCACTAGCATGACATAACTTTTAAATACTTATTGTTAAGCAATAATGATATTAAAATTAAAATACGATTAGTGCTTAAAACTTTAGAAAACTAGAATAAAAACTTTTAAAAATTGAAAATTAAATTCAAAATTAAAAAAATATATATGAAATTAATAATTAAAATTATTCAGTTTAGAAATAAGTCAATTCAATATGATCGAAAAGCAAGAAAAATTATTTTAACCTGCAATTCAAAAGAGAATTAGTAAATGCAGCCCAAATATAATCGCCAAAACATTTAAAAATTAAAAGGAATTCATATTTCTGGAAGCCCTTCATCTATGATTAAATTAACCCTTTGCCTATAGGAACATATTTCAGAAAAAATAGTACCAAAATGAAAAAAAAATATATCTTTAATTTGGTATTTTATTATCATCAAAATGTTATAAATAGACTATTTTTCAAAATAAAAACTAAATTTTAAACGAAATAACTACTATTTTCCATATTTTCAAGAATATGGGATATGTTAAACGATTACAGTAATTTTTACTCAAATTACTGCAAAATAGATCAAACGACATAATTTTCTGGATAAATATAATAAACTAGTACTTATAATATTTTTATCTATAGCTACTGTTATGAATTCCTCGTACCTCAGATTCCTTTGAATTTCACAAATCCTTTACATTATCAGCGAAATAGGGACAAATGGAGCGAAACTTCCGAATTTTCGAGGGAAAGAATCTATTGGGAAAATGTTATGCATTGGACGAACCGATTTTGGGCTTCTCGGAATTGAAAAAACCTTTTTTTCTCTTGCCCAAACACAGGTTAGGCAGCTAACTATGACGTGCCGTCAGTGCAGGAACATCCTTCGGCCTAAGGCAGGTAGATCCATTTGCAGCAATGTACACTGCTCAGTGTGTTAAGAAACACAATCTAAGTGGACAGTGTTGCAGCTTATGGTCCTTTTCGCCGTTATAGCTCTTCAGTTAATGCGAACAGTGGTTAGCAATCTCCGCTTTCCTCTGTAGTGAATGCACCGTGGATGACACACCGATCACTAACAACTTGCCGTTTCACCATCCATACACAACTTCTGATATGGCCGAACGATGGTCGATTGGTTAAGGTGCTGGCCTTCTGCACCGGGTTTCGTGGGTTCGAATCCCACTGTGGCATCGATGTTCGTAGCCGTTCGGAATTGGCTTTAAGCAGTAGGTCCCGGTCTAATTAGCCCTCGTGTTGCAAAAAGTAGACCGTAAAACTCCAATCCAAACTAAACCAAATCATTTCTGGTATGTGCTCACAACAACTGCTCTTGAACAGCCCACTAAACCCCACTTCTATTATCGATGTTGCCAGTCACCGATCCATAATGATTTAACTTTTATCAAACTAAAAAAAAAAACCACCGAACGATGGCCGATTGGTTAGGGTGCTGGCCTTCAGAACCGGAGTTCGTGGGTTCGAATCCTACAGTGGCATGGACGTTCGTAGCCGTTCGGAATCGGCTTTAAGCTGTAGGTCTCGGTCTCATTTACCCTCGTGTTGCAAAAAGTAGACCGTAGCACTCCAAACCAAATCAAACCAATAAAAATCGCACTATGTTTGGATAGACATTGCTTAGCGGCTTTATATATTCCAACATCAGCTACAAACGTTTGGTGGTTTTGTTTCTGGGAGAGCCCATTGTTAAAAATGGACGTCGAACATAATGTAATAGCCCTTCGGTGTAGTTAATACTAAATCTCTGTATCTATTCAATGGCGTTCAAATACTTTAACTGAATTATTCAAGGAAAATACACAAAACCATTGATTTTCATTGATTAGTAAATTCTAAATTTCCATAGCTAAGCATTCATATACGATTGGTAATGAAATACTTATAAATGCTTTGCTTGCGTAATTTGTCAATACTTTAAACTTATTTATAGCTTTAATGTACAAAATAAAAATAATTTTTGAGATTTATTACTATTTTAAAAATAGTTTAAAATTTCCCTTCTACACTGAAAATAATATAAAAAAGTTAAAATAAAACACTCTAATGGTATTTTAATCCATATACATCAGATCGCAAAGCAGATATAAAGCAGTGAGCCATAACGATATACTTAAAAAACTTGATAGCTTCTCAGATTAAAAAGACCTGCGACAAAACGTTTCTTTATTTCCGTTATTAAACTCCCAAACAAGTTTTAATTTAGAGAAGAATTTTCTTTCTTACACAATTTTCCATTTACATTGTTTTACACGGAGAAATTTCATGCTAAATGATTTTTAACAAAGCAGTTTAGTTTTATTCTTCCATTCAAATTTCTTGTAACAACTTCATCGGTAAATGGAAACATTAAAAAATGTAACGCTCAAAGAGCACAACGGAATTATTTTTAAATAATGTAAAGTAAATATTGAAAACAATATAAACTTAAACAAGTAGAAAATATAAGTTACATAATTCAATTAATGTTTAAAACTAATAATTAGTAAATTAATATGAGACATTATGAGAATTTTAATTATTTTAAATAACGTAAAGCAAACATTGAAAGCAATATAAACTTAAACAAGTAGAAAATATAAAGTACATAATTCAATTAAGGTTTAAAACTAATAATTAGTAAATTAACATGAAACTTTATGGGAATTTTAAGGAAAAATATCATAGAAGCAGCATTTGTCTCACTGAAGCTGTTCCTTTATTTTTACCTATCCACATTATCTTTACTTTTATAATCACGATTACTTTTTATGAAATATTGTTTTAAGGAGGGATACCACCTTTAAATCTTTAAAATTTCGATTTTTTTCATTATCCTATCTGATAATAAAAAGTGTTAGAAATATTTTTTTAAGAAAATTTAAGCTTCAATTAAAACGGAGTTTGGGGTTAAAAATGTATAGAAAATGTATTGAAACTTTTAACTTTAAACTGATTTTTCTCAAAATTATTACTCCGAATATTGTGAGCAAAATTACTTTAAAAAAAGGTAAAAATATTATTTTAATATTTGCATATTAGTGTATTATTGTATTATATTATTGTATAAAATTATTGTATATGATATTGCAGCACAATCTATAAAGTACGTTCATTTTAATATGACCACTGCCTACTTTGTACACCAATGTTAAATATTAATGCTGATTTCTGTTCAATGTCGATCAAGGATGGATTTTGTACGACAGTACCACAACAGACCTTCCACTTAGAGGATTGGTTGGTTGGTTTGGAACGTTACAGTCTATTTTTGAAACACGTAGCTAATGAGACTGAGACCCATTTCTTAAAGCCGGTTTCTAACGACTATGAACATCCATGCCCTCAGCGAGATTTCAACCGGTAATGAAAGGTAGTACCCTAACCATTCTACCATTGTTCGGATAGTTGACTGGAGACAAGTGGCTTTTCCGATGAATCATGTTTTGTGCTCTATCGGACAGATACACGTTGGTGTATACGACTTGAAACGTCTGAAAGAAACCCCCTTGCAACAATTGCTGGAAGGGTCCAAGCTGAAAGAAGAAGCAGTATAGTCTGGGAACTTTTTCGAGGTATTCTGTGGTTTCAACCATCATTTTGTAAGACACGGTGGACAACATAAGTATGCATTTATCCTTGTGAGCCATGTTCATCCATACATCCGAACTGTTTTACCTCAAGATAATAGCATCTACTAGAAGGACAATGAAGAGCGTCATAAAGCTCCAGTGTACGTACGTGGTTCGAAGAGTACCAGTATGAGTTTACCCTACTCACTTGCCCAGCAAGTTCCTTGGACTTGCATTCAATTGAGAATCTCTGGAACCTCCTCGATTGTGTTTTTCGCACTATGGATAACCTCACCAGCGTAACCTAGCACAACTGATCCCTATAAACTCATCAGTTAATGGTTAAACTTATCAGTTTCCTGCTAAACCCCTTAACATTTTTCTTTAATTTTCTTTGTCTTGAACCTACTCTATTCTATGCATTCTAACTTTGTAAATGAGTTCTCTCCATGTATATCTTGCACTTGCATAAAAGTTTAGGTATCACTATCTCCATTTTGTTCATACTACCATTTTATTATTTATACATTGTAGTGCAGTTGTTGTCATTCAAATGCCCACTTCCAGTTCTTCATTTAAGCTATACATTTGCTTCTACTTATCATAGAAACAAACATAAAGCATCTTTGGATACATACGTGTAAGATCTATATAATGAACAAATAAAAATATTCGAAACTTTTCAAGAAAATGAGGATTTTGGTGTAGTCACAGACATTAATAACGAGAATTGATATTTTTTTAATATATATTTTATCAATTTTTCAATTATATTTTTCAGATTTTAATGAAATAACCTGAAAATATTTTTTATGCAAATTGTTATATTTATTTTAAATGTAAGTTTTATATTGAGTGCCTTTTTGATGACACATCATTTAAAAAATTAAATGTATATGTGCTCAATTTTTATAAAAATGTATGGTTAGTGCATTCATATCAAAATGCGAATTTTAATATAAATAATAATATATTTGTACAATACATATTTATTCAAACACTCATATTTCTTATTTATATACAATAGTCCAATAAAGTTCGGTATAGGACAACCATAAAATTTTTTATATTAATAAAATATTAAAAAAAATAACAAAACTGAAAAAATATTGGTTTTAAATAAATATAATATTGTATTTTTAAAGTGATCCCTGTACTTCTTATTTTCTTGCTTAATTTAATAAAATAGAATTATTGGGTCAATAATAACTTTTAATTAGTATTACACAAAAAGTACGGGAAAAATAGTTTGACTAAATACTGTAGAAAGCTTCATAAAACTTGAAAGTACGTCTAAGGGTTCCATAATTTAAAAAAATTAGCCTTGAAATAGAAACAGTTTTCTTGCAACAGTTATTCTTATATCTGACAACTGAATATTCTTCCTACAGAATTTCTTACAAATGAACATAACTTACAAGATTCCTCGAAAGTTACTGAGGTTATTCACGTCATATACTTGGACCTCACTGCACACGGCGATCAGATATAAGGTGTAAATAAGCTGCAAGGAAAGCGAATTTTTCTTCAACCCTCTGGGAGAGACGCGACACCGTACTATGACTAAAGTTTTTATTCGTGAAGCCCGGGGTGATTTCATATCGAAAAGACGTAAAATATTAGATCCCCAGAGGCTATGGCCCGTAATAAAACAAAACAAATCCCATTAAAGCACCAGTGTGCCAGTTTTTAACTGCTCCTCCTAAGATACGGTTGTCACGTAATAATGGGAAGCTTTAGGCCGTGAGAAAAAAATGCTTTTTTCCATACATATATATTTTTTCTCTTTAGACTCACACTTCTATTCTTAACTGCAGATAAAGTAGATTTCATAAAAACTTTAAAACATAAATAAGACCGTGGTGTTGAATAAATTCCGTCAGGTTATTTAAAGTGAAGTATCTTTATAGGAGTCTCGAAACAGATTGAGATGCTGTAAAGTTGCTGGAAAATAGATAGTTCAAAACCTGGTGTTATTTCGGTTGTTCTTTTATATTTCATTATTTTTTCTCGTGCAAAATGAACTTTGAGTTAGTATAATAGATTAAGTAAAGTTGAACATATAACTGTGATTTTGTTTGCCTTAATTATGTTATTTTGCTTTATTTAAAAAAACTATTATAGATTTCTACCTTGAGGTTCCGATATGTATTGGCGTTTTTGTTTTTAAAAATGCAAGATAGTACAATTTTGGATCTATGTGCATATATATATATATATATATATATATATATAGATAGATAGATATATATATGTATATATATATATATATATATATGTATATATATATATATGTGTATATATATATATATAGCTCAAAGAGACACTATATGTCTAAAGTTAATATAACGCATTATAAGACTTCGGCCGAGATGTTAGGATATATATCCAGCATTTTAATCTCCTTAAAATCCAAACAGTAATATTTTTAAAATTATACATGCTTCTACGATTTGTATACTGAATGTTTATTTGTATTTCCGCGTTAAGATTTCAAAGAAATTTGAGTCGAATAAGTATTATTGTTAAGTATAAGGATTGGAGATTAGATAGCATATCAATATTTTAGACTTTTTAAAGAATAACAGGAAATATATAATTAACAATTTTCAGCTATTGTGCGAGGTTAAGCACTTTTCGTTTAGGGACTTTTTTCTGGTTTGTAGCATAAAAAGCGTAAGTTGAGAAATTATTACAGCGATCAAATAACTAAACCTTTAGATTTTAGTACATATTGATAATTTCCACTTTATTTAAGAAGTACTAAATTTAGGGCTTGAATTTCGAAATAAAAGTTTACCAGCAATCTATTTTGAACCAAATGTATTAGTTGCAACATGTGCTTCGAATTTTCTGACGCTCTTTGACTTAAAGAATACAAAGCTGAAGTGTGTAATTTTGGAGACAGGTAACGTAGTTTGATTCATGATAATATAGTTATATGGTCTCACAACACATAAGATTGAACTGTAGTTCACACAGTATATATAGAATACTTTTGTAAGAATACTGAGAAAAGAGAGCACCTGGTATTTTGCATGTAAAGACGAAAATCTTAACCTCCTGAAATTGATGGTTGTAAAACATTTCGACACATTTTTCACCCAAGCAAATTTTGTCTGTCAATTTATAAGCTTTACTGGTGATGGTGCAAACGAAGGTTTAAATGCTGACTTCCATATGACACTCAAGTTATCGAATTGATCCAGGGGAATATAAGTGCTGATAGATCCTAAGAAATCAAATTTTCAATTTTGTGTTTGTGTTTTATGTTATGTATGTTTTTCTGTTTCAATTTTGTGAGAGATGTAGAGTTATCCAGTTTCCAATCTACTCCATCAATCTATCTAAGCTTTTGTTCAGTTTTGTAGAAGAGTGTTGCATTTTATAAAGTAATTTTAAAATATTTGAGAATAGAAATATGTTAAAGGTTTCGGGGGAAATATAAAACTATATTAATAGTCCTATGTGTAACAATTTACAGGATTATAACTGTATAATATACCTATCCGATTCTTTGACAATAAAATGTCAACATTCGGACATGCAGTTTTATATGTGTAAAAGAAATCAGCTACACTTCGAGATCAAAATAGCGAGAGATAAAATTTACCTAACAGCAGTTTACCAATAACGGCTCTTTTTGCAGTATTTTAATTAACAGTCCTCATATTAGGCTTAAATCAATCATATGGTATTAAATAAGGATAGACACAAAGAAGTTTTAACAACTAATGATAGGACATGATGCTTTTTCTTAATGATTATTTTAGAACTCATACAGCACAAGATGTATCACATACTTTGCAAACAGGTATTACTATACATTATACATATTTGCAACGTATATGATACATTGTGTACTGTTTGAGAAATTCCTTGGGGATCAAGTGAAAAGTTTCAATTATTTTAAAGCATCAAATAATAAAGCCCCATTTAGACCATTCCTTCAACGTCTTTCCAAAGCGTATTTAGAGCTATATACAGATTACACGTTTGCTACGTTTAGAAATTCAAATAGTATGAGTAATAATAACTTCCATATACGTTTTAGAAGAGCTCATGTGTGACGACATATCCATGAGAGTTGAAAGCCATCAATCTCAGAAAGAGAACACTGAGAGGAGATTTGCCGGGCCTCTACAGCCACCAGAGTATTAGTAAGAATCAATCCTGCCATTGGTGTATACCGTCCAAGCAGAACACTGTGCAATGTCCCTGGTATGACTTTCTGTATGTAGGTACCACAGAGTACCTCACGACACAGGGTCTTTACCTGGGACAAAATATATTGTACCAGGAAGCGTAGTTATGTTTCTTGTGCTACCGTGTTCTCTTTGCTCATTAACAAGGCAAAAACTGGAAGTTCATGCAACACGGTCAAACATTCGAACCCTACACAAAACTCGGAAGCCGAATCTGGTTTTCATGTATAACGTAAACGGGAAACGAGATCTGTATGAGACAGGTGGCTACAGGGCTTCCGATTTTCATCCAAAGCGTTCGAGGGGGCTAAAGGACACGCTCTTTCTACTAAATGCGTCCGACACCATCCCATGATTTTGGACTGTAATTCATCCTTTATTAGATTATCGGGCTAGATATTGCTCATGCACAGAGTCTTTCCTCACCAGTTCAGGAAAATGCAAGTTCATCAACTGCTTCATACCATTTGCCGTGACCGGCTTACTTTACCGAACCTTAAATTGGCTAATACTTAAAAGCATTGGTAGCAACCCTCCTTCCATTGCAACAGTATAAACCATACATGATACACGAAGAATATCAATTAGACTCTTTGAAAGCAGGAGAGATACTCTGTTCTAAAATATATCTTACAGACACTTTATGTTCACCAGAAGAAAAATAATAGAAATAAGATGACCAACCAACTTCTATTATATAGAAAATAACTACCTTCTTTATTGCAGACCTTAATATTAGAAATTATATCACTGTTAACGAGAACTACAGAATGAAAAATAAGGAGTAAACCACATAAATCCTTCCCTAACTGCAGACGAATGAACGAGCTAAAAAAGTAGATACAAGCAAAAAAAAAGTATATCGTGGTTGAAAAATCCCCAAAGGAAAAGTAGAGGGAAAAGTAAAAACCAATTCCACTATTCGGCAGATTAGGGATTTTAGAGCAAAGAAAGAGTGAAGCTCTCAGAACTCATCAGACTGCGGAAGCGCCATCTAGCAGGCGGGCGAGCGTTCTTAAGGTCACTTCCGGAGACTGATTCCGACCGGAAATAGAGACAGTACACCTTGGGACTCTCATTGCAGATAAAACTTATAGAGTTGAGGGGAATTTCTTTTGCGTTTTTCGTTCTCTCTCTCTCACTTTCATAGGAGTTATTATTTTTAGAGATGTTTCAGTTTTGCTCGGTTGGCAATGAAATTTTACGTGTAAGGTTTTTATTTTGTTTTTATTTTGCTTCACTCCGCTCTAAAAAAGTTTTCTTCATTTTGTAATTTTTTTTTATTCGTGTGGTCTCTACAGTTTCTTTTCCTTCTTTCTGTTCAGCCTAACTGTTGAATTATCTTTTATTATTATTATTTTTCTTTCAGTTAAAGCATAAATAAGATATGGATGTTACCTTCCAAAAAACATAATAAAGTAAAGGTTTTTATTCACTTTTGCTCAGTGGTTTATTTTTTAATTTTTTTCTTCTTTTTTTGGTATTTATACTCGGCGCTTTTCCTTGGGAAAATCACATAACGTAACGTCCCGGATAAAATCTCCGTCTAGCAAACAGACGAGAAACTTTCGAGAAAAGTGTTGCCATAAAAATCTTGTTTACTTTTCGGCATTAAAAATTCCCATGAAACTTTCAACTAACGTATAAAACTTATGAAAAAAAAGTAGCAGATGTTGAAGCAGTAGCTGTAATTTTCTACTCAAATTTTTACGTGTTCTTGAAATAATGTTACGTAAGGTTAAAAACGCATACTTTTCAGACCATGTTTATTTAGGATGGTATGCTTTACTACATTTAAGAATGTTTCATACAAACTTCGGTATTTCTCCGATGAACAACTATTTCAACACTTTTAGCATCTATCCATACCAGACATCATATACCATGCGTGTATATATATATATACCTATACTAGACTTATTATACCAGACGTCCTTCTACCATAGCATCAAATTTAGTTATTCTCTATTCAAGAATGATGATTGTCGAATGATAAGGCTCTGCTCTTATGTATTTGAAAACATACGTTCGAATCTCAAACATGGCATGAATATTCATAGCCTTTGGAATTGGCTCTAAGCCGTTGGTGCCGGTCCTCATATAGTAAATAATTTAGAGCATAACGCTTTAGTACAAATCAATCCAAACCACTTTCTGTTAAGATTTCTAAATATTCCGATAACATTGTGTTCTATTAAACACAACTGCTTTTATACAGGTATTTCACGAGCATAAAAACCGGTTTAGACCAGACAGGGAGGTGTCAACTCCCGCCAGTCGAAACCACTTCTATCGTTGGTTTCAGTCCATTCTCTTGGCGATTCTATTTTTTAGGTATCATCCTATTTTTACCGGTATTTTTAATAGTATTTTATATTTGAAATGTTTTTGATTGCAGCATAGGGAATTCATGCATTTGAAATTATATACTTATTATTCAATTATTTATGGTAATTCATTTGACTATGTATATGTGTATATATATATGTATATATATATATATATATATATATATATATATATATATATATATATATATATATATATATAAATATATATATATATATATATATATATATATATATATATATATATATATATATATATATATATATATATATGTATATATATATATATATATATATATATATATATATATATATATATATATATATATATATATATATATATATATATATATATATATATATATATATATATATATATATATATATATATATATATATATATATATATATATATATATATATATATATATATATATATATATATATATATTATATATATATATATATATATATATATATATATATATATATATATATATATATATATATATATATATATATATATATATATATATATATATATATATATATATATATATATATATATATATATATATATGTATATATATATATATATATATATATATATATATATATAATATATATATATATATATATATATATATATATATATGTATGTATATATATATGTATATTTAATATATATATATATATATATTTGTATGTATATATATATGCACATACATTAGATCAATGAAAAAACAGGAAAAACATTTAGTACAGTCATATTTAGATTTTTCCTTTATTCTCATAAAATTTACAAAACAAAAAATATAGACAATGAAAAAAATAACATATTCAAACTGAAATGACCAACAAAAAAGATAAAAATTACTCACATGATACTTAACGTAAGAATTTAATGATCCTAAAAACTCCCAACTCGGAGATTTATGCGATCATGTGAATGAAAAATAGGGATAAGCGAAAAGGAATAGTTATCACCACCCACGCATGAAAACTCGTTATTCATTATTTTCAGAGTAAATTTAAGGCAGCGCGCAAATTCATTTATTTTGACGGCGAGAAAGGAAATTTATGTTCGTCGGGCTTTTCAGTTTTGAGAAAATAAAAAGGAGAAAAGTTTTCTGTATAAAATCTATTAACAGTTGGTGTCTATCTCAGTTTTAGGTTAAAAGACTTCGCACAGTTTGTAAAGCTTGTATCCACTATTTACATGCTTTCGCTTCAGTGTTGAAAAATTTTATGCTGATTTTCATTGAAACTTACATTTCAACGTGATATACGATCTTTAAATTCTTTAATAAATTGAATTTTACACTATTACAAAATATTACTTTTCAGTAAAACAAATATACGAACAAGAGTAATTAAAAAATGAGTAGAGATATTTCGTGGTGACATGTACTTTTTCATTCTTGGTTTTGGAGCTCTACGGTCTACTTTTTGCAACACGAGGGTAAAGAGACCAGGACCTACTGCTTAAAGCCGATTCCAAATGGCTACGAACATCCATGCCGTGGTAGGATTCGAACCCACAAACTCCAGTTCCGAATGTAGGAGAGCTACTAAATGTTATATTGTTTCTTAGTACAAAATTTCAACATTCTACATCTATCATGGTTATGATCAGTAAAAATAAACTGAATATATATCCATTATGCGGAAATTTTTCGTAATGAAAAGTGCAGATTTTAATAAATGTGCACTATTTGTAAAACATCAAATCTCTAATACTGATATAGCCCCAAAAAGATTGTGTAAGAACAAGACCAACAGCGACTGGAAAGAATCATTAGATGAGACAGAAGTACAGCCCTTCTTCAAATTCCTGAAGATTTCAGAGCAGGGTTATCAACAAGTGTCATATCCGAACCATTCAACGAAACATCATCAATATGGCCTTTTGGATCGGATCTTTTGGTGTACCCTCGATGACTGCACGATACAAGTCTTTATGCCTCAACTTTGTCCATCAATATCGATATTGGACTGTTGATGACTGGAAACAAGTTGCTTGGTCTGACGAGTCTCGTTTCAAATTGTATCCAACGGATGTACGAGTATGGATAGGGAAATTCATGAAGATATAGGAGCTGTTGAAGCTGGTGGAGAATCTGTGACGGTATGGAAAGCATGCAGTTGGAATGATATGGTACCCATTATCCATCTAGATAAGACTCTGACATGTGACACGTGCGCCAGCATCCTGTCTGACCACTGTACCCATTCATGCCCATTGTGCATTCCAATTGACTTACAGAATCCAACAGGAAAACGCTACACCCCCTACATACAAAATTGTTACAGAGTGTCTCCAAGAACATTCTTCTGACTTTAAACACTTCCACTGGCCACCAAAATCCGCAGATATGATATTATTTAGCTGCATGCTGTTCAAATGAGATCTCCATTATAGGGGTTTATGGACAGCCCTGTAGGAATTATAATGTCAGTTAATTCCAGAACTACTACAGACATTAGTTGAGTACATTCCGCTTTGCGTGGGGTACTACATGATGATAGGAAGGTGTACCAGGTTTTTAGCTCTTCAGTGATGTATATTTTATTTTAAATATTAGTTCAATAGTAATTAAGAAATTATTTAGTTAAAAGAAATACTCGATCCGCTCAAATAATTCAAATGAGCTCAAAAAGATATTAGAAATCTTCTTATATATATTTGTTAAAGATTTCTCGTATTTTACATATTAGACCTTCATAAAATTATAAACCCCACTAAATCAAACAAAAGAAAATATGATTCCTATTTAAAAGGAAATTACAAATGTCAAAAACGTAATCCCAAGAACGAACACAGGGTCTCTGAGGCCCTAGCGTTATAAAAGTATTGAACACAAAGTCACGCAATACAAATAAACATCCCAGATTTTTTCTAGCTGTCTTATAGATCCGGGAAATGTATTTCCTCAATTTTCTCATTGTCTCATCTCTGAATGTTGTTCTCATAAAGTGATACTTTTAATTTAATCAATCTCCAGAGACCCAGGGCATGTGCATACACTTTTACACATTTATTTAGTGATTGTAGTCATAGGAGAAATTATGTGAAAAATACATCTCTTTTTAGTTAAAGGTAAGAATTGTTGTTAAAGTTTTTACCTTGTCTGGGATTTCATAATGCTTATAAAGAAAGAACTATAGTTTAAAATACTTTTAAAAATTAATATTTCAAATAATCCAAAATATAATTTAAAATTTTATTACTTTAAGTAATATTAGTAATATTAATTTGCTATTTTCATCACAAGCACTTTTGTTGATATTTGGCTGAAAAAAAATTGTAGCACGTGTTCTAGTGTAACTGCGGATAGCGCACGTCCTCGCAGATTAAAATTAATAGCAGAGGAAACATAATATAAGTAGTCACTGGTGCAGAAACTTTACAAGAACCCATTTCTAGATTTATGAAATTTTAAGTCAAAAAGAAGTGAGATAAAGATCACTTTACCGAATACAAACATGATGATTCATTATCCATTATTAACAGTTTGAATTTAAAAGAGTTTGTTAACTCATTTCTTTTATCTTTGAAAATTAAATTTATGACCCTCATGCTGTTTGGTTTTCGAGAAATTGATTTATAAACTCTATAATAATATTTATTGAATGATACAAAGAAGCAAAATTCTATTATGCTACAAATGAGCAAAATTACTCTTAATTTAGCTCATTAATACAACCGAAAAGGTAAATAAAGGAATTTTAATATTTTAAAATACCATAAATTGTATGCGTAATTTATTGGAAGCATTTTTTTTAAATCTGAAGTATGCTCTGCATTCAAAGGAAAATGCAGAGAAAAATGTACGGACGACGACTTTATTATGCATCATACATGCATGTAACATGTCAAATTTTATTACACTTAAAATATATCTCTAAAAATCTCATTTTCATTTCTCAATTCTTCCATATATACGTTTTCCAGCTACAAAATATCTTATCCAAAGGAGTGTTCGGATCTCATTCCTCTGAACTAACTATAAATTAATGTAAATTTTTGGTACAGTCAACACATGTTTCACCTGATCCCGGCTAATGACTCTTTATTTTCACTGATCTAAGTTCATTTTTACTGTTAAGAACGATGACTTATCTGCTGGTTCCTTTGGAATATACTCTGCATCATCTGTTTGTGGGATCCCAACTAGTATTTTCATGTAACATTAATGAAAGTATCATTAATTTCCTGCATCATTAATTCCAAGATCTTTAATAAAAGTTAATCTCTGCTATGGTATTTCTGTGGAACGGTCAGACTGCATCTTCAATATTAGGATTATTTTATAGTTTACTACTTGTCGAGTAAGCCAAGGTAAGTTAAAATAATAGGGTCTAAACATTTTCTTATTTTTACGTGACTCGAGTATTAATTTCAAGGTCTTTAATGAATGTTAATCTGTTCTACGGTATTTCTATGGAAAGTTCAGACTGTATCTTCAATATTAGAATTATTTAATAGTTCTCTACTTGCCCAATAACCCAAGGTAAGTTAAAAGAAAGGGTTTTAAATTTTTCTTATTTTTATGTGACTGGAGTATTAATTTCATGTATCATTAATTTCAAGATCTTTAATGAAAGGTAATCTCTGCTACGATATTTCTCTGGAACGGTCATACTGCATCTTCAATATTAGGATTATTTAATAGTCCTTTACATGCCCAACAAGCCTCGGCAAATTAAAATGATAGGGTCAAAACTATTTTCTTATTTTTATGTGACCGGCGTATTAATTTCATGTATCATTAATTTCAAGATCTTTAATGAAAGTTCATCTCTGCTACGGTATTTCTTAGGAAAGGTCGTACTGCATCTTCAATATTAGGATTATTTGATAGTTCTCTACTTGCCCAGTAAGCCAAGGTAAGTTAAAATATTAGGGTCTAAACTTTTTCTTATTTTTATGTGACCGGCGTATTAATTTTCGTCATGGTTACTTACACTTACTATGTTGTAAGTCCCCAAAGTAATGACATGGAGAATAAAATACTTAAGGTATAATAAAGCATTTACATAAAATAAACGAAATAACAACTCGTATATAATAATATTTAAAGATAAGCAAAATAAAGTATCATAATTTCGCTTGATATTACAAGCTGAAAGTTGAAAAAATATAAAACTTTCTTTAGGATTTATGCGTCCATGTAAAAAAATGGTTCGAGAGCGGAAGGGGAATATTTTTCACCACCCACGAATAGAAACTCGTTATTATTATTTTCAGTGTGAATATAAAGAAGAGCCTTATCTCATTTATTTTTACACCATGAGAGTAAATTTATGTTCCTCATGCTTTTCAATTCTCGGGAGAAAGAAGAAACTGTTTCCTATCTAAAATCTATTAAGAAAGGGTGGTTATATCAGTTTTGGCTTACGATGACATGTTTTAAAACAAGTTTCAGTGCCACCTTAAGTGTTGCAACGGGAATATGTTACAACCATATGAATAAGGGTATTTAAGTAGCTACATACGATTGCCAGTTATTGGCACAGCAAACTTGCTCTTTCTAAAACAATCACATACAAAAGTGGAAATTTTAAACAGTATATAATCGTAATAAAAATACAGTTCTCCTAATTGGTGTTGTAGATACCCACAAAAACAAAAGTGTTCGTATATACTGTGCAGTATAACGATCCATTACATGACTCTAGCAAAAGAAGAACGGAAGGTGACCTTTCGCAGCGGACAATTACATTTAGCGGCAGGTAGAAGCATGCGGTCCTAACAACAGCCGTTTTTATACTAGGACTCGTTAACAAACCCACGACTTACACTTAAATGGACGTAATTGAAAACTGTCGGTCCGCTGGAGCCAGTGCATCTGCGGTTTTATCATGTCTGCTACTGTCAAAAGATTCAAGTAATAATTATTAATTGAGCGATGCTGTAGTGTACATATGTTCCCCGTTATTGGTGCCGCAAAGGAATTTAAGTTGTTTTGGTGGTTGACTTAAAGACGACCTTTCGGCCACATCTGGAAAAGGATCAGCTGATACAGACGGGAAGTTGACCGCAAGATGGCATCACACTGGATCTGGAAGATTCCGGAAGAATCACGTGAAGGCAACCGGGACCCCTATGAAAGAAGATTGGCTGAGCCAAGAAGAGGGCTTTTTCTTGAGAGTAGCTTCTAGATCTTATATGTGGAGCTCGAGAGGAGTCCACTCGTCTCTCCAATATTCTGCGCTTGCTTACTTTAGAGACCGCCAGAGTCTCTGCTTTTGCTAAGAAGTCGATTTTCCACTTTGGGATCTCATTCCTCTTATCTTAATATTTTTGTCTACTTCGTGCATAGAAGTAGGTCGCTGAGAGTGACCCTTACTCTTATTTTGGATCGTCTTGCATCCTGAGTTTCCTCAACGAACTCCAACGTGATAAGCACTCTGAGCGTTTGAGCCTCAGTGTGGAAACCAACTGTACTGATCGTCAGTCCGGAGGTTATAGAGTCAGCGTTTCGTAACTGCAGTAATTAGCGAACTGTTCCAGGGTTCGAGAAGAACTATCTTCTGTACCCTCCCAATGCAATTGTGTTAATGTTATCTCAGCAAGAGATGTTAGAAGATTTAGAATCTACTGAAACCTGTACATAGCTGTACATAATTATTCACTCGAATAAATTATTTAATCCAGAGTAAAAAGTTGTCCAGCCTGTATCATTGACGTCTTCGCCTACCCCTACTTCAGAACGTCACAAGAGATATACTCTGCATCCTCTGCTTGTGTATATGCACATATGATATATACATCCATACTACTGTGTTACTACCGTATGAATGAGTGTATCTACGTAGCTACATTCGATTGCCAGTTATTGGCACAGCAAACTTGCTCTTTCAAAAACAATCACATACAAAAATGGGAATTCTAAACAGGATGTAATCGTAATAAAAATATAGTCCCCAAATTGGTGTTGTACATACCCACAAAATTAAAAGTGTTCGTATATACTCTGCAGCTATACTCTGCATCCTCTGCGCTGTATATATATATATATATATATATATATATATATATATATATATATATATATATATATATATATATATATATATATATATATATATATATATATATATATATATATGATATGATATATACATCCATACTAATATTATAGTCATAATTCTAATAATAAAAAAGTACATATGGTTATGAATTGGGCATATTCTTAAAATATCATCAAAGGACCCAACTAGAATAACCATCACGTGGTCCCCTCACTGTAAAAGGAAGAAAGAGCGCCAAAGCTGACAAGGTTTCACATGACCATTCCGGAAAGAAATGCGTTTGGCTGTCCAAGCTGGGGGAGGGCCAGAAAGGCATCTTTGAACCAGAAGGGATGGAACTCTACACTGGCAGCCTCATGCGCTAATGGGTGTTGGAGACAGAAGATATACATACATACATATATACATGTGTGTGTACATATCATACGTATCAATATACAAAAATAAGTTAAAATGTAAAGAGCAAAATAATTTTACTCTTCATTATTCAGAGAACCATAACATTTAAACTATAGAATTTTACAAACATTATGGAACTATCGAGATAAGCTAACTGAATAACTTATTTTAAATTAACTGGAAATTACAAACACAATTAGAATAAACTATACTCATTAATAAACCTGTTAACTTACGAACAAATTATTTCCAAGTTTTTGCTACTGGACAAAAAAGAGTAAAGTAGAGGAGAATATTTTTCATTGCTAGCTTTGATGTATGAAGTGAAATATAATATCAATGTGTATACTAGACTATATCAGATCTCTTCTTAATACATCTAGCTTCAATGCAAATTATTCAACTCATCTAATTTGTTTTATTCCAAGAAAAGCTTTATGACAATCTTACGAAATCACGTTATCGCAGAAGCCCACTCCAGTTACAAATTCATTCGTTTTTGCAAATTTATCAGTAGCTCTGCTTCAGAAAGAATCCCATATGTGTGACATCGAATGCAACGCCTTCCACCAAGTCATGCAGAGGCCAAACTGCTGTTTGAATTTGTTCGAAGGTCGCCGTAATTACTTTATTTTTCTGGAAACAGACAATTTCATCATCGACAATGCTCTGTCAGGCTATATAGTTCATATCTAGTGAGTCTAGAATCAGTCGGATTTACCTCGAAATATTGTTTTAACGAACGTTTATTGTTTAAACGAAGTTTTTCGTAAAATGTCCTACCTTCTAAAATTTCACTAAAATTCCGTACGTATGACAAAAATACTTCATAACCTTAATAATCTCTATTTAAGGCTTAATGGATGAATTTCACTCTCAATAGGATTGAATTCGATTCATCGTTATCAACACGCCAAATTTATTCCTCTTCAGACAAGTTCAATTTTTTCGTAAGATATCATATCTTCCAAGAACTCACTGAAATTCTGTACGTATGACAGAAATACTTTGTAATAATAATAATCTCTATTTAAGGCTTCATGGATAATGTTCACTCTCAACAGAATTCACTTTGATTCATCGTTATAAATATGCCAAATCTTTTCCTCTTCAGACACGTTCAATATTTTCGTAAGATGTGATTTCTTTTATGAACTCACTGGAATTATGTACGTATGACATAAATACTTTGTAACCTTAATAATGTCTATTTAAGGCTTCATGGATAATTTTCACTCTTAATAAGACTCAATTCGATTCATCGTTATCAACACGCCAAATCTGTTCCTCTTCAGACAAGTTAAAATTTTTCGTAAGATGTCATATCTTTTAAGAACTCACTGAAACTATGTACGTACTACAGAAATACTTTGTGAACTTAATAATTTCTATTTAAAGCTTTATGGATAATTTTCACTTTTAATAGGATTCAATTCGATTCATAGTTATCAACATGCCAAATCTGTTCCTCTTCAGACAAGAAGTATCATTACCCATATATTTCCCCGTATACCCATATACTTCCCTTTGCTTAGTTATATCATCATATTATTGCAGAATCATGCTCCTGTAACAAACTTATCCGTCTCTATTATTTTAGAATTACTTCCGATACAGGAACGAGAATCTCATATCTGTCACATCGAATGCAATGTTTTCCACCGAGTTATGCCGAAGTTATTCGTCTGATTGAATTTATTCGAAGGTCCCCGTAATTACGTTTGTCTGGGAATGTTAATGTGAGGAATATCAGGAAAGCTGGTCTACCAGGCTTTAAAGTTCATTTCCAGCTGATATAAAAACATTGGCATATGTCTCCAAATATTGCGCAGATTGAAATAAAGTTTGAACTGCAGATTTTTCTAATTTCTTATTAAGTGAATATTTACAGCGAAACTGCCTACAAATTGCTGTTGACATTTTTTTCTAATTTTAATTTTGGCTTTCGGTGGCATGTCTTACAAGATTTTCCACTGAAGTATTGTGTGTACGAGGAGATGTCCATCATCATTAATAGGATTAATTTGATATCTCAAATATTAGCCCTCAAGATTTTCTCCAATACAATATATATAGCTTCCTCTTTCCACCTTGTTATTGCTGAAGCTTGCTGTTTTGAGAAAAATGTAATAGACAGAGCATTCAGCTATCCTACTCCAAAGTGCGGGTTGAAATCTCGCGTTAGACTTGTTTGCTTTTTTCGCAAAAAAAAGTTATTTTTTCTGCAGTAATTCTCTTTTTCGAACGAAAAGAAAGTGTCACCTCCCACAGTCCGTCGCAGAAGTAACCTGCTTCTATTTCTGCTCTAAAATCTTAGTATTAGTTCAGTTTCAGAAAAAAAAGATTTTACATATCTCTCATTGAATGCAAAGTTTTCCACCCCGTTACGCAGTTATCTTGTTGATTTTGTTCGAAGGCCGCCATCATTGAGTTTGCCTGCAACACATTCCAAGTATATGTACTAATGTTGAAGTTTAAGAGACTGGTAGGTTAAACTAGTCTACCGAGCTTTTTAGAGCTCATTTCAGGTGGGTGTAGAAATAGTAGGAAACTTGCTATTTAATTCTAATATAAAAACTACTACTTAACATAATTTTATTGATATTATAGTGAATTAAAACCACTTTACTTTTATATATATCCTATATTTATAGATTTGAAATAAAGCTCAAACTACTATACCTCTCACAGTCCGTTTAGTAACTATTTTTAGTAAAGATACTGGATCTTTACTAGAAATAGACGTATAATAGTTCTAGACGTATTTACCTTTTGTGTAATTATTCTCAATGACCAGCTACATTTGCAGATGAAATATGCTAATGATTTAATATCTCATGTTGTAGTTTAATGAGTATTTGATGATTCACAGCTGGGAAGATTTTATATTTCTGATCACCTACCTTAGTCCTACCTGCTGACCTATCAACGATAGTGCATCCAAATCCAGAGATTCATGCTGTAAATCCTCTTTATCTAGTGAAAGATATTTCAGACGTCCGCTGCCAATAGTTCATAGGAATCTAATAACAAACACTAACTACTCAATATATCGCTAAAATTGTCTGAAAAAGCTCTGCAATATATCACCAAGATAGACTGAAGAAGATGTTTTTGTCACATAACATTTAGTTCAGAAGATCGGATCAAATCAGTCAAAAGTTTGAGATATAAAGAAATTTTTGATAAATTGTATCAATTGCAGCTATAAATATAAATATGCGTGGGTAATTAAGTTATTACGATATGAAATTTTAACAGGAGTTTTTCAAATTTCACTCTGCATTAAAATGATATTTAGGAAATTTAATTTATTTGACACAATTACTTTTGGCGGATACAATAAATAAAAAAGGAAGAGCAATACTTTCAGAATAATTGCTACAAAATTCTAAGCCAATAAAACAAGTTGAAACAATAAAAGGCCCTACTGGCAACTGAATTCACTTGCATTTGATGATTATTTCTTTTAGATAACTAACATTTTTGTTCATCGTTTCATGGATTCTATTTCTTTATATTTTAAAAATGTGAATTTGTAAGCAAGAATTGGCAACATAACTCGAAAAGCATGGCAGTCCGCCAAACACTTAAAAAATTAAACAAAATGAAAAACGTGAAATCATTTTTGCAGGATAATTTGATAAATTAAAAACGAAACGACATTTGTGACATAATGTGTGGTAATAAAATAAGTAAATAAACTGGTGCCTCGAATGTTATTCAATTTCTAATTTAGCCGAGAAGAAAACAGCTCGCATGAAATAGTACATTAAAGGAAATTGCATATCGTAAATAATTACGGAGTCATTTTAATACTTTGTTTCGAAAATTCTATCGCTTTAGAATGTAGTGGTTAATTTATTATAATTAATAAGGGTACTGGACCAAAACGTATTTTTTTCTTATAATTCTCTTTCCAGAATTGATCACATTACATTAAATAATTGGTTGAAACCTGACCTGCTTAATGGCATTGCTCTAGCTGTCGGAGAAATTTTTATAGAATTAAAAAAGGGAAAACAATAATTATTTTTAAAGTATATTGAATCGATATTTTGATTTGAAATATTTAAATTTAAGAAATGGTGCGAATCTAATAGCTTAACTGTCTGAAATAAATACATTTTGAAGGTCTAAAGTTGAATTATGTTATCTATATAAAGTGTTATGTATCTATATAACATTTAGTTGGATTTCTTTCCAACTTATTATTTATAATTTCGTGTAAAACTTCTTAATAGCTTTTCTAATCCTATGACTATCGAAGTTTCATATAGAAAAGCAGTATGGGTTGTCTTTTTAATTACACTACTCATACCAAATTCATTCCTGTGTCAGTATGAACATGAGGTATCGAAGTCATACCTAATATTAAATACAGTAGAACCTCTTTTTAACGACCCCAAGATACAATGACCCCTTCGTTAGAACGACCATCTTAAAAAGTCCCAATTATTTTACCATAGGAATAATGTTAATTTTGAATCATTACAACGACCCCAAGCGTATTATTTTTCGTTAGAGCGATAGCGAATTTTAGACGGCAGAACTCATGAGCAAGTGGGCTATTTTAAAATTATTGTACTGTGGTGCAACTTCAAGAAACCTATACTCCTCTCTTTCTGTCTGCTTAAAGGGACCCTTTTGTTTCGTTCATTGATGTCCTAGGTAGGTGACACTCCAGACACTAATGAAATGACCCAGCTCCTCAGTGTCAAATTTCCAGATCTTCAGTTATCTTTTGATGAGTTTGTTAAGGTAGACGAAACTTTACAGTGCTGCGAAGAAAATTTGAATGAGGACAATTTTATTGATCGCATTACCGGAAATGAAGAAATCTGCGAAGAAGGAAAAGAAATCGTCCAAGCTTTTGAAAAAGTGAATGAAAAAGAAGCCTTGAGTCCATATTTTGAAGGACAATTTAATTCTGAAGATATTATTCAAAATCTAACGGATATGGAATCAGTCATTATGAAAAATTCCCAAATGAACTTGAAACAGGCCTCAATCAGACTTTTTTCAAAAATTCAGTAATGGAAATACAAATAAATAGAAGTGTTCTCTAGGTATGTACTGTTGCATAATTTCTTTGTTCATTTTTTTTATTATTTTTTCAGTTCGTTACAACGATCTTTCGTTACCAACATATGGTCATATATGGTCATCATATGGTCGTTGTGACCATATGATATTGGTCCCACAGTGGGTCGTTATACTGATGTTCTACTGTATCACATCGAATTCCAATTTACAAGTCATACACTTATATATTTTTAAAACGGGAGTATTATTCAGTGTGCCTGTATACACAGACTGTTGTCGAATTCGATTGAGGAATTCAAAGGTGTGACCAAAAATCAAATTTTACATTAAAAATAGCATAAAAATACTTATATTATTTGAAAGGAAAGCTTATTTTGTTTGAAATATTCATATAACTAGAAATGTATATTTGCGACCAATGATTGCAAAACAAAATGAAGATAAGAACTATACATCCAACATTTTGCATTGTTTTATTATAGATATATCCGTAATGTTAAATTTAAAATATTATATTATATTGCCAATAAATGTCTGGAAAATTTGTTACCACATTTCCAGTATAAGAAAAACTGCAATACTTAGCGATGCAAATTCAAAATCCAAATTCAACAACGTAACTGATAGGTACAAATTGACACGAATTAATCTATAAAACACAATAACAATAATACTATCTCTAGAAGTGGGATATATTTATTAAAAGTATTAAAAAACTAAAGCCGGTATTATAATTAATGGTAAAGGCGCAAGTGGGTAAAATGAATAAAAAATCCATAGTGAAATTTAAGTTGAATCAACTAATAGTTTCTAATGTTGGAGGATTTGTTATTTTAATAACAAAACTTCTCTTTAAGTATATAGTATTGTACAGTTCTACGTTTCATAATATTTGATATATTTTAATTTAATAGTGTTTTCAGGATAATAAAAATTGATATTAAGTAGACTCGGGGGTAAAGATTCCCGAATTGTCAATATCAAATCAAACCCTTTTCTACAGAACATAAAACACAATTCGAACGCAAAGAATTCGAAACTCCCCTAGAAACTAGACTGAATCGTGTTTGGAACAGAATGACAATCTTGTATCCCAATCCTCCATTCTCGAACTTTTTTCATGTGGCAAGATGGAAAGGAGAAGAATATAGTTCCGCCGCTTTCCAGACAAAATAGGCAATCGGAAGATAGAAACCTCCAAAGTTCACGGGAGAGAAAAATTCACTCCATGTCGAGACTCTTCTTCTAGAATCCCTTGAGGGACTCGAGTAACGTAGGCTAAGTGTACGTGCTCGTAGGAGGCTCGAGAGAAATGCATTTATGTATTGGTTCTGCTGCACACATTGAAATCAGGCGGTTTTGAAGGGCAGATGCGATATAATTCCAACTAAAATATGAAATGCTTTTGCCTTGAAAAATGTCAATCTCTTCATTTACTTGATTATTAAGTGAACGTATCAAAATTGAATAAATATAATTCACAAAGCCTTATCACACGTTAACTTATACGTTTTGAAAGAGGTATAAATCCTAATAGCAAAAAATGTGCAATCAATATAGTATTGGTTCTGCTGCACTCATTGAAATCAGTTGGTTTTTAAGGCCAATATAATTAAGCTAATTGGCGCTATATAATTCCAAATAAGATTATTAAGTGAGCACATTGAAATTGAATAACTATAATTTACAAAGCCTTATAATACGTTAGGCTATACATTTTGAGAGGGATAAAAATCCCGTTTACAATTCTATTCCCAAAGAAGAATGCGTGCATTTCTCATTTAATAGCGAAAACCTTTCAACCGATTCAGTATTGGTTCTGCTGCACACATTGAAATCAGGCGGTTTTGAAGGATAGATTAGATATAATTCCAACTAAAATAGGAAATGTTTTTGCATTGAAAAAGTGCAATCTCGTCATATGCTTGATTATTAAGAAAACGTATTGAAATTCAATGAATGTAATTCACAAAGTCTTATCACACGTTAAATTATACGTTTTGAAAAAAGGTATAAATCCAACTTACAATTTCATTCCCACTGAAGAATGCGTGAATTTCTCGTTTAATAGAAAAAATGGAAAAGATACTGTATTTGTTTTTCTGCATTCATTGAAATCAGTTGGTTTTGAAAGCCAATATAATTACGCTAACAGAAGCTATATAATTACAACTAAAATATGAAAGGCTTTTGCCTTGAAAAGTCAGTCTTTCCATGTTCTTGATTATTAAGTGAACGCATTGAAATTGATTAAATATAATTCACAAAACCTTATCACACTTTATTCTATACATTTTGAAAACGATATAAATCCAGTTTACAATTCCGTTCCCAATGAAGAATGCATGCATTTCTCGTATAATAGCGAAAAATGTTCAATCCATTTAGTATTGATTCTGCTGTAGACAGTGAAATCAATTGGTTATTAAGGGCACACGCTGTATAACTCCAACTAAAATATGAAATGTTTTCGCCTTGAAAAGTCAATCTCTTCATATACTTGATTATTAAATCAAAACATTGAAATTGAATAACTATAACGCACAAAGCCTCATCACATTTTTTTTATGCATTTTGAAAACGATATAAATCCAGTTTACAATTATATTCCCAAAGAAGAATGCGCGAATCTCTCGTTTAACAGCAAAACTTTCATCCGATATAGTATTGGTTCTGCTGCATGCATTGAAATTATGTGGTTATGAAGGGCAGATGAGATAATTCCAAGAAAAATATGAAATGTTTTTGACTTGAAAAAACTCCATCTCTTCATATGCTTAATTATTAAGTGAACGCATTGAAATTCAATGCATATAATTCACAAAGCCTTATCACACGTTATTCTATATATTTGGAAAACGATATAAATCTAGTTTACAATTAAATTCCCAATGAATATCGCTTGTATTTCTCGTATAATAGTGTTAATAGTAAAACATTTTTAACCCATTTAGTATTGGTTCTGCTGAACACATTGAAATCAGGCGGCTTTGAAGGGCAGATGCGATATAATTCCAACTAAAATATGAAATGCTTTTGCCTTGAAAAATGTCAATCTCTTCATTTACTTGATTATTAAGTGAACGTATTAAAACTGAATAAATATAATTCACAAAGCCTTATCACACGTTAATTTATACGTTTTGAAAGAGGTATAAATCCTAATAGCGAAAAATGTGAAATCGATATAGTATTGATTCTGCTGCACTCATTGAAATCTGTTGGTTTGTAAGACCAATATAATTACGCTAATAGACGCTATGTAATTCCAAATAAGATTATTAAGTGAGAACATTGAAATTGAATAACTATAATTTACAAAGCCTTATAATACGTTAGGTTATACATTTTGAGAGGGATAAAAATCCCGTTTACAATTCTATTCCCAAAGAAGAATGCGTGCATTTCTCATTTAATAGCGAAAACCTTTCAACCGATTCAGTATTGGTTCTGCTGCACACATTGAAACCAGGCGGTTATTAAGGATAGATGCGATATAATTCCAACTAAAGTGTGAAATGTTTTTGCCTTTAAAAAAAAGTCAATCTCTTCAGATGCCTGATTATTAAATGAACACATTGAAATTGAATAAATATAATTCACAAGCCTTATCACACGTTAAACTATACGTTTTGTAAAAGGTTATAAATCCAGTTAACAGTTCTTTTCCCAGTGAAAAATGCGTACGTTTCTCGTTTAATAGTGAAACAATTTTAAACGATTTCGTATTGGTTTCTGCTGTACACATCAAAATCAAGTGGTTATAAAGAGCAGACGCTATATAACTCCAACTAAATATGAAATGTTTTTCCCTTGAAAAAAAGTCAATCTCTTCATATGCTTGATTATTAAATGAACGCATTGAAATTCAATTACGATAATACACCTTATCATACGTTATTCTATATAATTTAAAAACGATATAAATACAGTTTACAATTCCATTCCCAAAGAAGAATGATTGCATTTCTCGTTTAATAACGAAATATTTTCAGCCAATTGAGTATTGGTTCTGCTGCACACATTTAAATTATGGTTTATGAACGGCAGATGCAATAACTCCGATTAAAATATGAAATGATTTTGCCTTGAAAATAAAGTCAATCTCTTCATATGCTTGATTATTAAATGAACGCATTGAAATTCAATTACGATAATACACCTTATCATACGTTATTCTATATAATTTAAAAACGATATAAATACAGTTTACAATTCCATTCCCAAAGAAGACAAAAGTTTTTTCTCTTTTAATAACAAAAAACTTTTAACCGATTTAGTATTGGTTCTGCTGCACACACATTGAAATCAGGCGGTTTTGAATTATAGATGCGATATAATTCCAACTAAAATATGAAATGTTTTTGCCTTGAAAATGCAATCTCTTCATATGCTTGATTATTAAGTGAACGAATTGAAATTGAATAACTATAACTCACAAAGCCTTATCACACATTATTCTATACATTTTGAAAACGATATAAATCCATTTTACAATTTTATTCCCACTGAATAATACTTGCATTTCTCATTTAATAGATAAAAATCTTCAACCGATTTATTGATAAAGACAAAATTAAATCTTTAATTTATTTAACAATTCAAAATAAAATTACAAAATAAAATAAAAATAATTAATTAATTAATTAATAAAATAAAATAAAATATAAAATATAGGTTAAATAAAAAAAAATTATTTTACTCAATATTTAATAAATGTATTTAAAATAAATTAATTAAATAACATTATTTATTTATTTAATAATAAATTTCTAATAAATAACCTTTTTTGTATTTATATAAATAAATATAAAAATAAAGCATTGTCATTTTAATTCCTGTAAAAACAAAGAATTAAGTTTCGGTTCACTTTCCAGAACATAATCTCAATCTAAAAATAGGATCATAAACTAAATCCACTGCTTTCACAACAAGTGTGTGCTGATGTGTGATAAAGCCGTTCAATGTACTCTACATGCTTAAAGGAAAACAAATAATAATATTTTAAAAAGTTGTGAAGGGTAGATAGGAGTTACGAATTGTTCAAGGCATTTAACACTAAACATACCAACACTTAATACATACCCATTTCTCATATTTTATTTCATTTCATTTCTTTTCTTTATTTATTTTATTCACTTCATAGATACCTATTTCTTTCATTTTATTTCTTTTCTTTCCTTTTACTTCTTTTATTTATTTATTTTATTCACTTAATAGATACCTAATTCTTTTATTTTATTTCTTTTCTTTTCTCTTACTTCTTTTATTTATTTATTTTATTTACTTAATATATACCCATATCTTTTATTTTATTTCCTTTCTTTTCTTTTACCTCATTTATTTATTTATTTTACTCACTTAATAAATACCTATTTCTTTTATTTTATTTCTTTTTTTATTTATTTTATTCACTTAATGCATAACTATTTATTTTATTTCTGCTTTAATTTATTACCCATCGCATCATTTACAAATACATTACCGGCCATTCTACCGGTTCTGGTATGTTTAGTGCTATTAACAATATAAAATTATATTTATCTTAACAATATGTATAATTATATTTAAATCTTTGCAATTATATTAATCTAGATGTAATTAATACGCCCATAGATATATTCTTGTTACACAAAACTTGTTACACGAATAACTTTAAAACATGTATTTAAAAAAATCTTATTTAAAGCTTGTATTTCAAGACTTTTTTTAACTTTTTAAACAGCTTTATAAGATTGAAGTTCGAGAAGTAATATTTATTTATTAAAATTTTGTCTAAATGCAATTATAAATATAAAAAGAAAGGAAATTTTGAAAAAAAAAATGCTAGGATTGGAAAAATACTAAGCTTCTTCTCATATGAGATCTCTACTGCGTTACTCTTGATCGTGTAATTTTATACAGTGTACACACCAATGTTCCTTTTTGGGAACACACAGGTTTCTACCTTAAAAAAAAAAAATTCACTACATTTTAGTGCCTAAATTTTACCATTTAAATCAAAATTTATAACATCAGCATGTTTATTTAAATAGATCGGAATATGTTTTGTATAATTCGGAAGATTTTAAGGAATGGTATATGAAAGTGCTACAAAAAGATGAATCAATAATAGATTTCTGTATTCTACTGCATTCATATCCAGAACATAATTTATTTTATTATATAAAAATCCATGCCTTTGTTTGTAATAAAAGATTTTTGTAAAACAGTTTTAGTGAAACATTCTTTATAATGGAATTTTAAATTTATATTCCCTTACACACACACACACACACATATATATATATATATATATATATATATATATATATATATATATATATATATATATATATATATATATATATGTAATCCATTTTTATAACACTCCTTCACAAGGAGAAATCTTAACAGCTATAAGTAATGAGAATGCAGTTGGGCTTCATATTTAAGAGAACTCAGAAGTCTAATTTTAAACTTTATTTCAGAGCGGCAACACCGCACATCTATCCTTCTAGACAATATGCAATCAAAAGCCACAGAGTTCATTCTACTCTGACACAAGTACACCCAAGAGCGCTGACAACAAGAAATTTTCCCACAACAAAAACAGCTTAATAAGCGAATTAAATGCAATATCAGCAAAACGCGAAATCATGTTTTGCCACCAGCTTGAAAACTGCTCTATAGACAGAAAGTTTATAGTTTTATGACAGAAAGGAATGTTAAGTGGAAAATACTCAGTTGATTAAACCATTTAGAGGCTGGTAAACATATTTAAATGAATTAAAATTGGATAGAAGGGGCTTTTGAAGATATATTAAAGTTAAATAATTTTGATATATTACAGATATATATATATATATATATTGTGTGTGTATGTGTGTATTAGTAAAACAACGAAAATTATCCATCGGTTACACGTGCAATTAGCCCCTATTGTTTTTAAATGTCCGGGCTGATTAGGTAATGAGAAGCCTAATTAATAATTCTAATATTGACGATGCAGACTAGGCATGCCATAAAGAGACACAGCGATTGCGTAGCGGAATATGACTTTTATTTAAGATTTAAGAAAGAGACAGTACGATATCATTTTCTTGTAATAGGTTATATATAGTTTTACTACTCAAAACATACTCATTCAAGATGGATACTTCTTCCATGTAATAATCCAACAACCAACAAAGAAATCAGTTCTGTTTACTCTTTTTAATAATATAAACAATTTTCTTGTAATATTAAAAACCAGAGTACACAAAAGTTTTGTTATTAATCTTAGTTAAAAATATTGGCTTTAAAACTTTACTTTTGGTAATATTTGGAAAACTTTTATCTTAAAAAAAAATAATTTAACTGGTGATTAAGGGATATTTGAATATGTATCTTAAAATCCAATCTGTCGGTCAAAATTAATTAAAACTTGATGTGAGCCCCTAAAATGAAATTACATATATTTAATGGCTTAAATCGTTACAGATTGAAAACAAATTTCGAGCTTGAAAGTGTAAGATCAATAAATGTAATATTAATGACTTTGTTTGTAATAAAAGATTTTTACAAAGTAGTCTTAATGAAGCATTCTTTGTAATGGAATCTTAAATTTATATTCCTATACGGGATCATTTTCTTGTAATAGTTTATATACAATTATGATACTCAAATAATACTCATTCAAGATTGACTCTTCTTCCATTCAATAATCCAACGTTCAACAGAGAAGTCAGTTCTGTTTACTCTTATTTTAATAATATAAACATTTTTCTTGTAATATTAAAACCAGAATAAACATAAGTTTTGTCATTAATGTTATTTAAAAATTTTGGTTTTAAAACTTTGCGTTTGATAATGTTTGAAATTTTTTTTATCTTAAAAAATATTTTAATTAATGATTAAGAGATATTCGAATATGTCTCTTAAAAGCTAAGCTACCGGTCAAAATTAATTAAAACTTGATTTAAGCCTTTAGAAGGAATGACATATATTCAAGAGGTTAAATCGTTGAAGATTAAAAACAAATTTCGTGCTTGAAGGTCAATAAATATAATATTAATGCCTTTGTTTGTAATAAAAGATTTTTACAAAGTAGTCTTAGTGAAACATTCTTTATAATGGAATTTTAAATTTATATTCCTGTGCGGGATCTTTTCTTGTAATAGGTTATAAACAGTTATACTACTCAAATAATACTCATCCAAAATGGACTCTTCTCCCATGTAATAATCCAAAGTCCAACAGAGAAGTCAGTTCTCTTACTCTTGTTTTTAATAATATAAACAATTTTCTTGTAATATTAAAAACCAGAGTAAACAAAAGTTTTAACAGTAAGTCTTGTCATTCTTGTTATTTAAAAATATTGGCTTTAAAACTTTACTTTTTATAATGTTTGGAAAATTTTGTATCGTTAAAAAATAATTTAATTGGTGATTCCGGGATATTTGAATATGTATCTTAAAATCCAATCTGTCGGTTATAATTAATTAAAACTTTCTCTAAGCCCCTTAGAAGGAATTACATATGTCCAAGGAATTAAATCATTACAGATTAAAAAAAATTTCGTTCTTGAAAGTTTTAAGATCAATAAATGTAATATTAATGCCTTTGTTTGTAATAAAAGATTTTAAAAAGTAGTTTTAGTGAAACATTCTTTATAATGGAATCTTAAATTTATATTCCTGTACGGGATCATTTTCTTGAAATAGGTTATATACAATTATGCTACTCAAAAAATACACATTCAGAATGGATTCTTCTTCCATGTAATAATCCAACGTCCAACAGAGAAGTCAGTTCTGTTAACTCTTGTTTTTAATAATATAAACAATTTTCTTGTAATATATAAAGCCAGAGTTAACAAACTTTTGTCACTAAGCTTTGACATTGTCATGTTATTTAAAAATAATGGCTTTATAATTTTACTTTTGATAATGTATGGAAAATATTTTTCTTAAAAAAAGTTAAATTGTTGATTTAGGAATATTCGAATATGTATCTTAAAATCCAATCTGTCGGTTATAATTAATTAAAACTTTATCTAAGCCCCTTAGAAGGAATTACATGTGTCCAAGGAATTAAATCATTACAGATTAAAAAAATTTCGTTCTTGAAAGATTTAAAATCAATAAATGTAATATTAATGCCTTTGTTTGTAATAAAATATTTTTACAAAGTAGTCTTAGTGAAACATTCTTTATAATGGAATCTTAAATTTATATTCCAGTACGGGATCATTTTCTTGAAATAGGTTATATACAGTTATGCTACTCAAAAAATACACATTCAGAATGGATTCTTCTTCCATGTAATAATTTAACATCCAACAGAGAAGTCAGTCCTGTTTACTCTTGTTTTTAATAATATAAACAATTTTCTTGTAATATTAAAACCAGAGTTAACAAAGTTTTGTCACTAAGTTTTGACATTAATGTTATTTAAAAATAGTGGCTTTAAAACTTTACTTTTGATAATGTATGGAAATTTTTTTATCAGAAAAAAAATAATTTAATTGGCGATTAAAGGATATTCGTATAGGTTTCTTATAATCCAAGCTGCCTTTCAAAATTTATTAAATCTTAATGTAAGACCCATGGATATTACATATGTTCAAGCGGTTAAATCGTTACAGATTAAAAACAAATTTCGCGCTTGAAAAATTTAAGATCAATAAATGTAATATTAATGTCTTTGTTTGTAATAAAAGATTTTTATAAAGTAGTATTAGTGAAACATTCTTTATAATGGAATTTTAAATTCATATTCCTGTACTGCATCATTTTCATGTAATAGGTTATATAGGATTATGCTACTCAAGAAATACTCATTCAAGATGGACTCTTCTTCCATTTAATAATTCAACGTCCAACAGAGATGTCAGCTCTGTTTACTCTTGTTTTTAATAATATAAACAATTTTCTTGTAATATTAAAAACCAGAGTAAACAAAAGTTTTGTCCTTAATGTTATTTAAACATTTTGGCTTTAAAACTTTACGTTTGATAATGTTTGAAAATTTTTTTAACTTAAAAAATATTTTGATTAATGATTAAGAGATATTCGAATTTCTGTTTACTCTTGTTTTTAATAATATAAACAATTTTCTTGTAGTATTAAAAACCAGAGTAAACA
>CM063501.1:111584481-111586981 GCA_032207245.1 Pardosa pseudoannulata | reverse complement strand
TTTTTATTTTTGTAGTAGAATAAACTATCATAAAATGATCAAATGGAAGTAAAATTGAAATTTGTGTTTAATGCCAGATTTATAACTTATTTTTCTTTTAGATTTATTTACTAACTGTTTTAAAACAAATTTAAATTTATTCAAATCACTCAAATTTTCCGTAGAAATTTTACATTATTTTGTCATGTTCTACAATTTTGATATATTCAGAGTGTAAAAAACATACATTTCAATTGCAATTTTTAAAAATAAAATAATAATAAGAAATATTTAATAGACAAACAAACTAATGAAGTGCTGGGAAATATTTTATTGAATTATGAATTATACTTTCTGCTTATTAAATCACCTAATGAGTAATTAATATTGGACTTAAATTTTTGCTGAATTTACAGACAAATTGATTAGATACATATTGATTCAAGGATAAGTTTCTTTATACTAACCTTATTTAAAACTAGCATATAGCCCGTCATCAATAAAATTTTTAATTTTCCTGAATTGTAAAGCACCCTATGTGGCATGTAAAACAATGGTTTGCTTTTTGGCTGAGAATTATCTTGAAACAAAAAAAAACATAATCAATGAATAATTTAAAATTATGACATGTGTAACTAATCTATTATTTAAGCCAAATATAAAAGAAAGTTATTTACGTAATATCTAAGTTCACTGATAAAACGTAAGAAAACAATGCAGACGATATTTAAATAATTTAAAATAAGAAATGATTAAATGAAATGGTTAAAGGAATGACGTCAAATTGCTAGAAAAAAATGTTATTTTTGCCTATTTTTATGTGATAAACTAAATCGCCTGCTCTTAACCGGCGAAAATAGGGCATTAAACGCTCGAAAGGTAGGAAGGGGTAAATAAATATTGTGTGGGATAAGCATTTACATATGAGATCATGAAGAAGGTTAAACTCTTGATTCTTCCATGTATAGCAAATTTAAGAAAAGTATAATTCAATAAGAAATAAATTAACTGTAGTGATACCATCTTTTTATAGCTTAAAGTGTCAAAAACATAGAAAATAAAAAAGTTCATATGTGTTTAAGACAGAGAAAAAAAATATTAACATGTGGTATTGCTGAGAAACCACTATCTTTAAAAGGATTAAGCGTATATAACATTTAAGGATGTACCGTAATATCTGTATTTGAATTAAATAAAACAGCAAAAACAACCAGTTAAGCTCAAACTTTTTAGTCTTCGAATTATTCTAAAGAAACCAAATGTTACTGTTATGATTTACTTTAACATTTAATATATCTTTTCCAATTCAATCCTTACAGTCAGACTAATCATTGACACGACCCTCTTATATTTTCTAAGGTAGATCTAATATATTCAGGAAAATTCTACATCTACAACATTCTCGAAGTTTCTTCCATATAAAACTGCTTCCCTAAAAATTACCGAAGTCAAGGAAGGTGGCCTATTATAGAACAAGTGCTAATGTGTAAGGGTTTCTAAAAAGAGTATCGGTACATGTTTGTGCGATTTTCGACAATTATAGCAATCATATCTTAACTTGTAAAATGTTAAAGACGCTTTTGTTAAATTATATATTTACAAAAGCAATTTGTAATATTTATGTAAAAACAAAATCTTATTTATTTTCTGGGTTCGTTAGAGTTTACTTCGGAATCGGCTTTAAGCAGTAGGTCCCGGTCTCATTAGCCCTCGTGTTGCCAAAAGTAGACCGTAGCGCTCCAAATCAAATCGTTAGAGTTTACAATCAGACTGGTTGTAAGGTGTTTCCAGTTGTTTCTTTTTCTATATGGTTATCTCCCCTCGACTTTTATAAAAGTCGTGAAGGTCATTTTCTCTTCGCACCTCTATTCGCAAGTGAATTCCTTTTGATTTTTCACTAAAGTCATTAATTAAATCAATTTCTAATAAGTGTTGTTTATTTTATACAATCGCAAAGTAGACAGACAATGAGCAAGTGAAAAGCAAACTCGCGTTCTGTACCAAAGAAAGATAAAATAAAAATTCATAAAATGAACCAGTTTATGATTATGACGTCATGAATGACGAGGGTTATATTTGGTTTTATAATAACATCTCCCTGTAAAATTTTTCTTTTTGTTCCAGAAATATAATTTGTATTGTTAGACTAAAAAACGAGAGATTTCCGTTTAATCCGTACTAAGTATATCTCAGATATTAATTTTATTTTTGAGTAAAAATGTTTTACAAACAGGTGCGTTATATTAAAAAAACATTCATTAACGAATATATTAAAAATAGTTCAGAAACAATTTGTTGTAAAAGTCAACAGATATTATAACAACAATTCAGCATTAATCTACATTTATTTTTAAAAATAACCTAAAAAAGGAACGACCCTGTTCACCGTAAGGAAAATTTTCATTTCCTTCCGATTTACGTATAAGCAAATTTAAATCAGAAACACGTTTATACATATGTATGTATGTGTGGATATTTTAAAGGCACAAAGTTATATTTATTACTCTT
Organism: Pardosa pseudoannulata; assembly: GCA_032207245.1. NCBI lineage: Eukaryota > Metazoa > Arthropoda > Arachnida > Araneae > Lycosidae > Pardosa > Pardosa pseudoannulata. Next base: position 111,584,494 of record CM063501.1, on the reverse strand, counting down.
GTATTCTTAAATA
>CM063501.1:111579481-111581981 GCA_032207245.1 Pardosa pseudoannulata | reverse complement strand
TATTTATGAATTAATGTGAATGAAATTGAAATTTTTGTGTGTTACGTCATATTTATATTTATCTATCTGTTATGCAAATTTACTATCTGTTTAAATATAAATTAAAATTCTGGTAGATCTGGAATATAAATGTGTTAGAAATATTAAAAGTGAAAATCATAAAGTTTGATTGTCAATTATTTTTAAATTGAATATACAGAAAGTAATTTTTAATTAGGTAATTATAAGATAGGTGGAATATAAATTTTAAAAAAGGTTCCTACTGAGATAGATTAATGTAAATTTTTATACATAATTTCTTCTAACATATAACTTTCCTGATGATAATATCAAATAAAGAATATGTGAAATAAAATCATTTTAAATTATACACTATATTTTAATTTTTATTAGTCGTAAGTATGCTTAAATGTCCCTTCCTTGCTAGGTTCGAAATTAGTTTTGCTCCTCAAGCGAACTGTATTGCCTGAGTAGAGTTCTAATACTGATACCTAATAGTTACATTCTACTTTAATATTCCTTTTATAGAAATTTTTATTTACTTAGATATTATTTTATAAACATATATGTTTAAAGATTACACTGCTATTTTTTCTCTGTCAGGAAGGGACGTTAAAATAATTTTTTAAACTGCTTTAAATGCAATATTACAACTGCATATTAATTGTATACGATGGTCGCAGTGGTAATATCTATTATATATCAATTCTTTATATCTTAAAAGTAGTATCCTAAATTGGAATAGCACAACTATAGGCTATAAATCACAGTTAAAACTATGCCATCTCATGTCATAATTCAAAACATTAAACATATTTTCATTTATCGTTTGCTAAGTTTTAGTTTTTACTTTTAATTACTATCATTCCGAATTTGCTTTGGTTTATTATATCGATAGAGTGGCACTAAAATTTAAATTAAAAAAGTGATTTCTTAATATGAAAATTTATTTTTACATCTTATAACAAATATAGAAAATTTTGATTTTGAAATATTTTTTGTTTAAAAATAACAGTTAAAACTATGCCATCTCATGTAAGAATTCAAAAAATTAAAGATGTTTTTATTTATCGTTTGCTAAGTTTTACTTTTTATTTTTAATTACTTTCACTCCAAATTTGTTTTGGTTTATTATATCGATAGAGTGATACTAAAATTTAAATTAAAAAAGTTATTTCGTAATGTTAAAATCTATTTGTACTTCTTAAACGAAAAATAGCAAATTCTGATTTTGAATTACTTTTTTTTAAAATCACAGTTTAAACTATGCCCTCTTATGTCATAATTAAAAAAATTAAAGATGTTTTCACTTATCGTTTACTATGTTTTACTTGTTATTTTTATTATTTTCACTCCAAATTTGCTTTTGTTTTTTTATATCGATAGTGTGACCTTAAAATTGAAATTAAAAAAAAATTCTTAATATTAAAATCTATTTTTACATATTATAACAAATATAGAAAATTTTGATTGTGAATTATTTTTCTTGGTTTAAAAATCACAGTTAAAACTATGTCATATCATGTCATAATTGAAAAAAAAATTTTTTTTCATTTATAATTTGTTAAGTTTTACTTTTTACTTTTAATTACTTTCACTCCGAATTTGCTTTGGTTTATTATATCGATTAAGTGAAACTAAATTTAAATTAAACAAGTGATTTCTTAATATTAAAATCTATTTTTACACCTTATAACAAATATAGCAAATTTTTATTTTGAATTATTTTTTTTTGTTTAAAAATCACAGCCTTAGATCACAGGCTTAAATCTATGCCACCTTATGCTATAATTCAAAAAATTAAACATATTTTCATTTATCATTTGTTAAGTTTTACTTTTTACTTTTGAATACATTAACTCCAAATTTGCTCTGGTTTATTTTATCGATAGAGTGACTCTAAAATTTAAATTAAAAAGGTGATTTCGTAGTATTAAAATATATTTTTACATATTATAACAAGTATAGCAAATTTTGATTTTGAATAAATTTCGTTGTTTAAAAATCACAGTTAAAATAATGCCATCTCATGCCATAATTCAATAAAATTAAAGATATTTTCATTTATCATTTGCTAAGTTTTACTTTTTAATTTTAATTACTTTCACTCTAAATTTGCTTTGGTTTATTATATAGATAGAGTGACACTAAAATTTAAACTAAAACAGTGATTTCTTAATATTAAAATCTATCTTTACATCTTATAACAAATATAGCAATTTTGATTTTGATTTTTTTTGTTTAATAATCACAGTTAAAACTATGAAATATTATGTCATAATTAAAAAAATAAAGATGTTTTCATTTATCGTTTTTCTAAGTTTTACTTTTTACTTTAATTACTTTCACTAAAAATTTGCTGGTTTATTATATCGATAGAGTGATACTAAAATTTAAATTAAAAAAATGATTTCTTAATGTTAAAACCTATTTTTACTTCTTAAACGAAAAATAGCAAATTCTGATTTTGAATTACTTTTTTTTTAAAATCACAGTTTAA
>CM063501.1:111531981-111566981 GCA_032207245.1 Pardosa pseudoannulata | reverse complement strand
GTAAAGAAATTTGATAGTTTAAATATCTTCAGTAGTACTTTGATACTTTGTTAAAATATTTCTGGTAGAATTCTTTTAAATATACTAAGAGATTTCAAAAACTGAATGTATAAATAATTATCATTATTTAGATTTCAATATATTTTCTTGTATATAAATTTGATTATTCTTTGAGAGAAGGGACGTTTAATGACATTTAAATGAAATATTTTTTTTCTTTATTCTTCAATTTAAAAAAATTACCTTTCTTATCTCTTTACATATTATTATTTTAAATGTTTACATATTATTATTTTAAATATTTTAAACATTTTCTCTTTACATATTATTAATTTTTGTAGATATTATAAATGGCAGACTTATTCCACTAAAAATTGAAATCTGACAATTTACCTTAAGTGAAGTGATAACGTTTTGTTAAGAAATTTTGAAACAAATTATAAAATTTTATGGCATATTTTTTTTAAAACAAATATATATTACAAATGAGAGGGAAAATTATATGAATACAGGTTTATATGTTTGGAGTTTAAAGGTATTATTTTTTAAACTTGATAAGTTGGGATAGTATATATGAATAAGGAATTTTGTTGTAAACTTTTTAGTTTTTCCATGGTATATTTAATTATTATTTTGTTACGATTTTATTTTTCATTTTGTGTAAAGTTAAACAAAAACAATTTAATGCATGTAAAAGAAAAAATTAAAATATTTGTCGTATGCAATCCCATATCTGAAATGATGAAACTTCTTTGAATAGATTCAAAACTTCTTAGGCTTAACTGATTATTGAAATTAACAGTAATCGATAATAAAATATAAATTATAAATCTTTTGGAGTTTATATGCATTTTTAAAGCTTGATTAGCTTTAGTGTTCGATTAGTATTGTCATTTTTCTACAAATTTTAGTTTTCACTCATGTTCTCAAATACTTCTATTACTTTCTAACTATTATTGTTTATCTTCACTCTCAAAACTGTAGATGCAATTAAATAATATCTTTTAAAAACCTTGATGTTTTAATGTCTTAAGGGAAGTGGCGCTGCTTTCTTTCTGCTTTTTAGGAAAATGTTATCATTTGTAGCATAACGTTACCAAAATTAAATGATAATTTTCCTTTCACCTTAGCAATTAGACATAATTTTGGTAACATTGCATTATATAGAATAACATCTAATACAGAAATTTGTTTTTTTCTACGGGTTCAACTGTTTCTCCTTTACTCGGCTCTTTTACATATTGCAGAAATTTAGCTTAATATATTATTTTAAAGAAGTAGCATTTATACTCATTTATTAAGAATGTTTGTAAAAAGTATCTTACTGGGTACAGATTGATTTCACAGATCAGAAAATTGAAGACTTCAAAATTACAGGGTTCCGCATTCCCTTCAAGATTACTCTATATATCATCATTTGTGATTCTGCCAATTTATATAAAATATAATACCTATCACCGTGTTAAGACATTGTATATTAATCCTAAGTAAATTTAAAATAAGATAAATGATCAAGTTTCTACACTCATCATGGATATCATGCTTCAACATTTGGGCAAAACAGAAAAAAATACAGACTCCCAATCAACACAGACAATAGAATACAATGAAAATTTAACTCAAATAACAAAGGCATTGCAACAAAATAACTCAAGTTAAAGTGTAAATAAAGAATGTTTCTTCCTGTGCAACATGCTTCTTGAATCTGTTAGAATGAGACTGAGTTATACTCAATACCCGTTTATTTAAAAAAAAACTTATACTTACATACCTGTATATATAAGTATATATATATATATATATATATATATATATATATATATATATATATATATATATATATATATATATATATATATATATATATATATATATATATATATATATATATATATATATATATATATATATATATATATATATATATATACATATACATATATATATATATATATACATATTTATATATACATATATATATGCATTTATATACATTTATATACACACACACACACATATATATATATATATATATATATATATATATATATATATATATATATATATATATATATATGCATGTGTGTGTAATATATCAATATTATTTAATTTTAATATTTCTTTAAAAACCTCCTCTCTCCCATTTTAATTCCTTAAAATATTTTTCCCAGCCTCTTAATAAAAAAAGAATTCTCGACTTAAAATTCTTTCGATCCATTTCTCTAAGCTTTCTATCCTATATATGTACATTTTCTGTCTATTCAATACGTTTCCCAGCTGTCGCCGGCAAACGTCTCCGCGTTTTTACTGACCTTACACTTAAAATGCACTGAGTAAGTGGGAAAATTCTTTTTGTCTTCGCTCTTGGGTCCACCTCTGTTCGAGCAGAGGGATTTTTGGGTCTTCCTTTTGTCTGTCGTTAAATAGTAAAGATGCCCTTTTCAGCAACTCTAAAAAAAATTTTAATTAGACTTGTGCCGTTCTCTTCTATGTGGCCAGACTGCATCGTTCGCTATTACTGTTAGCTGATTAAGCTTTCTCCTAGCTTAGTAGCCCAGTAAGTAAAACCAATAGGGGCTAGTTAATTATAGTGACTAGATGAAATAATTGTTACACACACACACACATATATATATAAATAAATAAATAAATAAATATATACATATATATATATATATATGCATATAGACATATACATATATATATAATATATATATATATATATATATATATATATATATATATATATATATATATATATATATATATATATGCATATAGATATATATATTAATATATATATATATATATATATATCTATGCATATAGACATATACATATATATATAATATATATATATATATATATATATATGTATATATGCATATAGACATATACATATATATATAATATATATATATAGACATGTGCATATAGACATATATATATATATATATATATATATATACATATGCATATAGACATATATATATATATATATATATATATATATATATATATATATATATATTATATATATATATATATATATATATATATATATATATATATATATATATATATATATATATATATATATATATATATATACATATATATATGCATAGGTATTGCTATTCCAGAACCAAACTGGAAATTTTTAATTTCGATTTCTCTCACTTATAACTCATATATCAAAATTAATTTTAAATTTCATTGAAGGTTTAATTATTTATCAGGACGAGAAGATAATATACGCGAAGTACGGAATTAACAATATTATATTTTTCTAAGGAGGACGATTAAAGTTTAAATTATATTTCAATCATTTTGTGCATATTTTTTTTCAATTCCGTTTTGTTTAATAACTGAGATAATTTATATAAAAACAAATCTTAGCTCTTAATAAATGTAAACATGTTGGCATAGGTAAAGTGTTATGTATGTAAAATTTCAGTGTGCACAATCCTTATGTGGTGACAATAACCTCCGAAATCCCCCATCGTCACGCCACTGACATGCATACAAACATAATACACCCACAAACACATGCTTATATAACATAAAAAGACTTTCCATATAAAGTTATGTCTCTATAAAGCACAAAGCTTGAAAGAAAATTTATTGCTCGCAATATCCATGCGCTATAAAGGAGATAAGGCCGATTCATTGCATTGAAATTTATGCTTTTCTATTATAGATTGCGTTTAATGGTACCCCCTTCTTAAACATTAAGCGTCCCGAAAACGGATCTATTGTTTATTTAATGTATATTTAGGACGGTTTTTAATGCTCTTAAAAATTTCTCGAAAAGTGCATTGCGACATTTCAGTGCGTCATTCGAGGACAGGGAAAAGAATAGATGAAGTTAGAAATCTACAAATATTTTTTCCGAGATTTGTATATTCTGGTATCAAATAACATTAACAATATCTCTCTTCAAATCTTCAAATCGATTTAAAACTTACCTTTTATGTAATATGTTATTAACTAGGAAATGTTCTGCAGACTATTTATTTTTCATTTCCTAATGTAAGATATATATATATATATATATATAATATATATATATATATATATGTGTGTGTGTGTGTGTGTGTGTGTGTGTGTGTGTGTGTAGAGAGAGAGAGAGAGGGGGAGGGTCTATTTTAGGCTATTAGCAGCAAGGGATAAGGTAGTATTTGGCCGTCCCCGTATTTTTCCATACAAGTCTAAAATTGACTACCACCTATCAACTCCATTATCTTGTAAATACTCTATTAGCTGACATAGAAATTTAACAGCCTGTATGCATGCTCACACTAGAAAATTACTAGCCACGGCACTGTATATATGTAACTATTTATTTTTCCCTTTCTCCCTCCCTCTTTCTCTCCCTCTCTCTCTCTCTCTCTCTCTCTCTCTCTATATATATATATATATATATATATATATATATATATATATATATATATATATATATATATACATGTCCGATCTAAAAAAGGGTAGTTGGAAATTATGTAAGTTATAAACGATTCTAAAAAGAGAACTCTTTTATAATAATAAAATAAATGAAAAAGTCCCACGTTCGCGTAAGCTTCCAGGATAATCTGGTCAGGCAGAAGCATTTCTCAGCTATTTGATGAGCTTGCAAACATATAAGTGGAATTTGGAGCTTGGACATAGAGTATTCAACACCTTCACGCATAATGAAAATGGCGCATGTTGCTTTCCTTAAGAACGATGAGTTAATAAAACTTATTATTATCAAGAAGACTGTTGTCCCTTCGCCTTAACTTTGCACCACGACTTGTCATATATATATATATATATATATATATATATATATATATATATATATATATATGTGTGTGTGTGTGTGTGTGTGTGTGTGTGTGTAATGAGACGAACTTTTCGATTTGTGGTTGCAGTCATGGACATAAAAATGACACCGTTTTAACTAAAGAACTTTATTAAGATAACATTGGAGAATGGGTTCCCACTTCATCATATGAACAGGACAAACTGAAGGGTCAGCTAGCATGAATTTATGTACAAGACCCTTAACTCCTGGGTCAACATCTGTGGGAAAAAATTGCCTCCGACAGCGTGTATCTCTTTTTTATTTGGAAATTTCCTAAATTGTCCGCTAGGGCCATGTAGAGTTTTAATTGGTCAAACCCCTTCTCTGAGGGTGCAAACTGTAGCCTCAGTGGTCAATTTAGGTTAAGAGTAAAAAGGGGAGTGCAAACTGACGAGGGAATTTTTAGCCCTTGAATCCCCTGAGAATTTTCCTTACACACACACCTACATATATATATATATACATATATATATATATATATATATATATATATATATATATATATATATATATATATATATATTATATATTTATATATATATATATATATGCATGCAGTGGGATACTAATAAATTAATCCGATATATAAATTCAATAATCTTAAGCAAACATTTATATAAGATGTATATATATTTTTATGAAAAAAAAACTTACCATACATATAAGTATTCATTTAAGTTTATTATCTAATGGGTTTCTCAGAGTCACTCCTATTCCCTCGATTAATGATTCATACCTATGTTCAGTTCCTACCTGGATCATTGTGAACGAATCAATCGTTCTTCCTGGCATTTTGCTACTTTTACCTGACTCTCTAGCACCAACGACATCTATCTTTTCAATGACTTTTTTGATTTATCAATTCTTACAAATAAATATGAAATAATTATACTCACACACACATATATATATAGGGGATGTGTATGATTCCCACCAATTTTAGTCCAAGACGACACAATATATATGATAACAATGAATGATTAACTCACTTTCAAAGGTGGATTCTAATAATTTTCAAAGTTTGCCTTAAAGAAACAGGGGAAAGCTTAACAGAACATACAAGAATCGAAATCTTAATTGAAATCTACAATAATTTTATAATATAAATATCAAAGTCTGTGACAACCAGATGTATAGCATTTGAAAAATCTTATACTACGTTTTAAATATGCATTATATTGTTTAGATGCATGATAATGTAAAGTGAATAATACGAGGCGCATCCAGAAAGTAAATTTTCCGTTGTTTTCCCCTTTAAAGTAAACGTAATTAGCCGTGTTAATTACGCATGCGTAACAGATCTATGACTTATTAATCATATGCCAGTTGGACAATGATTATATTAGTGTCAGAATTATTCGTACCAGTAACGGGATAGCAGTAGTCGGAAATGGAAACTGTAATTTCTTCTCCCGCCGAATGCAAGGTTCGGTTGGTGATATATATAGTATATATATATAGTATATATATAAATATATATATATGTATATATATGTATATATATATATATATATATATATATATATATATATATATATATATGCATGCAGTGGGATAGGAAGAAATTAATCCGATATATAAATTCAATAATCTTAAGCAAACATTTATATAAGATATAGTTTCGTATATATTTTTTTTTGAAAAAATCTTTCCATACATATAAGTATTCATTTAAATTTATTATCTAATGGGTTTCTGAGAGTCACTCCTATTCCCTCGATTAATGATTCATACCTATGTTCAGTTCCTTTCTGGACCCTTTTGAATGAATCACTCGTTTGTCCTGGCCTTTTGCTACGTTTACCTGACTCGTTAGCACCAACGACTTTTTGATTTATCAATTCTTACAAATAAATATGAAATAATTATACTCACACACACACACATATATATATATATTTAGGGAATGAGTATAATTCCCACCAATTTTAGTCAAAGACGACATAATATATATGATAACAATGAATAATTTAACTTACTTTCAAAGGGGGATTCTAACCATTTTCAAAGTTTGCCTTAGAGAGACAGGGGGAAGGCTTAACAGAACATACAAGAATGGAAATCTTAATTGAAATCTACAATAATTTTACAATATAAATATCAAAGTCTGAGACAACCAGATGTATAACATTTGAAAAATCTTATACTACGTTTTAAATATGCATTATATTGTTTAGATGCACGATAATGTAAAGTGAATAATACGATGCGCATCCAGAAAGTAAGTTTTTCGATGTTTTCCCCTTTAAAGTAAACGTAATTAGCCGTGTTAATTGTGCGTGTGTAGCAGATCTATGACGTATGAATCATATGCCAGCTCGACAAGTCCCTATTCGTGCCAGTAGCGGGTTAGCAGTGGCCCGAAATGGAAACTCTAATTTCTTCTCCCGCCGCCTGCAAGTTTCGGTTGGTGATCTTAACCCTTCCGAGTGGAACACACCGATTAAAAATGTCTCCAAAAATACGCTAAAGGTTTATTGTGTCAAAGGCCAAAGCGTTCTATGATTTTTATTTCAACCTTTGTCGATTAGAATGGAATACGAAACACCTACCCTCGTTATTGTCCCTTTACTTCCGGTTATAAATAGATATATAAATAGACATTATATATTGTTAATTTTTAATACACATAAAGCTCGTCAAGTCTCGAAGATCATCCCATAAGAAATAATGGATTCTAAAAGTACAAATAAAAATATTCTTTGAGAGACTTATTTATATTTTTTTACGAAAGTCATCCAATATATTTAAGGGGTGCTATTAAAGATACATCTGTTACCGCAAACGAAATACTTCGAAATAGAGATTTACAAAGCCATGAAAAGCTATCAGCGTCTTTGTGCCTCAGGGGGTAGGGGTGCATCCCTCAATAAATGTCAGTCAAAGAGGGGTGCAGTTCCTAAACAATTGACCTGACCCTCCTACCGCAAAACTCCATGGGGAAAAACAATGGCATAAATATACACTACATCCATTTTTGGAGCGTTTTTAGATATCGAAAATTATACGTGACAACCGCTTTGAAGACATTATAGGTTTGGCGGAATTGTACGTGTGAACCGCTTAGAGGGTTAAATGCACAAAGGATTGCGTCAATTGAAATACATCGTCAGCTCTGTGAGGTCTATGAGCCGAAACTGACACCCGAACGGAAAATTCAACTCTTAGGAGCAGCACTGACATTTCTGTTATGATATCACGAAGACGGCGACGAATTCCTCGACAGGGTCATCACGGGCAGTGAGACTTGGATTTCGCACTTTACCTCGGAATCCAAGTATTAATCAATACACTGGCATCATAGTCGATCTTTGTTCAGGACGAAATTCAAACAGATGCTGTCGGTACGGAAAGGGATGTACACAGTGATATGGGACAGAAAGGCTGGTTCCATTCACAGGCAGCAGAGTTCTACGACAGAGGTATACAACAGTTGATCCCACAATACGACAAGTGTCTCAATTCTGGTGGTGGCTATGTTGAAAAATAGCTGAAACATTGCTGTACTTGTTGCCAATAAATATGTCAGTGAAAGTGCTAGTTCTTCTTTTTTTCCTTTTAAATAGGTAAATTTACATTCTGGATACGCATCGTAATTATAAATGTTTTCCCTGTTCTTTTTTAAAATGGTTTGTCGTTGTTAACTACATAGCGAAAATTATTAAATTTAAGAGACTAACATTTTTTGTTGATGATTTAGAATTAACGTTATAAAAACTCAACAATAGCTTTAACTGCTGGTGGTAATCACCCCATATACATTAATAATATATGTTTATGATCACAAGTAATGGCAAAATTTCTTATATTTGTCATTTTCAGTTTAGCTTAGTTGTTTTATAGAGGAAAATATAAACGTATATACCATAAAGTAAAGAACATAATTTGAGTGCAGCATGCAGTTACATACAAAATACATAGGTTAAAGTAAGTTAATAACTTAAGGAAAAAGTCCTTAAAGTTTACTTTCTCCTTAAAATGTGAAATTACCTAGAATTGCAAGATAGTAAAATAATTTTATAAATACAGAATTCAAGCCCTTTATGAATTTTCAGGCTATGCATATACAATATAAGTTAGTTATATCGCAAATAAATAAAATTAGTTTTGAAAGTTATTTAATGAACTTGTAGGCACTATCAATGATTTATATATTTATGGAGAATACTGATTCTTTAGAAAAGCTTAATGAGTGGGATTAAAGAATAAAAACTGAAAGCACTTAAAGTGTCAAAAAAAACCTATGAAGTTTCAAGAGGTTCTTGAGAGCGCTCTACTTTATTTAAACCTGTTACCTGTAAGTGCTAATTTATTAAGGGAAACATTTATATGTATGTAGTATATATATATATATATATATATATATATATATATATATATATATATATATATATATATATATATATATATATATATATATATATATGTATATATATATGTATGTATATGTATATATATATATATATATGTATATGTATATATATATATATAAAATATATATACATATATATATATATATATATATATATATATATATATAATATATATATATATATATGTATATATATATGTTTATCTATATATATATATGTATATATATATATATATATATATATATATATATAAATATGTATATATGTATATATTATATGTATATATGTATATATATATATATATATATATATATATATATATAAATATATATATATATATATATATATATATATATATATATATATATATATATGTATATATATATGTATATATATATATATGTATATATATATTTATATATATATATATATATATATATATGTATATTTAATATATGTATATATTATATATATATATATATATATATATATATGTATATATATGTATATTATAATATATATATATGTATATATATATATATATATATTTATATATATATATATATATAAATATATATATATATATATATATATATATATATATATATATATATATATATATATATATAATATATATATATATATATATATAATATATATATATATATATATATATATATTATATATATATAATATATATATATATATATATATATATATATATATATATATATATATATATATATATATATATATATAACTCAAATGAAAAATTCTTAAGCATTTTTCCCAATACAAACATGGAGAATAAATATAAATTTCTGAAAAGGTAGAAATTAATATAAATTTACAGTTTATATATGCTCGAATTGCTCAAACAATTTTTTATTTCTACACTTTATATATATATGTATATATATACATATATATATATATATATATATATATATATATATATATATAATATATATATATATATATATATACATATATATATATATATATTTATATATATATATATATATATATATATATATATATAAATATGTGTGTGTGTGTGTGTGTGTGTGCATTTATATATGTATGTTTTTATTGTATCTATAATTCATACTCTTTTTAAATTGACTAAATAATTATCATTTTTAATAGTTACACACTATTTTACCAAATATTTTAATAAATATCACTCATTATAATTTTAAAATGTAGAAAAATATTATATATAGAAAATATTTATTCATTTAACATTTTTCCGTATATAATCTAAGTTTATCAATCATTCTATTTGATTTAATCTTTTGGGTTTACTTGGACTTCAAGGCAATAATATGTAATTTATTTTTGTATGGAACTTAACCATTAATTTGACAAGATGTTTTTTCAAAATCGATTAAAAATATATTTAAATAATTATTAATAATAATTTAAATAATAATAATAATAATTAATAATAATATATAATATATTTAATATATATTATCGATAAAAATATATATTTATTATACAGATTTTATTTATTTGATTTTAGTTGTAGCGAACTTAGCCAAATTAAGGGTTAAACAAGATATGATACAACTTGCGACGAATAAGATATATTGATAAACCATAAAGAGAGCTGTTCTAGTTTTCCGAAAATGACTGTGTTGGTTCTTTTTCAGGTCTGGTCTGAGAGGTCCATTTTTAGAGGTCAGTATTGTTTAGAAGACCATCTCTAAACAAATGAAGTGGTAGATTCATCTTACTGTGTTTTGTGTAACTCTAGTCATCCAATGACTTTTAAACATTTAAATAATTGTGCTGTACTTTCTTAGCATGAGGACATTTTTAAAAAAGTATTGGAGAGTACGTGAAATGGCTTAGTCGCTAATTGTTAGGATCTTTTTTAAATAAACATATTATTAAGGTGAAAACATCCCGGTTGAAATGGGAGAACTTTAAAAAAGATTAAGCTTAGTTTGGAGTGCTAGGGTCCACTTTTTTGATAATGCGATAAAAATTTTGTGGGATTAATGGGTCGACACGTACTGCTTGAATTCAATTCCAAAGAACTACTAACAAGTGTCCAAATAGCGGAAGTCAAATCCACTATGCCCGGTATGAAAGATCAGTGCTATAGTCATTCGACCATTGTTAGGTATCAACTTATAAAGGATTAAAGTGTATTTTATTACCATTTATGAGACCAGTGGGGTGGGAAGTGTAATACAGGAAATGTTGAGACACCCTTCCTGAAGAAATCGTTTGGAGACGAAACAACTTAAATTCAGGATTCACAAGACTGGATAAGCAGACTACAGTATATGTATAATTTAATGCAAGAGAACTCGATTTTGAATCAATAGTGGAATTTTATGACGAATTGGGTACCTAAATGTACAAGTATTTTACTAATTCCCTTTTTTTCTTATTAATAACATAACATTTCAGACTTGTACATATTTATCTTTAGTTTGTATTTCTAGAAGTTAGCACTAGATGTTGTAATGAATAAGTTTAGATTTAGTTTAAAATACTGTCATATATTTGAGTCTGATTTTGGTGTTATGAGATTAAATGATATTTGTTATGGTCATTTTAATTTAATAAATTGTGGTTTATATTTGAATTACCCTTGTTTGACTTTTGTGTTCAATCATTTATAGTGTAAAAAAACTAGATTATTTCCAGTTAACTAAAAGCATTTTATATTTTATTTTTGTTTAAAAGTAAATTTATTTAATTCATAAATATTTATTTTTTTTAATCTAACACATTTAATTTTATTTCACGATATAACAAAAAATGGACTTAGGGGAGATTTAAAAAAATAATTCAATTACAATAATTGAATTAGACTGCGATAGTTACTTATTATTTTCGAAAAGATAATTTGCACTTTTGAACGGAATTTGATATATTTTCAACTAAATTTCCTTTGTTATCTTTGTGTTTTAACCACAAAATTCTTCCCTACCCAGCTTCACTGAATCGGAACTATGCCCCGTTTCCTTCGATGCCAATCGTGATGAAGAAAAACGGTGTAACCCAATTCACCCTGCTCGTAGATTCTTATTAATGCAGCCGTTAGTAATGAACTGGTATGAACCTGACTATTGTGGGCTAACATTATAAGGCCATCAAGGGATATTACCAGATCCTTCTCAAAATGCGTGTTCAGATATTTTTTGCTTAAATAAAATGTTTTAAATTCTAAATTTCGAAGTTAAGGTGTTTGGGTACTGGACAAATTCGATTCATCTTATTTCGTGTTAATCTATAACCGAAATAGCTCTACTTCTGGCATGTTTGTTTGCATTTGAAGATACATTTAGACTCCTTTTACAGGCTAGTTTGAACTTCTTTGAGAATTCCAATATAATTCTATACAGTTACCCACTTGTTATGGAGACTGTTCGAGCTAAACATTTTTATTTAAACAGTCTATTTTAGATGCGGTATGAAATATAATGTTCGTTATAGTCTGTTTAGAATAATTATTTCCCAGATAATTAATAAGTTTATAATTTTATAAGCTTTATCTAATTTTGTCTATATAAAGCAATAAACTTTTTTTAAAATATATAAAATATATAAATTAAGTTTTCCTGGTGTCTGCATAAAACGTGTTGTATGTAGTTCATATATAGTTCATATTTTTAATTATATAATAATTTATTTTTAATGAAATTAAATTTTTTTTGTTTTAGTCAATCTTTCACAACAGATAATAAATATATATATATATTAATATATATAATATATAATATACATATATATATATTATATATATATTATATAATTTTATTTCGATAAAGAACTTTAACTTAAGAGGAAGCCCTTATGGAAGTCAATGTGTAAAACCTAAATAAAGCTCAGAATTAAACAAATAATAGAATTGCATTCGTACTGTAACGAACTCTCGTTACATTAAATTTCCAGATACCTATTTATCTACGACCGTGAGAAAAACCTGCATAAACTTAGAAAAATAGCAAACGTGTCTTTTGAAAGAGACTTGAACACTTGAACTGAGCTCTTCTTTACCTAGTGAAAGGATGTTGAGCTCAGAATAGGATATAAAGATTGTTAATGAGCCATTAATCACTCTGTCTGAGAAATTCATTAGGATGCTGGTGAAATGTTTCCAGTGTTCGTTTCAATGGCATCCCGAAGAAAGCGTCTCACACGACAGAAATCCTCTACATTGTGGGAATTTCATGACCAATTCATACAGCAGCTTTCACTGAAATACGACAGAAACAACAGCTATAATTTAAATTCCGTCTTCTCGAGAATTAATGTAGTCAAAGGAACAGCTCCACAGACTCCTCTACATTGTAAGGAAACAGCAATACTTTCTACCTTTTTAAAGGGTTGTCCAGGGGCATCGATTAATGATCTGCGAGATTCCGCGACTACTGCAAACTTCCTTTGGAACCTGTATTTCGGCGAGAGAGTCTAAGTGCGGTTTAACCACGTCATCAACAGCTGTCGATCAGCTGAGATGGACATTTTGCGGTCAGACAACGATATAAAAGACATTCGAGGAGAGAATTTTGACGATCGAGTCTGTGTGAACTCATCGGCCCAGAACGTCGAGGAAGTTGAGGGTGTCCTTTTTTTTTCTCTTAGGAAGCTGATTCCTGCAACGATCATCACTTCATTTGTAGATATTCATCGTTTCATCTGTATTTATCATAACTTCAACATTATGTTTCTAAATAAATATCATTACCCTGTACGTAGGCCTCCGCTATCCTTTTTCGGGCTCACCTAGAGCCCCAATACGCTACAGTACATATAATGTTGCAGTTAAGTAAGGTTTATTGGTCAGTAAAGAGCTCTTAATATAAAAATTATGTATGGTAATTAGTAACAATATTAGTCAAATGAGTTAATACAGCATTGTACTTTAAATTTTAAATAAGATAACGAGGAAAACATTCGGTTTAATGATAATCACCTGTATTTATTGAATTAGTAGTTTTAAAATCATTTCAATCCCTATTTGCTTTCTCAATGGCGTAACGGTGTATTAAAGGATATAAACCCCTTTCCCTACACAAATATCATTCCTCTTTATTTATATATCACTCGGCAAGCTATACTTTTCCCGTAATGTAAACACACAAATATCCCAGCCTAAACCTGCGCCGGGAGTAATCCAGTTATATATGTGTCGTGCATTCCTCTACGTATCCCAAACTCACCCGGAAATCTGCTCACTCCAGTAATATTCATGATGTTTAGCGTGCTTATTCCACACTAGAGATAGGCTGAAACCGACGCCTTGCATTACGAAGTCATTCCGCATATTCCTGGAGGACATATCCAAACTTGTCCTCGATGCTCTACTATATAATCTTCTTCAGTTATGATATACTACCAGGGGGAATTCTTTGCTCATGTGAAAAAAATATGTATATTTGCTGTATTTACTTGGGCTCTTTCATACTTCTTCAGAAAAAACATTGGATTAAAATGTCTCAAGGATTTTTAAGCTTAGAAAAAATCAAAATTAAGTCTGAATAATTTATTTTTCCAATTACTTCTTAACATATAAGGAGTGGTTTGGATAAATTTTGTGTTCCGAGTTTTAGACCAAGGTGAAAAGCAGTAACGTAACAAGAAATTAATTTTGGGGAATGAATATATCATACGTGTGAAAGAATTAATTTCTTTAGTTTAGGACTATCACTTAGTAAAAATCATTTTTTATTTATTCTTTATGAATAAAAAACATTTTTAATTATGGTTTATCAATAAAAACATGTTTTAATTATTCTTTAACAATCTTATCTCTCCTATGTAAGTCTATTTAAGGATTGATATCGTTTTATGCATATATAAAAATTACCAAAAGATAATTTAAAAATAATAATACCTTGAAATTTAAAATTCCTACTAACTAAAATCAGAACATTTCGATATTATCAAAAAATTTAATTAGTGCTTTGGTTTGGAGTGCTACGGTCTACTTTTTAACATGAATGGAGACCTGGATCTACAGCAGATAAACGGCTACGAAATCCATGATGTGACGAACCACGAGCTCATACCAAAGGCCAGCATAAACCAATCTTATCATTCGGATCTTTGTTTAGTGGATGATAAAACTGTACCAATAAAAAATTGTTTGAGCAATTCAAGTATAATAAAATGTAAATTTATATTAATTTCTACCTTTTCAGAAATTTAAAAAAAAAATTGTTTGATCAATTCGAGTATAATAAACTGTAAATTTATATTAATTTCTACCTTTTCAGAAATTTAAAAAAAATTGTTTGAGCAATTCGAGTATAATAAACTGTATTTATATTAATTTCTACCTTTCCAGAAATTAAAAAAAAATTGTTTGATCATTCGAGTATAATAAACTGTAAATTTATATTAATTTCTACTTTTCCATAAATTTAAAAAAAATTGTTTGATCAATTCGAGTATAATAAACTGTAAATTTATATTAATTTCTACCTTTCAGAAATTAAAAAAAAAATTGTTTGAGCAATTCGAGTATAATAAACTGTAAATTTATATTAATTTCTACCTTTCCAGAAATTTAAAAAAAAATTGTTTGATCAATTCGAGTTATAATAAACTGTAAATTTATATTAATTTCTACCTTTCCAGAAATTTAAAAAAAAATTGTTTGATCAATTCGAGTATAATAAACTGTAAAATTTATATTAATTTCTACCTTTTCAGAAATTAAAAAAAAATTGTTTGAGCAATTCGAGTATAATAAACTGTAAATTTATATTAATTTCTACCTTTCCAGAAATTTAAAAAAAATTGTTTGATCAATTCGAGTATAATAAACTGTAAATTTATATTAATTTCTACCTTTTCAGAAATTAAAAAAAAAAAATTGTTTGAGCAATTCGAGTATAAAAACTGTAAATTTATATTAATTTCTACCTTTCCAGAAATTAAAAAAAATTGTTTGATCAATTCGAGTATAATAAACTGTAAATTTATATTAATTTCTACCTTTCAGAAATTTAAAAAAAAAATTGTTTGAGCAATTCGAGTATAATAAACTGTAAATTTATATTAATTTCTACCTTTCCAGAAATTTAAAAAAAATTGTCTGCGGAATTCGAGTATAATAAACTGTAAATTTATATCAATTTCTACCTTTCAGAAATTAAAAAAAAAATTGTTTGATCAATTCGAGTATAATAAACTGTAAATTTATATTAATTTCTACCTTTCCAGAAATTTAAAAAAAAATTGTTTGATCAATTCGAGTATAATAAACTGAAATTTATATTAATTTCTACCTTTCCAGAAATTTAAAAAAAAATTGTTTGATCAATTCGAGTATAATAAACTGTAAATTTATATTAATTTCTACCTTTCCAGAAATTAAAAAAAAAATTGTTTGAGCAATTCGAGTATAATAAACTGTAAATTTATATTAATTTCTACCTTTCCAGAAATTTAAAAAAAAATTGTTTGATCAATTCGAGTATAATAAACTGTAAATTTATATTAATTTCTACCTTTCCAGAAATTAAAAAAAAAATTGTTTGAGCAATTCAAGTATAATAAAATGTAAATTTATATTAATTTCTACCTTTTCAGAAATTTATATTTATTCTCCATGTTTGTTTGGGAAAAATGCTTAAGAATGTTTTATTTGAGATATTTTTATATGTATAGTTCTTATAAACCTATAAGTGTGTTTCATACAAACTGTTTCTTCAGCAATTTTCAAAAATTTTCATAGTTGGCAAAAATCTTACATTTATCTTTATCATGAGAAAAATTTCAGTACTATGAGGAAAAAAAAGAGTAATTTTTTAAGGGACGAATATTAATAATAAAAGAGTAATCCTGAAATATTTCAATAAGAAAATCTTTAGATTATATTTCACTTTGCACCCCCTCTGCCTACGTCACTGGATACAGAGCATATAATAAATATCATCTGTGGTTTAAATTTTATAAATTTGTTTTCTGAAGAAAATATTTTTCTAAAGTATTTATAAGGTGTAAAACATGTTTATGAATAAATCTTGTTCAATTTTTTTTTATATTTCAATACATGCTTGATATAAGGTAAATCGCTATAATGAGGGTATTAAATTAGAATCATTGCAATACTATCAATATTTTAAAAATTAAATTAAAAGTAATATTTTTTTTCAATTCCGAATATCTTTAAAAGTATTGTTAATTTAGAATTCATTTCTATTATAATTGTATCATTCAATAAATCTCATATTTCAACGATGTTTTCTACTTAAGATTAAATTTTATATGTAAAGTTGATCATGTATTCATCATGGTGAATAACAAACCACCTAGTAAAAAATGGATGAAATTTTTTCTATTTACCCCCATTGGACCGCTATCCTATAAACAGAACAGCAAATAAAATTTCATTTAATAATTAAGGTATAAATATTTTCTGAGTGGATTTTATTTTAACACCTTTAAAATAGACACACTTTAGCATACTAACAAAAAAAACTGAGAAATCAAAATATATTGTATTGTAAAATTTATTTTCATCAACCCCTTAAAAATAGTCATTTTTTA
The DNA here is from genome assembly GCA_032207245.1 of Pardosa pseudoannulata. Lineage (NCBI taxonomy): Eukaryota > Metazoa > Arthropoda > Arachnida > Araneae > Lycosidae > Pardosa > Pardosa pseudoannulata. The sequence goes on along the minus strand of CM063501.1, from coordinate 111,549,236 downwards.
ATCTTTAATTTTATATTTGTTATTATTTTTTTCAAACAGAGTGGGGGTTACTAGTAGTTTAAAAACAGAGTTAATAATGTAGCTGAACATTTTTGCTCAAAAAAATATTTTACACATGTATTTTGTACCTATAAAAAGAAGGTGTCTTAAAATTAGGACAACAGTTCGAAACTGATTATTTTTTCACAAATTCGCTATTGCATTCATAACTCACATTGTCTTTTAATCTTTCAATGAAAACGAGTTCAAACACCTGTTCACACACCTGGACACAAAAAGATTTAAATAGATGTCTATCGTATTCAGAAAAACTGGAGACTGCAATTAAACTTACTATTTTACTCTCACGCTTGGTTGAAAATTTTCTAGTGTTTAGTGCTGATCTATATTTTTCTGGTAAGAATCTGGATACTTCACTCTGCATTTTGCTTCTGTAAAAATGCCAAGCAAATTTTGAACAGCCAAGAGGCTCTCAAATATATGAATTCTTTAAGTAATGAGGCATCCTACAACGGATATCCTTTTTCTATTATGTCTTACCAAAGATGCCAGTTCAAGAACTGCAAGAGAAAATCAACTACAGTGTGCTTAAAATATAATGTTTGACTTTGCTTTGACTGTTTTCCCAAATTGCACCTATGAATCAGCCTACTGCAATGTAAGTGATATTTGTTAAATTTTAGTAGTGTATTGGACCGTTGTCCTATTTATACGACAGCTAATTACTTAAAAAATTAAAGTTATTTTTTCAAAAATTTTTTATATACTTAGTTACACCATATTAATGATATGGATGAAGTTTAAAAAGTGTTCGGAAATATTTAGCTGGTGTGATACAATATGGGTTAACCAAGTTTTTTTTTTTTTGTTTTTTTTTTTTGCTTCAATATTAAAACTTTTAATTTATGACAATATTACTTTTCAAAACATTCTACAAAGTTGTAAAAAATTTTGTCAATTGATATAACATTATATTTAAGGAGTCTCGGATGATATCAAACTTTCAAAAATACAAAACATTTTTTAAAACCTTTACATTTAGACCTTCATCAAACCTTAAACCTCTTGCAAGTAGGTTTATCTATTAATGAAATCTTCTCAATAATTAATGCTTAGCTCTTCACAGAACCAATAGAATTAACTTTCATTAAGACAATGAAAAATTATAATAATCATTGTTATTAGGAGAGGAGAATTCTATCTTACACGTTAGATACTAACAGTGTCTCCTTTCGTTGGTCTAAGCAACATCCATTTGTTTTGAAAGGGGGAGAGAAGAGAGGTATGTTCTATCTGAAAGAGCGATGGGATAGGTTTTTGCTGTCATTAACGTTATCAGAAGGAGAAGTTGGGGGAGACAGAGGGATTTGCTAGCTGGGACCATCGGCTATTTATTGCCTTTGTATGCTGTTCTCATTGATATATCGTATTAGGGCAGTTTCGCAGAAACAAGGCGTTCTAATATATTGACAATCCTTCTGTAATAAAAAAATAACACTGGGTTATGAAACACAAAGGAAATGGATGCACAAAAGCTTTATTTATTGTGATATAAAAGTATTTTCAGATACGGCTATAGATTATGTTTCCCTTCCAGTAAAGAGGATTCGCTGGGAAAGCCTGATGTATTTCTTGGATAACGTGTATTTATCATCCTGATTATTTTGGGACACGATATTCTCCCTTTAATTTGAATCCAATGCCTTTACTTTATTCCTTTTGAATGGCTAAATATAGACGATGGTTACAGATTTTTAAAACGATCTCATTTTAAGGGAATTGTGCCTTGGAACTATAAAAACGCTTTAATAATTCAAAGAATATCCAACACAGTAAATATGAATGTATATTTTAAATAAATAGTACAATTTTAATGAATCAAAGAATTTAGAGGTATGTATTACAATGATATACAAAGTAATAAGTGATTAAGTTTTATCTATTATATAACATCAATATGATGTAAAAAATCTATATATAGTACTTGACTGTAAAATATTCTCTGCACATTATCAAGACTCCAAAACTTACTGACATACTGACAACGTTAAAAATATAGGAGAAAAGATAAAAATGGATTAATTTTTATTGGTAAAAGGAAATTATGAACTCCAACTTTCATTCACATTATATTGAGCTGAAATATGAACGCTAAAGATAGACATATCTATGTAGGTGTGCTTTTACTATATGCTACTTTTGGCAATATGATTTATCCATCAATATTTTATATATATATTTTAACACATATATATATATACATATAATATATATATATATATATATAATATATATATATATATATATATATATATATATATACATATATATATATATATATATATATAATATATATATATATATATATATATATACATATATATATAACATATATATATATATACATATATATATATATATATATATATATATATATATATATATATATATATATATATATATATATATATATATATATATATATACATATATATATATATATATATATATATATATATATATATATAATATATATATATATATATATATATATATATATATATATATATATATATATATATATATATATATATATATATATATATATATATATATATATATATATATATATATATATATATACATATATATATATATATATATATATATATATATATATATATATATATATAATATATATATATATATATACATATATATATATATATATATATATATACATATATATATATATATACATATATATATATATATATATATATATATATATATATATATATATATATATATATATATAATATATATATATATATATATATATATAATATACATATATATATATACATATATATATATATATATATATATATATATATAATATACATATATATATATATATATATACATATATATATATATATACATATATATATATATAAATATATATATATATATATATATATATATATATATATATATATATATATATATATATATATATATAATAACCCTACGATGTTTGAAAAATAAAATATTTTTTAGTGCATAAATTTATAATAGTATCGTAAATATGAAAATTCAAATATAAATAGTAGTATATAGTTTTAATTTTTACGAATTATATTATATATAAATATTTTTACATTTAAAAAAAATGAAAAGAGCAATGATAAATCTAATAATGTAAAAAATAATTTTTATTTGTCTAAATTTTTCCAAAATATATGTAGTAGACAAGAACATTCGGTTTCTTTTTCCTGTGTATACCGTTATTTTGTACCCATAAACAAACCATGTTGCTACACTAACCCGTACTAGTACGTGACCCGCGTTCCAGTATCAAACGTCAGAAAACGTATTAGTACGTGTCCCGCATAAAAAGTGTTAAGGGTGTCTATCTTTGCATGTAATTGCATTCTAACAGATTCTGTTTCGAGCAAAGTGTGAAATACAAACCATTAAAACACAGTTCAATTGCAACTATTGCAAACTATGGCGATTTCTATACTTATTATAATAAGTAGAATTCCAACGTTCACCTCAAGCAGCAACAGTGTCTCTTAACTTTAGTCAACCAAACTTCCATTATTATTGAAAGGAAATAAAGAATGGTGAGGCGTTCCATCTGGAAGACCAATAGAATAGGTTTTTGTTGTCATTAACGTTACCTGAGGGAGGGGTTGGGAAAGGCAAAAGGATTTGGTAGCAATGGATCATCACTAATTTATTGTCATTGTATGCTTCTCTCGGTGATCAACCATATTAAGACTTTCTAATATACTGAAAATCCTCCTGTAATGAAAATAAGAAACACTAGGATATGAAACACAAATGAAAGGAAAGCTTAAAGGCTTTCTTTCTTGCGAAATAAAGTATTTCGAGATATATTTATAGATTATGTTTGCCTTCCACTAAAGTTTATTTGCAATAATAGACTGATTTATTCGATAGATAACGCGTGTTTATCGTACAGTACATTCCTCACTAATTTACATCCATTGTCTTGCATTTATTCCCATTCACTGATTAAAATCAGTTACGGAATTATATCTTTATAAAAACTGCATAGAAAGAAATTTACATCAATATAAGTATAATTTAGTTTCTCCAAATATATTTGATTTTAAAAAGGGTAATCTTAATTATTCATACGAAATGCACAAAATAAATGAATTTTGTAGATGTATGCGCATTGTTGTCTCCAAAGTAAAAGGGAATTTAGTTTTCAAAATTTGATAGCCAATGTGTTTTCCACAGAATAATCTAAATTTTAAATAGATACATTAAGAACACATTTTAATTATGACATTTAAAAAAATTAATTACAATTACAAATCCGAACAAAAGAGTCATGGCTTTCATTTAATTCTCCCTTTGATTCTGCCGAAATAGATGAGTCCCATTCATTTAATAAAATTATTTTTAAAAATGTTATGTTTTATAAATCCCACTTAAAATGTCTAATGGGATACATATGTCCAAATCATTTAAGGTCAAAAGAGCATACCCTACACTGCTAAATGCATCATTTATTGATATTAATATACACATTTACATAAAGTCTGACCTCAGATATAACACATTAAAACGGAATATAAATCAGATTAGAAAGGGTCACTTTTCAGCTGAAAAAGTGTAGACTCAAAATAGATTAATTTCTTAGATGTATGCGCATTGTTGACTCCAAAGTAAAAGGGAATTTAGTTTTCAAAGTTTGATAGCCAATTTGTCCTCCACAGAATAATCTACGTTTTAAATAGACACATTTTAATTATGACAGTAAAAAAATTAACTACAATTACAAATCAGAACAAAAGAGTCTTGGATTTCATTTAGCCCCTTTGATTCTGTCGAAATAGATGCGTCCCATTCATTTAATAAAATTATTTTTAAGAATGTTATGTTTTATAAATCCCACGTAAAATGTCTAATGGTACACATATATCCAAATCATTTAAGGTCAAAAGGACATGCCCTACACTGCTAAAGACATCATTTATTGATATTAATATCCACATTTACATAAAGTCTCACCTCAGATATAACACATTAAAACGGAAAATAAATCAGATTAGAAAGGGGCACTTTTCAACTGTAAAAGAGTAGACTCAGAATAGATGAATTTTTTATATGTATGCGCATTGTTGACTCCAAAGTAAAAGGGAATTTAGTTTTCAAAGTTTGATAGCCAATGTGTTCTCCACAGAATAATCTACGTTTTAAATAGACACATTTTAACTATGACAGTAAAAATTTAATTACAATTACAAATCAGAACAAAAGAGTCATGGATTTCATTTAACCTCTTTGATTCTGTCGAAATAGATGTGTCCCATTCATTTAATAATATTATTTTTAAGAATGTTATGTTTTATAAATACCACATAAAATGTCTAATGGGACGCATATATCCAAATCCTTTAAGGTCAAAATCGCATACCCTACACTGCTAAAGACATTATTTATGGATACTAATATCCACATTTACATAAAGTTTGACTTCAGATATAACACATTAAAACGGAAAATAAATCAGATTAGAAAGGAGCACTTTTCAACTGATAAAGAGTAGACTCAAAATAGATGAATTTTTAGATGTATGCGAATTGTTGACTCCAAAGTAAAAGGGAATTTAGTTTTTAAAGTTTGATAGCCAATGTGTTTTCCGCAGAATAATCTACGTTTTAAATAGACACATTTTAATTAACAGTAAAATCAGATTAGAAAGGGGCACTTTTCAACTAAAAAACAGTAGTCTCAAAATAGAAATATTCATGTATTCCGAATTATATTACACCTTAATTGCTAGACCATGTATAAATTTATGAAACCAATAAAATTTATTTTAGTTCCTGCAATGAAAAAAATTTTTCACTATCAATATGAAAAGTAGAATCTCAAATTCCATTTGAAATACCAACGGTGTCTTCTAACTTTAATCTACCGATCTTCAGTTAGTGTTGGAAATGTGGAAAGAAGAGAAGTGTGTTCTATCTGGAAGACCGATGGGATAGATGTTTGATGTCATTAACGTTATCTGCGGGATAGGCTCGGGGTGGTAGAAGGATTTGGTATCTGGGGACCTGAGACTATTTATTGCCTTTGTGAGCTCATCTCACTGATCAATCGTATTAAGGCAGTAATGCAGAAACAGGGTGTTCTAATATGTTTACAATTTTCCTATAGTAAAAATACAAACAATAGGGTATGAAACACAAAGGAACTGGACTTTTCAACTGTTATATAAATGTGTTTTCATATACGGTCATAGATTCTGTTTTCCTTCGAGTAAAGATGATTCACCCAGGAAGCCTAATGCAATTGTTGGATAAAGAATATTTACCATCCAATCCTTTGATCTTTGAGAGAAATCATTTTTCTTCACTTTTGCATTCTATGGCTTTATATTATCCCTCCTTAATGATAAATATAGGTGTTTGTTACAGATATTTGAGAAAATTATAACACTTTGATATTTTAATGAATGTACAGTAAGGAAAGTATGAATGTATAAATTAATTTTTATAAAAAATCATACCACGTCTAGGATACACATTCCTTTTTAGAAGTTAGGCACTACTATGAAAAAGTGCTATAATTAGACATTAATTTAACATGTCTTTATTCTATCTAAATGTGTAGCTCTGTAAAACAAGTTAAATTCAAAGAGTACAAAATTTTATTTAAAATTTTGTTAAATTAATTTTGTTACTGTTTACATTGTTTTCACATACATGTTCAGAACAATATCATGATTAGTAAACTAAACATTACACATTTTTGAAAAGATAGTCAGAATTTAAAATTTCTTATTTTTGAATGGTGCCTTGTACCTTTATATTCTCTTGGTTCTTTCACTTTTTAAGTGAGAGTAGAAAACACGCCTATAAACCACCCTTCAAATTTTTACGAGTCTACAATTTCTTATAATTTCTTGATTTGTATCTACAGTTTTTGCCATTTAAGCAAAAAAAAAATATTTACATAGGAATATTGTCACGAAAAGTGGAATAATTTCACTATTGGGTTAAACCAACAATTGGATTAAAACCGAAGCAACTCGCTGGAGAGCAGAACGGAGAAATGCCCCCAACTGAAATGACATAGCTTTTATATACAATCAGAATATTCGAGAAACATCTATCTAGAACAGAAAGGAATGTTCTAGAATTACCTCCATTTAATTGACAAACAATAAATAACGTCATTTTAAATTAAAATTCCAGTCTTGGGATAAAATGCTCTGACTGGAAATCATACCAGGAATAGGTGGATCTTCAGTTCCCAAGATAGCAAATATAGTTTGAAGCAAACTTGCAGCAGTGTTGCATTGCACACCTGCAAACTTGCATCAAGTTCAGCATGTCTGCAAGTTTGAAACTAGACTGCAGCAAGGTTTCCACAGTTTTGCAGCAAAACAGCATTTCAGAGGAGTAGTTGCTTTACGTCTAACTGGGAGGAGTTTTGCTGCAAGTTTGTCGAGTCAAATTTGTTATGACAAGATATTATCCAGAGAAAAATCAAACTTGCTGCAAGTATACATGCTATCTCGGCTTACGCTCTACCAATTCAGCTACGGCGAACGGTAGCAGTTTTTTATATTAATTAAAATTGGTAATGATAATTATATCAATTTTAAAATTTTATATTATAACAATACCAGAAATACCAACAATAGACAGATCTTCAGTTTCAAAGATAGTAAATTTAGTTTGAAGCTAACTTGCAGCAGTCTTGCTGTGCACACCTGCAAACTTGCATCAAATTCAGCCAGTCAACAAGTTTGAAAATAGACTGCAGCAAGGTTTCTACAGTTTGGCAGCAAAATACCATTGCAGAGGTATGGTTGCTTTACGTCTAACTTGGAGTAGTTTTGCTGCAAGTTTGTCGAGTCAAATTTTTTATGACAAGATATTATCCAGAAAAAATCAAACTTGCTGCAAGTATACATGCTATCTCGGCTTACGCTCTACGGCTAACAGTAGCAGTCATTTTTATATTAATTAAAATTGGTAATGATAATTATATCGATTTTAAAATTTTATATTAGAACAACCTGCTTATAAACAATTGAATATTTCATGTCTCAATGCACCTTTTTATAAATAACATCCTGTCATATTTAAAATTACAGCCTGAGATGAAGATATGTAATTTTAATATAAAAGATTTCCTTAAAATTTTGGTATTAATTTAACTTGCCTATCTAACATAGACTTAAAATTTTATGTAGTACAATATATACGTATTCAGCAGAAATAGTTCACGCATTAATGATTAAGAGTAGTTCCTTTAAAATAACAGATATTTTTTAATAAAATTACGGTTACTAATTGAAAACATACGGTCACATAAAAAATCTACCATGCTTGAAAACTGATCATTGCTGTTTATTAAATTTTCTCCAAAATGTCGGAAACGGAGAGGTAAATGTCTGTTAAATGTCTAGAAATTTAAAGATTCAGAAACTGTAAAAACATATGCAAAATTTAAAGCGTAAATTTTATTTCTCTAGGATAATTACAATTTCGAGGAATATTTTAGGAAATAGATATGAAAAGATAACCATATGTTAGAAATTATATTAATTTTTTATGCATGAAGTACGCAATGGTTTTACTAAAATATTCTGAATAAGCAAGAAACGATAATAAAGTGAAACAATCTGAATGATCTTTCGTAGTTTTAAAGCTGGTTTAAGGCTTTTAAAACTTCAATTAAAGTTGTCTGGTAAGTTTTAACTGCTGCAAAAGTCGATAAAAAAGTTTTATGTATTTTAAACCTTCTAAAACTGAAAAAAAAGGTTTTTTAAATCAATAAATTTTAGTAGATGATAGCTTTCTTATTTTTATTAAAGTTATCATATATTGTTATAAAATAAAAATAATAGCAATTATCAAAAATATCCCAAAATTATTTTTTTGTACAACATTGCAGATCCATTCACACAAATAAGTTATCTTCTTTTTGATTGGCCAGACAAGCCAGGATGGGCCTCATCTACCCAATACCCCCAAAAAGAGACGCTTTGGAATGTACCAACTACAGGGGAATAAGTTTCCTTTGTGTTTTTTACAAACTATTTTCCAATATATTTTTAGTATACTAATAACTTATACAGAAAACATTGTGGGAAATTACCAATGCAGTTTCAGCAAAGAAAGATCGACAACAGAACAAATCTTTAACATTAGGCAAATTTTGGAAAAAAAACTAATGAATATTGCATAACAACACACCATGGTTTTGTTGATTTTAAGACTGCCGAGGACTTAGTAAACAGAAAATATTTAATTGAAGCTATGAGAGAATTTGCAATACTTGAAAAACTTATAAATTTAGTCACCTTTACTCTCACTGACACAAAATTTAAAGTTAAAACTCAGAATAATCTCTCAGATCCCATTGTTGTTTCAAATGGGCTCAGACAGTGTGATACACTGGACTGCTTGCTATTCAACCTTGCTCTCTAAAAAATCATTAAATACTACAACATTACTATGCATGGAATTATCCTTAACAAGTCTGTTCAAATTTTTGCGTTTGCTGACAATATTGATATAGTTGCACGCACTCCTGAATAACTTAAAGAAGCTTTAACATCTCTACAGACTGCATCCAGCCAGCCAAATAAGTTTTATTCAAGCAATGAATATTTTTAAGTTATGAACAATTTTGTTATTTCACCGGGAAAGAGCTTTAATTCCAGGTCAATTTATCTTTTAAGTTTTTGTAAATTTATAAAACGGATTTAAAATTATTTTGCCTGAGAAAGACTGTTGATTTCATTACACATATGTTCATCATCGCAGGAATAGAAATAATTTACTAAAAATGTGATGCTTATTTATGATATTAAATGTTCAGTGTTGTGAGCAATTAAATAAATGTCCATAATTTTCATTTTATTTTGAAAAAGTAAAACAACGATGAACGATACACTATACGGTGAATGATTTAGTCATTTGCAATTATAGACATATTGTTGAATGTCTAGAAAAATATTTTATGAAAATTTAACGTACAAAAAAAATATTCCCCTCAAATAAACTATTTCATTTATCAGTAAATTAACAACCCCCCCCCACTGTTGAAAAATATTTTAGATTAATAATATAATAAAATATGCATTTATAAATAATTAATAACTATTTATAAAACTTAATTATTGTGAAATCTTAGGCATGTAATTTGCATTCGATAACTTTGTAAAAACAAATGTCTGAAATATGTTGAACAATTTAACACATGATTAGGAATCATCTTGTAATATTGCATTTTCATTCTCATGTGTATAACACAGATAAGCAGAAAAAAATAAAGTATTTTTAAAAAATACCAGTTTCTATCAAGATTTTTGCTTATATTTTGCAGAGTTCTAAATATAAAAATATGCGAATTTTAGGAAGCAAGAAAAATGACATTGTACACAATTCACTGAAATCAAAATTGAAAAATAATAAATATCGGATAAAAGGTTAGCAGTTTTACTAAACTAATATTGAATGCGCATGTGTGAATTCAACGAATATAGAGCATTCATAATAGTTTTAGTGAAATATAAGCAGTAATTTTTGTATAAATCTCGAAACTATACTGCTTGAAAATTCTGAAAGTACTCGTCAAAACCAGGGCCGTAAATAGGTCCTTTGGCACCCGTCGCAAAAAAAATTATCTGTGCCCCTGACGCTAAATATAGTGTTAAAATATATAAACATGTTTATTTTTCTATATGATATATTCAGAAGGAACTCACAAACTATTTTGTTAATTCTTAAAATGTTCCTAGTTTATTAATTTTTAATTTTTCTTTTATTTTTGCTTTATTAATACTTAAAATATTTTTCAATACTCTGTGGGGGGAGTTGTTATTTTACTGATAAATAAAATAGTTTATTTGAGGGGAAATTTTTATTTGTACGTTAAATTTTCATAAAATATTGACGAATTTCTAAATTTAAATTTAGTTCTAATTACTTTAATAGATTCAAAATTTCAAAAGAACACCCGGATTTATACCAAGGCATTTTAGAAGTGTTTAGTAAACACTTATATAAGAATATATAACAAGTTTAGTCTCTAGTAGCATTTTAAAAATTAAAAAAATTCATAAAAATATAATTTCTAAACACTTTGGAATTTTTTAAGTAAAATCGAACTTTATAATATAGAAAATTAATTTTCAACATTTTTCTTGTTTCTACTTGGATTGAATCGTCCTCTTTCAGATCCCATTTTCATAACAGTGTGGCACCCCTATGACTGATACCCCGTGGCTAATATCACCTTTGCCATGCCCTAGTTACGGCTTTGGTGAAAATTGTAGATATTAAAATAAATTGTTCCTTCAAGGAAGCAAAAAGAGGAGGAATTATATCGAACAATAGTATAATATTTTGTATAAATTCATAAATACATAATGTCCTGTTTATAAAAATTTTAGTGATTTAAAAGTCATTATAAGCAGTGTTCATTTGATTTTAAGTTCCTATCAACATCAACAGGTTCCAAACGAGAAAATCCAATGGCGCAACAAGTAGCATTAATCATATCACAGACAACTGTAGTTGACATTCGTTAGGAATGATTTTCAAAAAGCATTAACATTCTCCTTGAGACCATTCGACTTTCAAAACCAGAGTAAATCATTTATTATCAGGCTTTTTGAGACTGCAATATTATCTTACTGATATATTTGTGGTAAAATAGATAAAATTTCTAAATAAACCATTAACAAATTAAAAACATATTAGCAATTAATTGTTGCAACAGTAAATGCATCAAACACTCTTTAAGGAATTCTCATTAAGGAAAAAAGGAGTATACTTCTTTGATCTTAGAATAAAATTTCCTTCAATCATTATTATAAGCATTTTAGCATATAGCCTGTATTGGTTATACGGTCAGCGCAGCGCTCCAGAAAAAATCAAACCATGTAAGCGGGGTGACCATATATGTGGAACAATACAATCCTATTGAATTGTGGCAGGATTATAGTCTCCTATCAGTATGTAGTACTCATAAACAAATAATTATACTTCTAAGAACATTTTAAAAATTAATTCGAGAATAAAAACTACATTAAAAATATGCAATATTTTTTGGGGGGAGAGGAGATTTATTAGCTTACCTTACTTATCAAACTACAGCACACGTACATACGTACATTCATGCTCAATGTATTTAAAAATAATTAGGTATACAAGTTTTCTTCCTCTTGTTGGTTGTTAACCCAATATTTTCAAAGTCCCTAATAGCTTTTAAATGCTCATCTGCTGCTTCGGAATTAGTAAAATAAAACCTGAGATCATGTATGAGAGAGATAACTTCATTAACCCTCTAAGCTTGGCACGTACAATTCCACCAACCTATGATGTCTTCAAAACGTATAATTTATACCTCCAAAAACAGTCCGAAAATGGATGTAGTGTACATTCTGCCAGTGCTTTTGAGTTCTAGTAATCAATCGACTGTTTTCAACTGCATCTTTACTAACATTTATTGAGAGATATACTTCTACCCCCTGAGCGCAAAGACGCTGATAGCTTTCATGGCGTCAATCTCTATTTCGAAGTATTTCGTTTGCGGTAACTGATGTATCTCTAATTCCACATTAATATCTTGGACGACTTTCATAAAAAATATAAATAAGTCTCTGAAAGAATATTTTTATTTTGTACTTTTAGAATCCATTACTTATGATCTTCGACACTTACGTTATGTCTAGTAAATATTAACAATCTATAATATCTATTTATATATCTATTTATAAAAATAAAGGGACAATAACGATGGGTTTCCCGTACTAGTCGACTAAAAGGAAAAAATCATAGAACGCTTTGGCCACTGACAGTAAACCTTTAAGTATTTTTTGAAAACCTCGATGTGTTCCACTCGGATTCATTAAACAGACAGATGTCCACAAATGATATCAGGGGGGGGGGACGAGAACTGAGAGAGGTGGAAAACTCCGACGATGAGTGTGCACAAACAAGAAAAGGGGAAAGGGAAGAAAATAAAGGCTTGAATTCAGGTTCACTCCAATTTCGCACAAACTTCTTAAAGAAAATAAACGGAAATTTGTTGAAAACATGAAACTAGCCATATAACAGGTAACAAGAAAAAGAAAATTGACTGTATCAGCGGCGTGCTTTAACATATGCCCCCTATTAAGTTATTCGGAACTTTAGAAAACTGCCCATATAACAGGGGTGCCGTTATGAGCAGGTGACCATATAGCAGGTACTGACTGTATAACAGTGGAAAATTAACCAATGAATAATTCGGGAACTTCTAATGCATTTTTGATGATAAATTTAAAAGAAGAAGACATAAAACATACGAATCGGTCATTGAACTGCATAAACCCTAATTCAATTCTTTTCCTTCGATTCAAATACTAGAGAATTCTTTTAAAAATATGAACTAATGAGGTGGTCTCAGGTCGTTTAGAAAATTTTGAAGAGACCAGAAAAGGTGATAATCTGAGCGTCAACGGTTATGGGAAAGGCATAGAATATTTCAGTTATGTTCAAAAAGCTTTTATCTGGAATATAAAAATGAGAGGTTTTGTAATGATGGAAAACAATGTTTAACGAAGTACTCAATTCTGAGAACATTACTTCGATTTTTGTTTTAGAATTTACTATTTGAAAAAATTATTTAGTGTCTGATTTAGAGAAAACAATTCATAACGTACAATCAGTTTGTAGGCACGATATACAGATACACTTTTTTTAACTTTATCAAATTTTTATACTACATTGCAGATGTTAATAGAATGAGTTTATTTCACTTAACCCACCCCTAATATTTTTTTTCTCATTATCTGCGGTATCGATTTGTCATCTTCAGTAATGAAAAGATTACATGAAAAAAACTTTTTTAACTCGTTTTAGTAAAACATCGGAAACCGAAGTTTTCATAAGTAAATTCTGTTTTGTTAAAGTAGGTGTTTTCATATATTATTCTAATTTACATACATAATTCCGATCATGTAATATCCTTTCTTAAAATACTAGGCAGCTTTTATACAATATACAGTTTGAACTTTTAGAGACAATTTTAAATGTCTTTTTCTTCAAAGAACGATTTCTAAGAACAAGTATGATGTTTGCGAAAGTCATTTACGAACTTTGTTTACACAATCAATTTGCAATAATAAATATCAGTTTGTACCGTAAGAATCAACAGACATAAAGGCGGTATTAATTTTACTTTTCAAATCAAAAGACACAAATGTAAAGAAAACCAACTTTTATTCTTTAAACGGCACTAAAAAGTATATTCCCAGACACATGCTACAATTATGAGACGTAAACAGAAATACACGTGATTAAAAAGTAAAATATTAATTAGTAAACGCGCTTCAGTTTGAAAGCCATAGATCTTTTTGAATGATTTAATATGTGACTTATAGACAAGCAAAATGCAAAAATAAATCCTTATTTTAAACATTAAATGTTAGAAAAATAAATAGTTTACCGGTTACTTCATTGAGAATAAATGGATTGTTAACGAGATATAAAAATTTCCGGATTATATATTTTAAACAAAAAAATGTTTAGTAAAATATTTGCGAAAACGATATAAAATTTAAACATCTCTAAAGTAGGATCGAAACATTTTAGAATAAAGGATAAATAAAATCATATCCACTCACATATTTCACACATGATACTTATATTTTCAAGAAAAAAATCTTTTCATAACAATTACATTTTTATTGAATATACATATGCCCTTAAAATATATATTTAAATACCTATTTTACACAACACATACTTTAAAAAAGGACATAACTTCATATTGCAAATGTCTATTTGATCAACATAAATATATAATTTTCCTTTATGTTTGGATAATCCTACATTAAGATCTTATTAGCTCTCGTGAAGCAAATATACAGGAGTTCTACAAACCAAACCAACACGATTTACTATTCTACTGGATAAATTAATTTCTTTAAAAAGTTTTTACTGCTTCCTGTAAGCCCACAACATATGTACAATAATGGGTACTAAAACAATAACAGGTACTAAAATACGGTAATAAAGGATATATTAATTAATAGAAGTATTCTTGCACTTAAATTTCATTTATATTTAACTTTATACGAAAGGGA
This sequence comes from Pardosa pseudoannulata, assembly GCA_032207245.1. Lineage (NCBI taxonomy): Eukaryota > Metazoa > Arthropoda > Arachnida > Araneae > Lycosidae > Pardosa > Pardosa pseudoannulata. The sequence goes on along the minus strand of CM063501.1, from coordinate 111,534,091 downwards.
TAATAGCACTAATTATTAACTTTGAACGCCAAATTTTGAAATTGAAAGTCGGGTTTAATTGTCTGTTTCATATTGTACTACACTCATGTACTAAATTATGAGACATTTCAGATTTGTTGAATTATTTCCAGAACTGAAGAACCAATTTTAAAGAAATCTGATATGCATATACATTGATACAATGTAAAACAAATAACCATTCAATAGTTATAATACATGCCCATGCAACAGTTAAAATACATATGTTATATTATTTGGAGTTATAAAGTATGAAATGGAGGCCACATATTAGAACACAAAATTGAATAAGGCGGGTTATGATCCCCCTTTACAGATGTACAGGATTTTGCAACCTGATTTCATAATTGAAGTAAAGCAGTTTATGAATGAAGTTCTCTGGCAATGGGTCCCACTCATTCAGCAAGGCTGTTTTCAGACATGGAAGTTGAAAGGTAGTTGCAAGTTGCAATTGCCCTTCCCAGAGAGACCCGGAAATGCAGGTTTGTAGATTAACTTGGGCAATATATCCAGCGAACATCCTTCATTTTCTAGACATTCGTAGACTAGAAGAGCTTTATTGGTCTGCACTTTATAGTACATTAAAATAAACTCAGATCCCACTGCACCCTTAAAAAGGCAGTTATCGAGTTTTAAGACCTCAATCCTGTACATCATAGCAGACACAGTGTCACTTTCAAAACCACGCAGAAGATAGAGACTATCCAAAATGATACCTGCCCAGATAATTAAACCTCGAGTACCCAAATAGTCAATTTCGCTGACACTGGAGGGTAGGTGTGGGTCCTTGGTTCTCTCCATATGAATGTACATCGAGAACCAGTGGTTAGGCTGAACCGGAACACATCAGTGAAAAGAACGGTCACCCTTTAACTAATCTCCCTAATCTCTACATTATGCTAAAAGAAATATCTTGTTAGTACATATGAGAGGGGGGCAAATAGGAGGTATTCTTACAAAATTCTTACAAATAACCCTCTCTCACAAAGTTTCTTGGAAATAGAAATCCTTGAAACTAGGATTCCTGTGCCCTCATAAATGTCCCGAGTTTGTTGTAAATCTGTAGAAATCTTGTATGAAATTCCTAAAAAAATGGTACTGAAGTTCTTTAGTTTCAGATCTCACGGTCATTTCACCATAGCATCCCAAACTCTTTCAATGACACTAGACACCACTTAACAACTTTGAAGGAATTCGTTAAGAAAGGAGACTTTTTCTTTAGTATATCAACGAAAGACCGTTCCAGAGAGACCCGGAAATGCAGGTTTGTAGATTAACTTGGGCAATATATCCAGCGAACATCCTTCATTTTCTAGACATTCGTAGACTAGAAGAGCTTTATTGGTCTGCACTTTATAGTACATTAAAATAAACTCAGATCCCACTGCACCCTTAAAAAGGCAGTTATCGAGTTTTAAGACCTCAATCCTGTACATCATAGCAGACACAGTGTCACTTTCAAAACCACGCAGAAGATAGAGACTATCCAAAATGATACCTGCCCAGATAATTAAACCTCGAATAACCTAATGGTCAATTTCGCAGACACTGGAGGATAGGTAGTGGGTTCTTGGTTCTCTCCATGTGAACGTACATTGAGAACCGGTGGTTAGGTTGACCCAGGACACTTCAGTGAAAAGAACGGTCGCCCTTTAACTAATCTCCATACTCTCTGAACTATGCTAAAAGAAATATCTTGTTAGTACAAATGAGAGGGGTGCAAATAGCAGGTCTTCTTACAAATAACCCTATCTCTTGAAATTTCTTGGAAATAGTCACCCTTGAAACTAGGATTCCTGTGCCCTCATAAAAGTCCCGAGTTTGTTGTAAATCTGTAGAAATCTTGTATGAGATTCCTAAAAAACGGTACTGAAGTTCTTTAGTTTCAGACCTCACTTTCATTTCACCATAGTATCCCAAACTCTTTCAATGACACTAGACACCACTTAACAACTTTGAAGGAATTCGTTAAGAAAGGAGACTTCTTCTTCAGTATATCAAAGAAAGACCTATGAATAGCATTTGGGTTACAATCTGGAGCATAGCAATTGGTTACAATCTGGGAGGTAAATTGTATGTCAAATATTAAGTA
>CM063501.1:111481981-111526981 GCA_032207245.1 Pardosa pseudoannulata | reverse complement strand
ATGGACATTGGTCACAGCAGACGTTTTAGTACGGAATAAAACTTTCCCAGACACTATTAGTAATTTCGAAATACTATTCTTATCAGATACAACCAAGACTGGTGACTACTAGTTATTAGAACTTAGAAACAAATCAACTAATACAAATCTAAGAAGCCTTAACTTTCTCATTGCTATGGTGACAGTTTGTAGATAACTAAGTGCAACTAAATGAAATTTATTTGCTGAATTATTTTCTTCATTAGTTTCAGAGACAGAAAATCAAATTAAATGATCGTATGGTTGAATGTAATTGAAATATAATAGCAAAGAAACAGCGGGAAAGAATAACCTTAATGAAAGTGTCACAGAAAAGGAAATTAAACATTTCATAATTAAAATGCAGGGATTAATTTCACCCCCAGAAAAAGCAATTTTCAATTTTAGTTGCAGTATTAAAAAAAGTTTTTAAAACTATGAAAGAAAAACTTTTATTCAGCCAGAATATTCATTTCTTGTCAGATTTTAAAATATAATTTATATTTAAGGATATTCACTTCAGAATTCGGTTTTATTCTATTGCTACCCGGTGTATATCATTCAAGTATAGAATAGATTAAATTAAAATGAATAAAAATTTGCTCAAATATTTTCAAATATTTAAAAATACTTTTTATGGCTTTATAACAATATTTAGTATAAACGCGGTATAGGCATTTTAAAGTTTGAATATTCAAAAAGAGCAACAGCATGATTTTAAGTATCTTTCTTCAGTTTTTTTCCAGTTTCTTCCTATGAGTTACTAGTGTAAATCTTACAAATTCTTCATTTTTTATGTAGAAAATGTACAAAATTCTTAGATAATTTCGGAATTGGCAAGAAGTAAAATTTGGACCAAAATTTTATTCTGAGAGGAACTGGGGCTTAATTTGCATCAAAAGAGAAAATCTGAATGACACTTGGACATAGGCTACTAAGTGCTTAAAAAAGAGAAATATAAACAAACGAGTGCACTTTTTATATTCCAAAACCTTTTTTTTTTCAAAATTATTGTGTTCTTATTTTACTTTCATGCTCCTTGTACAATCCTCATAACACATGAGAATTACTACATACTTTAGTTTATATCCAAAATAAGACAATTTCGTTTTAACTTAATAAACTTGATTATTTCCTAAATGAATTTAGTGTATCAAAAGAGTAGACACAGCTCTAAAACAAACCAAACCTAAACACATTGTCTTTCGAATATTTTTATGGACATTGATCACAGCAGACGTTTTAGTACGGAATAAAACTTTCCCAGACACTATTAGTAATTTCGAAATATTATTCTAATCAGAAACAACCAAGACTGGTGACTACTAGATATCAGAACTTAGAAAAAAATCAACTAATACAAATCTAAGAAGCCTTAACTTTCTCATTGCTATGGTGACAGTTTGTAGATAACTAAGTGCAACTAAATGAAATTTATTTGCTGAATTATTTTCTTCATTAGTTTCAGAGACAGAAAATCAAATTAAATGATCGTATGGTTGAATGTAATGGAAATATAATAGCAAAGAAACAGCGGGAAAGAATAGCCTTAATGAAAGTGTCATAGAAAAGGAAATTAAACATTTCATAATTAAAATGCAGGGTTTAATTTCACTCCCAGAAAAGCAATTTTGAATTTTAGTTGCAGTATTAAAAAATCTTTTAAAACTATGAAAGGAAAACTTTTATTCAGCCAGAATATTCATTTCTTGTCAGCTTTTAAAAAATAATTTATATTTAAGAGCATTCACTTCGGAATTCGGTTTTATTCTATTGCTACCCGGTGTATATCATTCATGTATAAAATAGATTAAATGAAACGAAATGCAAAAAAGGCGAAAACGTGACCAGATTATAGTATTACTCTTTAAATGACAAGGAAATATATTTGAGACAATGAAATTTAAAAATCAAGTTTTATGAAGAGAAATCTATATCGGTAATTGTTATTTCGTGGTATTTTTGTATTTCAATAAAAAAAATAAAAGGGATAAAAACATGGTATAAGGATTATAAATTTACATAGATATTTCAATTCACAATTCGTGGAATTTCAAAGTTGTGTTAATAAACAATCTCAGAACACCCGCAGCATTAGAGAAGTCCTTTATATATCTAGTGATAGAGACTCTTAAGATGGGTCTTAGAGTAAATGGAAATAAGGCAAAATATATGTCATACACAAAAACTGGTTATGTAAGTGAACATCTAGAAATTGAAGGATATAAATTTGAGGGGGTTGATTGCTTCACCTATTTAGGATCTGAGGTACACAACAAAAATGATGTTATGACACAGATCCACAAGAGAGTTATGATGGTAAATAAATGTTTTTATGGCCTTCGAAAATATGTAAAATCAAAATTAATAAAAAGAAAAAAAATTACTCTACAAATGTCTAATAAGATCAGTTTTAACTTATGTATGGGAAACCTGGGCAACAACTTTGTCAGATGTAAAGATACTGGCTACCTTTGAAAGGAAAATTCTTAGAAGTATGTTTGGAGGGATACAAAAAATAATATATGGCTCAAGAGATCAAGTTTAGAATTATATAATTTATATAATGTACCTGACATAATAAATTTCATCAAATTGCAAAGAATAAATTGGGCAAGCCGTCTAATCAGAATGGACAATGATCGAACATCAAAAAGGATCTTCGATGCAAAACCTTCAGGAACGCGAAGACGAGGAAGACGAAAAGACCTTCAGGTACTTAAAGTAAAAAACTGGAAGAATCTGGCCTCCAGAAGGATGTCTTGGAAAAAGCTTATTGAGTAGAACAGGGCCCATCCTAGGCTGTCATGCCACTGAGGAAGAAGATGTTAATAAATAATTTGGTTTTTCCTTTTGTCATCATAATAATAAGTTGGATAAACAAAAGTTCATACAAATGTGCATGTTGTTGTAATCCAATTCATTAAGTGCATTATTAAGTCAGAAAAAGATTTAGGAACACATTAATGAATTCTTCTGTAAATGTGTCAGTTCAAAAAATTATTTTTTGCGAAATTTATGTAATAATGTTCCCTATTCATCGTAATGAACAATTGGACATTTTTTTATGAAAAACCAAATTCAAATTTTTCCTTCAAAGCAGGTTATTGAGATCAGCTACTAAAGATGTTCAACTTACTCGATAAAAACATAATTAGTCAAATTATAATGTTATTACCTCTAAAATGAGAGAGGTAATAACTAGTATTCCACAATAGTTGAATTTCCTCTATTATTCCAATGTTATGGGCTACTATTTATGAATTTAAAAATACATAATTCGACGTATGTTGTTGTAAGATTACATAGCCATGCTTTTCTTATTTTTACTATTTTTTTATTAAAAATGCATGTATTTTTGGTTACATATTACAATACACAAGAATAATTCTTACGTAAGTTTTGATGATAAAATTTTATTAATTTTTTCCTTGTAGATTCTAGGTTATTTCGGGGTTTTTATTATAAATGCCAAACGGAAACAGCTGACTGCCCGTTAATAAAATTTTACTTAGTAACGTAAGTTAGTATAAAAGTGATTTTCAAAATATTCACCAAACGTTAATGGATGAACCAGTATAGTAATTCTATATCCTTTAGTCCTACAGTCTTTTAAAACATCATTTAACTGTACTAACTTGTTCAAATCTGTGCAACACTTACTGATAATATATAAAAAATCCCTAAAAATACTAATCTTGCTCTGCAAATTAAGTTTTCAATTAATAAAACAGAAAAAATATGCGTATAATTCCATATCATTCAATCCATAGTATATCCATCTCTTCTTGCAGAATATCCACATATACTAAGAAAGGAAATTTCACACTATTCACTGATGATTCATGAATTTTCTACAAGAAGAATTACTTTTTATGCTACAAGAGAATTACTTGTATAAAAGAACACGAATTAAACAAAGAATATAACTTTCATATCCTTTTGTATCACAGTTTATCTCTGTACATTTTGCAAAATATACACCTACCTACACCCACAAATACGAAAATGTACATTACTCAATGATAATCCGCGAAATGACCCCAAGCATTTTCGATTTTATACTACAAAACGCTATTTCCATAACACAGAACCAGGAAAACGAGTACATAAATCCGATATCCTTCAATCTTATTGCCTGACCATCTACTACTTGCAAAACATCCTCCAAACCATACTTATTCTCTACGAAATGTTAATAACAGGCAGGATTTGCCAATAACAGATTTCTGAATTCCCACCTGCGCCAACCTGACACTGGAAGCAGCACAAAAGAGCCGAATTCCAACGGTAATCATACTCGCTGCCACCCCCACCTTTTGCTAGGGCGGCCTACATCATACGGTCGATGAATTCCAGGGCATGGTTGTCTTAACACCTCTTCTAAATGTAGGCGGAAATGAGCCGGAAACTCACTTTCCCGTTCCAGGCGTTCATGTGCTTCTAGCGGAATTCAAAAAATCGTTATCGCTTCTCGATTAAATTTTACTTAACACCTCTGCAGGAAAAAGAAGTTAATTAAACGTGTAGGCTCTCCCGGCGAGTGTTTTGTGCGTTACTTGGTACACTGTCAACCCTGTTTTGTCTTAGAGCTTTCCGAATATTTCTACGTATGGAAGAGGCAACAAATGCTGATTATATTATAAGTGATAATTTCTGAAACAGAAATACAGAAATTCAAACACACATACCTATATTTATGAGTGGATAAATTTTACAAGGCAGAAAACCTTTCCTTCTCCACCCCCCCCCCATTTAACGTTAAGATCAAATAATATACTTGACATGGAATTCCCAATGAACTTATTACGATCAAATCGATGATTCGATATATATATATATATATATATATATATATATATATATATATATATATATATATATATATATATATATATATATATATATATATATATATATATATATTATATATATATATATATATATATATATATATATATATATATATATATATATATATATATATATATATATATATATATATATATATATATATATATATATATATATATATATATATATATATATATATATATATATATATATATATATATATATATATATATATATATATATATATATATATATATATATATATATATATATATATATATATATATATATATATATATATATATATATATATATATATATATATATATATATATATATATATATATATATATATATATATATATATATATATATATATATATATATATATATATATATATATATATATATATATATATATATATATATATATATATATATATATATATATATATATATATATATATATATATATATATATATATATATTAAAGTTCTCTTTCGACAGTTTTAGACGCCCAAATCTTATATTTGGAAATAAGATATAAAAACCGTGATTTGGAGCAATTTGGTTGTAATAATTTGCGAAAGTTTGCAAATGTGACTTTGTGTTTCCATTGCGTTTTTTATATAATTTTCCCCTATTTTTTATACAATAGATTTTTTAGAATTTATTATATAAAAGAACATATAAAATATCCATAAGCAGAGCTTGAGTAGCCTTATAAAGTAAAACAACTGTATAATAACTTTTCATTTTTTACGTAAAAATACTTAAAAATATAAAATATCAAGCATCATAAATGCCAATGGATGTAGTGGAAACACACCACATCATATAAACATTCTGAGATACACAGAAATTCACATACAACAAAATATTTAAAATATTTAATATGGCTGTTCAGGTTGATTAAAAAAATTCAACTAACTTAAACCAAATAATTATAAGTTTCAGAGTCAGAAATGCAATATACAGTTAATAAAAGGAAAACCGATAAACTAGGCTAAAGGTGCCCAATCTTTTCTGGACCACCGTTCCTTTTACAAGAAAATAATATTCGTATGTCCCCTTTTTCATTATAGTTAACTATACCAGTTATAAAAAAATGATGCATATTATCCAAATCTATATTTTATGCCTGTCTATCTAAGAATCAATAAGTAGATATTCATTGAAAAGTCCATCAAATGTAGTACAAATTACTTATTTAAGAAATTAAAAATTACCATAAATTAAATAAATAAATAATAATGAAATGGTTTAGATGTAGTTTTAAAAATTCGTTAATGTCGGATTCCAATTCCGTTAATATCAACGTAAATTTTCATATTCAGTGATTTTCTTATTCTTTGACAACTAACAACAGTCCTTACCCTACGTTCAGCCCAATACCATGAAGGAGATGCAATTAAAGTTTATGTACTCTAGTCCAGGGTTGGCCAAGCGGCAGCACTTGGGGTAATTCAAGAAATGTATAACAAAAAATTATATCACATTTATTATAATAAATAGGCAATATTATTCGACTGCTTTGGTCTTTATTTTTATAAATATTATGTATACTTTAAATGATTGGTTGTTTTTTCTGTTGCCACGTGAATTAAGACAAAGAGGTGAGTTTCCGTTTTATGGGCACCACTAACATGAATGAACGTCTCAGCTCAAATAGGTCTTCGTAATTTAGAAGCAACGACCAATTAGAAGATCCCCCCAGGCTTGACCGGCCACTCAGAGATGCATCGCTTTAGGACTCGGAAGACATTGTGACAACGAACATATTTTACTGGTCCCATTAACCATTAATTAACATAGTCTTGAACCTGCTATCCTCCAGTTACAAGACTTACCTTTGCTAACTGAGCTACTGAAAATACTAAGAGATATTATGCATACTAGCTACCTAGATTTTTTTGTTCCACGGAGACTATTCAGTGTCACCTGAAGCTCTACCCAACAACCGAAATGGTACCAAACTTGGTTTGGAGAATTATAATACAGAGGAGTTAAGGCACTGTAAAAATGTAGTTCCAAAAATTGACGAAAGGAGTACTTATAGCAATGTACAAAGTTGCAAGTACAACAAAATATAACAATATCTCATACAAAATTACTCTGACACATCAAGATTTATTTCAGCAGCGAAGAATTTGAACACATCCAATTTAACCACCCTTCTTGGAGATTACACCATGTATTCCGAGAACTTTCTCCACGTCTGCTTGCAGCATGTCAAAAGGAAGGAATATTCCCCAATCTCTGATATATGCCCGCTGTTATACACCTTTGGTAACAGCTGCGACTAATGTTATCCCCACTTCTGACACAGGTTTATTTCCTTTGCCTGGGAAAATTGTCAGTGACCCTGTTTTCTAGAACATCTTAACCCTTCCTTTCAAAGCATCAAACTATAAAGGGCCCTTATGTAGCTTCTGTTTGGTTCTTAATTCGCGAATACACTGAACTGATTGAGGTAGCTTAGGTTCACCAATAACCTAGTTCAGTTAATGTGAGTTAAATATTTACTTGAGTTGGCTCACTACAGCTGAAAATAAATAATATATAGTTCTCTACCTGTTTTTCTAAACCAAATTTAAGGCAATATCGCCTACAAAAGCATGAATTTACATTTCTCTTTTGATACCCCTGTTCTATGGTAATTTTTAATTTGGTAATCTGCAACAGCTTCATAAATACTCCTATTGGTAATTTTTTAACTAATTTATTTTTCTTAAGAAAGCTTGTTTCCTATGGGGTTTTTCTTCACTATAATATGTCTAGTATCATTTCGGCTGTTCGATCGCTCAGAAAAGTGTCAGTGTAAAAAACTCATCCTGTATGTGTCTCTGCATACATGCACATGCACTAAAGAGGTTATGGTCATATATACATAAATAATCCAACAAACGAAATTCTAAAACACAGTCTTTCTTCCCTTTGAAACACAAGCCGAGATACTCTTCTTATGTTATTTAATGTGGTGCCTCCCTTCTTCCTTTTCTTTACTGTCTTATGTTGTTTTTACTGACCATAATCTTACGTGGACTCTTCATACTAAAACGATATTTAGTTGTTCTTAGCAACTTTAATATAAATTATCCAGTTTTTATGTGAATATTTTTCACTTTCTTTTCTAACTACAAAACAGCGATGACCCTATATTAATTTATAGAAATAGTCCAAACTACTTTTCGTCACAATAAAACATGTATTTTAAAAATAATTGTTTTTAAAATGCTAGAGGTAGTTCATATTTGTGAAGAAACATTTTCAGTACACTGATTCGGAAACTCCTTCCTTGGTGGAATTTATCAGTAGTACACCAAAGTTTAAGAGAACCCAAGTGTGAATGGTAGCAAAATTTCATATTCTTCAACCACACATCTTGTGTCGTCAGATTTTTGAAAGTCATATATACAGCCATAGACACAGACCGAAAGTACCGTAACAAATTTACCATACGCTCGCATGGTAACATTTTAGAATCTTCCACAGCAAGGCTTCTGCACTATTTTCATTTCTAACTTTATTTCTATAAAAGGGCAAAACGAAATCACCTGTGGAATTGCGATATTTTTCAGTTGCATTCCCCGCTTAACAGCATTAATAAGATATTTTTAATAACAGTCGTGAACACAAAATTTTGCTCCAGTATACAATGTTTAAAAGACAGTATGCATGTCTTCTTGGTAATACTTCAACCTTAAAATAACAAAAGTACTAATAATCTTTAATTCACAATCAAAAGTTAGTTGTTTTTTTTTTACTTTTTACATCTACGTTTAGACTCTGAACGACATATGCTTAGATAGTGTACAAACTGTGTATAGAAAGACTTGAACCTTAAGGTTGAAGCAAGATTTCAACATTAAAATCCTAACAACCTAATTATGTTTAATTTACAATCAAAAGTGAGTTCGATTTTTCCCTTCTTTTATCTATGTTCCTTCACAGAACAACTCTACCACAGATCTTTAGATAGTGTACAAAGTGTGTCTTTGACTAGCCCAATAATCTGTGACATATTCCACGGTGAGACCTCAATATTATTTTCAATAGAAAGGTCTTTTTTCATTAATGATGCTAAGCGAAATTAAATGTAAAAGGGTGATATACCTCAATTGACTTCTTGTCCCCTTATTTTTGTGATATACATATATCTAACTAAAAAACACAAAATCAGATCAAGCAAGCACGTTCGCAAATCTGAAAAATCACGAATTTTCCACAGCTAAATAACTCTTAAAGTGTTATTTCCAAAAAACTGCTGAGGAAAATCAAAACCAGAAATGTTCCAGCCTTGAATCACATTTCATGTCCACTGGCTTTTGCAAAATATACATCTAACCTTAATTGTGAACAGAAATCTTGCTACAGTGCACACCATTCTTTGACTTGGCAAGGCATGGAATATTCCACAGCGAGACCTCGACCTTAAAATCCGGGAAACATCAATTTTCCTTAATTCACACTTAAAAATTCTTGTTGGTTTTTTTCTCCCTTCCTTTCCCTTCATCTTCTTTCCGGCTCAGAACGGCTTTACTTCAGGGAAGACCACAAACAAACAAGTCTACTGAGGAAACCAACGATCTATCCTCATTTTCCGCATTCCATCGCATCATTAGATACGATGCCAGGCGAAGAAGCTATTACGGACTTTTGTAACTTCTTTTCCCCCGAGCGACTAAGAGAAAAGTGGGATGGAGGGATGGGGCTGGAGGAGGAAGTTAGTTCGCATGGGGTAGAGCAGAACAGGGGGAAGGTAGGCGATGTTACGATATTTAAAATTCCTTTTGTTAGTTTCCAACCCCGTCCTGAGATCGATGGTGGTGGAGGCAGTGATGGAGTGTGAGGGGGGAGAACTTAAGACGATTTAAATTTCACGAAGATGTGTTTTGTTCGTCTCGGGTAGGATGGAACGAAAAGTGTGGTAAGATTCGAAAATGGAAGGGTGAGGGTGGAGAAGGGATTTTTGTGTTTATTGACTCGGTTAAGTGTCGTCAGATTGGATGCAGAATGTTTCAGTGGAGTCGAATAAAGAAGCTTTTATTTTATTTGTTTATTTATTTTAAGGAGCGCAGTTTTTTAGTCTTGTTTTTGTGGTATGATGAATTGCCAGCTTAGGTGGCAGAGCAGAGTTGTTCTACTCTGCCTTTCTAAATTTTCACCAGAGACTGGTTACAAATATTATAAACCTAAAGTTTACATGATAAAGATTCCATCGGTGACACCACATTACGAGCAGACAAAGTTTTTTATAGCAAATATTTAGGAATTCTTACTTTGCCCCATTGTTCTTAGAAAGAACAATGGGATGTTGGAAACCCGAAACTTACTTCTATCCCATCTAAACAGTATGTTGCTTTTGTGTGTAAAAATGAAGTCACTTTGTAGGAGTAACTTCATTTAAACTTTTTCAGTACCTTAGTGCAAATGTTAGAAGCTAAAGAAGGTATACAAATAGTACATGTTTTATATAAATATGAACTAAAGAAAGATATGCGAAGCTGGAAATCGAATCCTTTGCTCATTCTACTTTTCGGACAGTTGTGTTGATTTATGTCTAACAAGGAAATTAATTTTTAAGAGTAGCTTCACAGATCCGTTTTAGATTATTCATACTTTAGGAGTACTTAACTTTTTTCTTCCATTCGTTATGTAAATATGAGAAATTGAAAGTAGTATGAAAGTATTATATGTATTTAATAACAACTAACTAAGAAATGGCGGAAATCTCTACCTTTTCTTTTTTCCCACCAGGACAGTATAATGTTGCTTTTAAGGCTAAGAATGAAATCATTCTGTAGGAGTGACTTCACATCTTCCATTTGGATGCATCATAATTTAAATTTTATAATAATATGAACTTAAGATTTATTTCAACATTGTTGCTAAAGGAAGAACTCTATGTGAAAATGGCAGTAGGGGCTGAAATGGAAAATCTCTTACTCCCCCTCCCTACTTATTGTGGGTTATTAGAAATGAAATTATTTTTTCAATATTTCTTTTCGTTCCATTAGAAAAAGGCATTTTTATAGGTAAATTTGTTTAGAATTACATAATCGATTAAAGCCATCTTTTCTATTTAATATTTTAAATTAATATTTCGTCTTAATTCGTCAATTTATTGGATTCAAGGATAGTTGAAGCCCGCTCAAAAACTTAAACTTCGCTTGACAGAATGCACACACACGAAAGAGGTATTTTTTGTGTGTTTATCAAATTCCTTCAATGGAGGCTATGAATGTTTTTCGCCCTTCTTTTATTTACTTCTCATCTAGGATGGCGTTCTGACTGCACGAAGTGTGATGTTCCAAATTAAACATGATTCATGTTGTATTCCGGAGAATAAAAATTCCTGCCTTGATATCTGGTGTATTTTCATGTCTTCAAATTATATCTTAAATCTCCAAATTGGATTTAAAAAAATGTTGTTTAAATCACCTTCAAACATATTTCTTCTAATGAGAGAGTTCTTCAGTATTTATATAATTTCATATATATGTGTATGTATATGTGTATATATATATATATATATATGTAAATAAATACATAAATATATATATATATATATATATATGTAAATAAATACATAAATATATATATATATATATATATATATATTCAGCAAATATGTTCAGCAAAATTGCTACATTATTTCAGGGTTATTTTACTTCGAACTCTCAAAAGCCAGTCGACAATTAAATAATATTTTTTTTTATTTTAAGCTAAAAATTACAGTAAAAAAACGACTATAGTTGAATGTTTGGCAGCTAAGATAGGGGTAAAAGAACCGATAGAAACTTGATTCTCTCAAACGGGCAGTTTTATTAGACAGGATGAAAATTGAACATTCTTATGATTTGTTAGTGATCTAGTTGTGCACTCAAAGTTTGAAAATAAGTTCTCAGGATCTGATTGGATGGCCGGATCCTATGAGAGCTTCTGAATACGGATCCAGTGTGAATAGAAATAGACAGTGAAGTAAAATATGCAGGTAAACATTTTATTTTTGGGAAAGGGAAAAAAACGCTCTTGATTTCAAGTTCTTTTTTCTTAACAACATGGTATTAAAATTCTTTAACATAATCTAGATGCGTATAGATTATATTTCTAATATATTACACATGTAATTATATGTTTGTAATAACATCATTATTGATGTAATTATACTTTTAAGGGCTAAAAGCACAATTTCAAGGCAAAAAAAAAACTCCATTCAATGTTCAATGGCAAAAATGTTCCATTCTTCTACAAGATACTTTTCCAAAATTACTTTTCTTGTTTTAATAAACTGTATAATCACATTGAAAAGGAAAGAAAATATTTATATTTAGTCACCCGTCACAATATTTACTATAATTTAATACCTGTAACTAAAATACCATAAACAACAATAACAGGTACAAAGAATGCCTTTAGCCTTTCCATGTTTGAATAAATCACAGCTAAATTTTTATCCCGAAGGAATTTATAAAAAAAAAAGCTCAAAACAATGCTTCATTCCATCCTCCCGATTTCACAGATGCGGTTTAAACGGGTTCCATCATGCAGAACAGACGACTTTTGTAGCCTCTGGTGTTCAACTGAATCTCGCCACTTTAAGTAACGTTGACAAATCCGGCAAAGTTTTGCGAAGGGGGGTAATCCAAGCTCATTAACGACTTGTTTCCGCTCCATTAAATCGCGAGAATCAATTAAAAGAGAAAAGAATGATGTTTATATAGTCTGTTTAATGCTTTAATAACAATACGAGGAAGGATGGAGTAGAAAATAATGAACTGCCTTCACAAGCAGTTCATTATTTTCCGACACGCTTGATCACATGAATCCCAAGCTTTTTAATTACGGGTAGTCTGTTATTTAATCAATGCATTCACGACAGAATTGTAAAAAGATTAGACAATAATTCTAGGCATAGAGTTGAATGAAATTTACTGTTTACATTGTCTGCTTCAGATTTTAATAGCTATGCAAGGATGGTTTGGTATATAGTATATATATATATATATATATGCAGCGCTGTATATATTTTATATATGCAGTATAAAGTCTATATATATATATGGCTACTATATATCTGTCCTCAGTTGCATATATATATATGTATATGGTTCTGAAATTTAGTGCCCTATAATATTGTATTGTATATACATATATGATATAGATTGCATATATATATATATTATATATATATATATATATATATATATATATATATATATATATATATATATATATATATATATATATATATATATATATATATATATATATATATTATATATATATATATATATATATATATATATATATATATATATATATATATATATGTATATATATATATATATATATATATGTATATATATATATATATATATATATATATATATATATATATATATATATATATATATATATATATATATATATATATATATGTATATATATATATATATATATATATATATATATATATATATATATATATATATATATATATATATATATATATATATATATATATATATATATATATATATATATATATATATATATATATATATATATATATATATATATATATATATATATATATATATATATATATATATATATATATACAGTTTATTAAAACAAGAAAACTAATTTTGGAAAAGTATCTTGTAGAAGAATGGCACATTTAATTTTGAGTTTTTTTTTGTTTTTTTGTTTGCATTGAAATTGTGCTTTTAGCCCTTAAAAGTATAATATAATATAATACGTTTTATGTGTGTGAAACATCTTAGAAACAGTTCTTAGTCCGGAATTTTTGCATACAAAGTGTTAAGATTATTTTTGGGGGAACGAATGATCAAGAGCATTTATACTTATCAGATGTTCATTTAAAACTAAAGACAGAATATGGCTTTTGAAATTTTTTCTTTATTAAACAATCTTATGTTTCAGAGAAGTATTTCATAATTAACTGAAAACACAAATTTAATGTCCTTAAGGTATTGAAAAATCCAAACTTTAAAACACCAGGAGAGTAATTTTGATCTTTACGGTAATTTACACGCATGATAGCTAATACGGGAAGCTAAACAATCGACAGTTTGAAAATTCTGCTACGGTTTGAGAAACTATCTGGGTTAAACTTGATAAGGTAAATTTTCGCTTATGATAGAGAAATATTAAAGAAAAATAAAATGATTTTTAGATGTAGTAATAAAAGCATGAACGCGATAGTTGACTCTCATCTTAGTGTAATTTAGCTGAAAATAAGAACTACTCCCACCATTTAGAATAATAAAATATATAAAAGGTGTCCCAAAAACAACTGCATAAACGCTGCACAGCTAGATTGCTAGTTGGGAGTACATAAAAACTGCCCAAAGAAATGTTCCTGCACGATCTGTAGTTTTCGAGAAAAGTACGAAAAACAAAGTATAACGTCACTGCCGGTGCAAGAAAAAAAACACTTTATTGGACATATCAACAACAGTATTTGCATATCATTTCAGACGATAATGTTTAAAATATTCGCGACACATATCGTGTCATGCCTGCGCGCCATGGAATGACGTTATGCCCACATTGAATATACGAAGACTACCGGTAGCTGCACGATGCAGCTACCGGTAGTCTTCGTATGGTGGCAATGTGTTTCGTTCGTGGCTACTTCGAGATGTACCTCATGTGTGGCCGATATAATGTAAATGCCTTACGAACTGTTAGGCAGTATGTCCATGCATATACTGCTGTTGATATGTTAAATAAAGTGTTTTTTCTTGCACCGGAAGTGACGTCATACTTTGTTTTTCGTATTTTTTTCATAAACTATGGATCGTACAGTAACCCTTCTTTGGGCAATTTTTAAGTACTCCCAGCTAGAAATCTAGATGTTCAGAGTTTATGAGGTCTTTTTGGGACACCCTATATAAGAATGCAAATAAGAATGTGTTTGTCTTCAATCTTCTAGAACTTTATAAAGAATACAATTGTCCCATACATATAGACTAATACTAATGTTATTTATAATTTTATATACAATTATAAGTAGTAAATTTAGGATTATAAATAGTAAATGAATTTATATTTTATGAATATATAAAACGACTATTCAAATTTCTAACTCTTATAGTCCTCTGAAATGTAACTACTATTTATTAGTACAGAATTTACAGATAAATTTATAAATTTTCTTTTTTAAATGTCAACAATATTCAAAAAATTTAATGCTGAATGTTATTTTTATCTTTTCAAAGACATATTAAGATTGTTATATTTGTCATGAAATTTATTTTCTCTGTACAAAGATATATCTTATATTACACGGCAAAATACAAGATTGTGAGAGAAAACCAATGCAAATTACAAATTTAAAAAAAAAAATCTTTGGTTAATTTGATAAAATAAGGTTTTGAAATAAAATGAAGCTTAAATTGATTTTGTAGTGAAAAAAATAATGTTTAGGGCTTTGTTATGAGTTTGACCAAAATCAGAAATTTGTATCATAATAAACAACCAATTTAGTGGATAATTTGCTAAGGTTTTTTTTTAAAACTGAATTTTTAAAGGATCGACAAAATGACGCCAAAATAACCGATGTCCTATTTTCATATTTCATAGCCATGATTTAAAAAAATTCCATTTTGCAAAGCTGAAAATGGTGCTTTCATCTCCTACTAATATAGAAAAGTAATGCCACAAATAATAATATTAACTTCATAAAACATAATTAACCTCCATCTTCTCGTATATCTTCAATTTGCAAGAAAAATATCAGGAAGTACTGTTATGAAAAATCACATCGACAAAAAAATAAGGTATATAGGAATGAATTTGGGGACAAATGGAATGAAAATATGTCTAGAAATTCAAGTACAGTGGTTCTGGGGAATTTTTAATAAATCAATCAACAACAGTCCAAAAACCTCAATTTTGTTGAATCCAATAATATTATTGTGTCAATATATCGTTTATTTTGAGAAATATTGTATAAAGTGGGCATATTGGCATTTTTACAATCTCCCAAGTTCGAAAAAAAACTTTATAGAAAGTGAACCAAAAGAAGGATGATATTTCGCATGTCAGACTTAGACCAAAATTTAGAAATTTGTATCAGGATTAAACCAATTTAGTGGATATTTTGCCACTGTTTTTTTAGCTGATTATTAAAAGGATCTCCAAATCTAAGTAAAATAACCCGATGTCCTATTTTCATATTTCATAGCCATGATTTTAAAAAATTCCATTTTGCAAAGCTGAAAATGGTGCTTTCATCTCCTACTAAAATAGAAAAGTAATGCCACAAATAATAATATTAACTTCATAAAACATAATTAACCTCCATCTTCTCTTATATCTTCAATTTGCAAGAAAATATCAGGAAGTAGTGTTATGAAAATCACATCGACGAAAATAAGGTATGTAGGAATGAATTGGGGACAAATGGAATGAAATGTGTTTAGAAATTCAAGTACAGGGATTCTGGGGAATTTTTAAATAAATCAACCAACAGCAGTCCAAAAATCTCAATTCTGTCTAATCCAATAATATTGTTTTGTCATTATATCGTTTATGTTGTGAAATATTGTATAACATGGTGATATTGGCGTTTTAACAATCTCCCAAGTTCGAAAAAAAAAACTTTATAGAAAGTGGACAAAAGAAGGATAAATTTCCTATGTCAGACTTAGACCAAAATTTGAAATTTGTATCAAGATAAACAACCAATTTAGTGGATAATTTGCCAAGATTTTTTTAAACTGAATTTTTAAAGGATCTACAAAACGACGCAAAACAACACGATGTCCTATTTTAATATTTCATAGCCATGTGTATAAAAAATTCCATTTTGCTAAGATGAAAATTGTGTGCTCACCTTCTACTAAAATAGAAAAGTAATGCCACAAAACAATAATATTAACTTCATAAAATATAATTAACTTCCCTCTTCTCTTACATCTTCAATTTCCAAGAAAATATCATAAAATGGTGTTATGAAAATCACATCAACAAAACTAATGTATGTAGGAATGAATTGGAGACGAATGGAATGAAATGAGACTAGAAATTAAAGTACATTGGTTTTGTGGAACTTTTAAATAAATCAACCAACAATAGTCCAAAATTCTTAATTACGTCTAATCCCATAATAATTTTTATCAAAACATAATTAAATTTAGAACTTTAGAAAGTGTTAAGTTGGAGAAATAAGAGAATTGGTTTCAAATAAGGAACAGTAGAATTTGGCGTGTCATCTTTACTAATATTCAGCCTATCAGAAGCTTTGATCCCAATTTTAGAACTGGAAAATATATTTTGGCTGTCGATTTGAAATATCATTCCTATAAATAATCGTAATTTGTTGTTTTGACTTAATCGAGAACATTTGATGTGAACACGTAAGCCGTACAGTCAATTTTAACCGTACTATAAATGCGACATCCTTATGTTGAAATATACAAAACTGTCCAGAAAAGAAGATGAATGGTTTTGGGGCTTGGAATACATTTCTTGACCAATGAATTCTGTTTTGTTTCACGATGCGATAATATACATAAATATTTTAATCCAAAAGATCAAACCCTTTAAAGGAGCTGGTAAGATGCAAGTAAATGTTAAATTTGAAAATTAATAGTCGTTGTAAAATCAGATACATGGATAAAGTGAAGGACCTTCAAATTCATACTCTGAAAATATTTGAATCTCAAGGACATCGCTTAGAATAAATATTCTTAATTAACCTAAAGATGTTCTGTTATTATAACTCTAGTTACCAAATGCTCAGTGAAATAACTTCAGGAAATAAACTTCAAGAACTTTTCGAAGTTATTTGTACCGCAGAGTCACTGCCTAATGACAACAATTTATGCTAATAATGTGGATTGCACTTAAATGATGTCCCCGAAGTTTTGTTGAGTGGACACAAATTTTCACGATTTTAGGGAAGTTACGGGTAATCAGATACGCTTAATGAATGTAGAAAATGTGTTATTGGGACGGGCAATTAATCAAGGAAGATATTCATCTTGACAAGAGGATTACTCTTAAAAAAAATCAAGGTAATTTTGTGTCTGGTCGAACTTCACAAACTAGAAATTAGTTAATTCACATTTTTGTATAGTTCCAATTCTATCAATACCCTTGGATATTCATTATATTGTAAATATAAAATAAAATAGTTAATCAGACGAAAATTCGAAAATGTTTGTTTTATTCGATTTCGGGAAAGCCTAATATTGTGAAAAAATGTGTAATCCCCCAGTATAATTAAAGGATTTTCACCATCATTTTGTCCAAAGAATACACCAAAGAATTGCATTATCTCTTTGTCGTAATATATTTTCAAATAATGATGCTTGCAAGGTATTTAAAGAATAGGAGAAAAACTTGCAGAAGATGTAGAAGCGTTTGAAATATACGGTTTTAAGTTGTCGTTACTGTAATGGTAGATAGTAGTAGTCGGTGTTGCCTCAGAAATATATTTAAATGTTCATGAAGAAGTTATTATTTGTGGGCAATTAACCAAATCAGGGATTATTATAAAAAACAACAACTATATTCAAATGTTCATGAAGAAGTTATTATTTGTGGGCAATTAACCAAATCAGGGATTATTATTAAAAACAACAACTATTTCCTTTCTATAAGATGTTGGTTCAACTGATAGAGAAGGCAGTGATGATGATAATCGTGAACACACTGATGATAATCGTGATGATGCTTCCATACTACATCAGAAACTAAATTCACCTTAAAATATTAAGACGATTTGGGGATCAATGAATGTTGTGGAATTCGTGTGTTGAATAACGTAATAAATGAGATCAAATATTGTTGAAGAAACTATATTTCGTTCTATAAATAAAATTTAAAGATTCTGAATATTATGTTCATGAAATAGCGTGTGAGCTCAGAAAAAATGACAGATATTATTTACGTGATAGGGCTCATATATTTTGTTGAATAAAGAAGAAAATCAATCATGTCTAAAAAAACAGTTACTTTCCCTTTCTATAAATACACAAAAAAGTCCAGGTAAGTCTACTGATTCTTTTATAGAAGGTTTATATATATATATATATATATATATATATATATATATATATATATATATATATATATATATATATATATATATATATATATATATATATATATATATATATATATATATATATATATATATATATATATATATATATATATATACTATATATATATATATATATATATATATATATATATATATATATATATATATATATATATATATATATGTGTGTGTGTGTGTGTGTGTGTGTTTGTGTGTGTAATGACATTTTTGTCTCATGACAAAGGGAAGTTCGTACATCTAGACTCAGCATGAAGTCATAGCGAATAGTAGTTGAGTGGAGAAAATACGTTGAACAAAGGCAAATGGAAATTTAAGTTCAAAAAGGCACAGACTTTATTAAGGCAATTTCTCTTGTGTCTATCTACAAAACATGTATATCTCGGTTAAATAGTTATATGGGCAAACCATCAGAAGATTAATTACAAGTTACGCGAGTGACACCGATGACATAGTTTAAGCGACAGGAGATATTTTAATCTACTTATGCAATAGGAAGATTCGCGGAGCGAAGTCACCAAATAAGCAGGAGAAACAAGGAAATTCATCAAATTTTCTAGAAAGGATGTATATATATGTATGTATATATATATAATATATATATATATATATATATATATATATATATATATATATATATATATATATATATATATATATATATATATATATATATATATATATATATATATATATATATATATATATATATATATATATATATATATATATATATATATATATATATATGTATATATATGTATGTATATATATATATATACATACATATATATATATATATATATATATATATATATATATATATATATATATATATATATATATATATATATACATATACATATAACCTAAAAAGGTTAGAATCTCCAGAAAATTATTTCGAGTTAGACTTAAGTACGTTGGTTAATTTTTAGGATAGAATATCATTACATATATTTATATATTAAGTTACAAATGCAAAACACTTGCCTTTATATATACCATACCGTTTTATCATATAATCTGAAGATTTTTCGCCCCTTTAAGAGAGCACTATATAGGTAGATCAAACCTCAATCACAGCCATGCCTTACTCGGGAAGCGAACCCAAACCCTTCAGGTGGGAGCACAATATACTAACCACTACACAATATGAGTGGAATTCAAAATAAAAATTGTTTGTATTTTAAAAAATAATTTTAAAATTAAGATTTTGTAACCCTAGGTGTGAGATTTCTAAACCAATAAAATTCTAAATCTATGTACTTTTTAAAATCTGCACGCCAGTTTTTTTTATAAGAAAATATATAAAAATTTAAAAAAAGAATGTATATACAGAAAAATTACATAACCATTGACACAAAAGTGATAATATGAATGTATTTACATTTACACAAAATTTCATAATGATATTAAAAATGGTTTATGAGATATGTTGTATGGAAACTAGAAAGATATAATCTAAAAAGTAATGTTAAAGCTTAAGATGTGTACCAAAGTGTCTGACTATACAAATAAATTAATTGCCTGTAATATTCGATACAAATGAGATTAATAATCTTCATGGCATCAAAATGAGCTATAATTTTTGTAGTTTTTTTTATATAAAATAAACAAAACAACAATTTAAAAAGGTTAATATCCCTGAAATCCTTCAAAGGTAGTATTCGTTCAAATGTAAAATGTAGAGTACATTTCCCTATTCAATCTATTAAACATCGTGTTTTGCAAATATTTGCAGATATTAAATTCATGCTTATCTCTTTATATAGATAAGATAAAAAATATATTTTTTATTTAATTTAGAAACAGTTGTATTTTAGGAATTTTTTAAATATATTCTCCATTTAATACAGTGCAAAATACTCAAAAATATTTCACTGTTGAATTTATAAATCCTTTTTCTACGTTTGTTTAGATACTTTAATAGTATATTTCGATATTTATGGATAGAAAATTATCTGTTTAACAATAAATCTACAGGCTATATACAAACCTCTATCGGCATCAATAAAAACCCAAATCAATCAAGTGAAATGATGTATTTCAAGCTTTACTTACTCTAATATTTTCTCCAATGTATAATATTTTATATTTATATACTATAAATGACAACTATTGGAAATATATTTAACTACCTAATCTTTACTAGACCATATATTTCAACAGTAGTGTGTTCTGTTGATGATAAAGAAATTAGGCAATAGCAGTTACAGCAAGCTGAACAAACTAATAATTATTTAAAAAATAAGCAAGTATAAAAGCATTGATATATCCATAGATTTCCGAGGTCGTTAATATAAATTATTCCTCGCAAAGAACACATTTAAATTCCACTCAAAGACAGGGAGGGAAAAAATAATTTAAACGAAGTTAAAGATTGTAATCTGTTCTGTAATCCTTCTGTAATCGCTTTATAGATATTTTTTAAGTCCCTGTTAAAGGACCCTTATCAGCGATGAACATGCCATTTCACCGTCGTAGAAAAAAAATAGAAGCGAATAGTTTTATAACAAAGAATAAATTTTATGATTTGGAAAAAAGCGGATTACAAGAATTAACGAATGAGTTATTCGCTAGGATAAATGTTCCTCATGTCATCCTAAACTCTCGAGTATTAAATGTTGTAAGCTTCGATTGTGTAGAACTAATTTCCTCCGATTTAAATAGTTTATTGAGCTTTTTGTGTACTCTGAAAGATTTGGGATCAGAGAGGAAGATAATACAAATTACATGAAAAAGTAAATTTAAATACAGTTGATTCCGCTTAATGTGATCGCTGTTAATGTTATCAATCGCTTATTGTTATTTAAATTTGAACATAAAAATAAGCTATTTACTCTTCCGACGGTCTAAGCACACTTTTCTAAATTATTACTTTATATAAGTTAGAATGAGTTTCATCTCAGCGTCAGAATCTATTTTACATTTTCAAAAAGGGTTGATTTGGCATTATATACCTTTATAATATACAAGTGTGTTTCATGTATATTGTAAAAGTATATTCTAAAGTGATGTTTAGGGTTCCGAATGACGTTTGTTCGTGTTTCTACTCCGAATTAACATGTAAACTCAACATTAGAATTTAGTAATGTATCATCCTATTTTTTTATTCTTACATATAGGCAAACATGTAATTGTTATTGATTATATGGTTGTTTCCACACAAAGCGTGAAATTAAATACAGTGGTTGGTTGGTTAGTTGATTGGGAGCACTACGGTCTAATTTTTGCAACACGAGAGCTAATGAGACCAGGACCTCCATCGGTTAATGTTATCAGTTTTCGAATATCATTTTAACTGGCAAAGGAATATTCACAATGTATTCAGAAGAAACCCATTACTTTCTTTCCCTTCGTTCTTGTATTAATTTCAGAGAATTCTCCCTCTTCTACCTAGGGAAAAGGAGAACAAACAAAGGAGTGCGAAATTACACTATCCTGGATTTTTCAGAAATACGCACACCCTGCTGGTGGTCAATAGTTATCAGATAAGCATAAGGCAGAAAATTCTATTCGGAATTAAAAAGGAGAGCATTCACATTTTATGCCTTACTGGCTTACATGCAGTTTGTCGATATAAAAGCTAGAAAGCGAAATGATTTAACAATAAAAATAAATATCGAAATTTTAAATTGTTATGACAGGTTACCAAATATGAGCCAGCTCAGTTAAAAATTTCTCAGCTTCTGAATTACATTGAAAGTGTTGAAACGTGGAGTACAACACCGCTCCGATGATTTAAAAAAAGCATTATGTTTACGAACGATTTATCAATGAGCTTCTTGGAAAGAATTGTAGACAGTCGACAATTGATCAATTATTTGTATTATGTAAACAAATCTTATGTCTGAAAGGGCAATATACAGTACTTAAATATAAGGTGAGTTTTTTCATTTTATTTTGAAATGTAGTACGTGTGAATTAAAGGGGGGAGGAAATTTATATAATTTTGTATATCGTTTATTGTTATTGATCGCTTATTATTATCAAAATCACGGTGTCCCAAACTGATCACATTAAGCGGACGGAATCCACTGTATTTAAATTTATTTATTCATGTAATTTGTATTATCTTCCTCTCTGATCCATTGATGATAACATTTTGCACTCTAACTTAGGCACTCTGAGGCACTCGATGTCGCGATATTAGCATCTATGCATCTATGTGCAAAGAAATTACACAGTAGAATTCTAAGTAGTAAAGTTAAATAAAATTAGCGGCTGGTTGTTATTTAAATTTTACAAAAGATTTTTTCTTGATGTTCCATGGTTTCTTGAAAATACCCGGGAATACTGTCACATTAGTCGATTACTCAACCTTTTTTCTTACATGGCACAAACACAAAACCCCTTAAAGGTACAATGAGAAGACATTCTCTGACTTTAAGCATTTTACTTTCAATGATTTTCGTATTTTTTTTTTAGTATTTCATTGTCTTTTATATAAGAAATTGGTCTTTAGAACCGAGATAAAAGAAGACCGAGATACAAGTTAGTATAATAATTTATCTACTAATTCCTGATTTCAAGAAAATCTTTAAAAAAAACTGTATATGTGCTAGTAATTTTTTCATTCCAATAACTTCAATAAAAAACATTTTTAGATAACCAAAAGAAAATATTCTCCCTATCACTTTTTCGGCAAATATTATCGGTGGCTAATCGACTAATGCGCGATCACTAAAGTTCTATAAATAAACGCGACTAGTTTCCTTTTAGAGTAAAAATACTTCGTTAGATACTTGTAGCAATGCGGTTTAAGTTTTTTCGGTCTATATCCATGAAATTAGGTTACCTTAAATGTGAATATGGCTAAAAGAATCTTAGAATCCTTCCAAAAGAAGCTATTATCTTCCCTTAAATCTCTTATGCCTGGACAATAAAATATTGTGAATGTGAAATGAATGTTGTGATGTTCAATCCAAAAACGGTAAGTACGTTATTACTCGTCAACCTGTGATTGTTGAAATATCAAAAGACTTAATTGATGATTCCGATTCCAGATGAAGAACGCACAGATTCCTTGTGTCAAACCACAAAATTTTCTATCAATTTATTTTGGTTCCTTTTGACGTGTGATAACGTTTTTAATCCGTTTACTTCTACACTCGAGATATACGCACATCTTTCACTGAAAAAACATAATAACTTAAACATAACGAAAAATAATATATTTCAACAAGTACAGTTTGACGTGTGAAAAGATATTTAAGTATATTCGTATAAAATTAAATCTAATTAATGACTTCATGAAATATGGATGTAAATAGTAAAATTTTAGGTAGAAGTTGTTTAACATAAGCGAGGCAAAAAACATCATTTTTTTTTCTTATATGGCACAAACAAAACCTTTTGAAGTTAAATCAGAAGACATTCTCTGACTTTAAGCATTTTACTTTTAATGATTCTCGTATTTTTTAGCATTTGATTGTCTTTTATATAAGACATTGGTCTTTTCTACAGAGATAAAAGAAGTTAACATAATAATTTATGTACTAATACCTGATTTCAAGAAAATCTTTGCATATGTGCTAGAAATTTCATTCCAATAACTCCAATAGAAAACATTTTTAGACAACTAAAAGAAAATATTTCTTCCTATTAGTTTTCGGGCTAATACTATCGGTGCAAATTGACTAATGCGCGAGCACTAAAGTTCTATAAATAAACGAGACGGCTTTCATTTTAAAGTAAAAATACCTCGTTAGATACATGTAGCAATGAAGTTTCGTTCCAAAAGTCGGTTCAAGTTTTTTCAGTTTATAGTCTAAATCCATAAAATTTGGTTACCTTAAATGCGAATATGGCAGGAAGAATTTTAAAATCCTCCCAAAAGAAGCTATTATCTTCAATTAAATCTCTTATGCCTGGACAGTAAAATACTGTGAATGTGTGATGAATATTGTGATGTTCAATCCAAAAACGGTAAGTACCTTATTACACGTCAACCTGTACTTGTTGAAATATCAAAAGACTTAATTTATGATTCCGATTCGAGATAAAGAACGCACAGATTTCTTGTGAAACCACAAAATGTTCTACCAGTTTATTTCGATTCCATTTGACGTGTGATAACGTCTTTCAATCTATTGATATCTGTGCTTCCGGTATAGGCGCATCTTTTACCGAGAAAACACAATCTGAGTACTTAAGTACAGTTTGACGTGTGAAAAGACATTTAAGTATATTCGTATAAAATTAAATCTAATTAATGACTTCATGAAATATGAACGTAAATGATAAAACTTTATGTAGAAGTTGTGTAACATAAGGAATGCAAAAAACATCATTTTTCTTATATGGCACAAACACAAAACCGATTAAAGTTACAATGAGAAGACATTCTTAGAATTTAAGCATTTTACTTTTAATGATTCTCTTATTTTTTAGCATTTCATCGTCTTTTATATAAGAAATTGGTCTTTCTGACTGAGATACAAGAAGTTAATATAATAATTTATCTACAAATTTCTGATTTCAAGAAATTCTTTTTTTAAAAAAAACACTGTATATATGCTAGAAATTTCATTCCAATAACTTCATTGGAAGACATTTTTAGATAATTAAAAGAAAATAATCTACCCTATTAGGTTTCGGGCAAATGTTATCGGTGGCAAATCGACTAATGCGCTATCACTAAAGTTCTATGAATAAATGCGACTAGTGTCATTTTAGAATGAAAATACTTCGTTAGATACTTGTAGCAATGCGGTTTAAGGTTTTTCGGTTTATAGTCTATATCCATAAAGTTTTGTTACTTTAAATACGAATATGGCAGGAAGAATTTTAAAATCCTTCCAAAAGAAGCTGTTATCTTCCCTTAAATCTCTTATGCCTGGACAATAAAATATTGTGAATGTGTAATGAATATTGTGCTGTTCAATCCAAAAATGGTAAAAGCCTTATTACACGTCAACCTGTGCTTGTTGAAATATCAAAAGACTTAATTTATAATTCCAATTCCAGATAAAGAACGAAAAAGATTTCTTGTGTGAATCCACAAAATTGCCTACCAATTTATTTCGGTTCCATTTGACGTTTGATAACGTTTTTAACACTTGACATGCGGGTATACTTCACTGCCAACTTACGCTTGCAGAGGGCGTTTTCTCGTGAATCGTGCGAAAGTTTAGTTATTCAGAAAAATAGCAGTAAATCGGAAAATACTTTGTTTTTATGAATGAAACTTTTTTTTAATTTTAAAATTTAATATATACTGTATGATTATTTAACAAAAAAAAACAATATTTTTACGAAATCACAAAAATAAACGATTTTTAAAATTAAAGTCCGATAATCTGTCAGCGCACATTTCTTCATCACTATCTTTGTCACAGCGGCTAATTTTATCAATTTTGTATTCAACAATAAAAAACCAAGCTTCAAATTGACAAAACATGACTTGTACGTTCTGGAGCTGAGAATTCGGTTGAAGAAGAAATAACGCAACAGAAGACCGAGTAACTCGGCAATCATAACTTGTGGAAAGAAAACATGCAAAGCGTTGCATAGCAACACAAACAACACGCATGTAATGTCACACATACATAAAATTATACGTAGTTAGTAGATTTGTGGTGGTTAGCAGGTATCCACCACAAATCTACTAGATCCGTATTTTTACGTGACCTGCGCTCCAGTGGCAACCTGCAAAAAACGTAAAAGTACGTTGCCCGCACGCGAAGTGTTAATCGGTTGAATTATGTGCTCAAGATATCCTCACAGCTTTAACAGGGAAAACATAATCTCTTAAACATAACTTAATATATTTTCAACAAGTACAGTTTGACGTGTGAAAAATCATTTAAGTATATTCGTATAAAATTAAATCTAATTAATGACTTTAGGAAATATGGACGTAAATGGTAAAATTTTATGTAGATATTGTTTATCATTAGGGATACAAAAAATTACAGAAGGAATTTTCGCAAAACTACGAAATACTAATCTTTTGAAATATGAAATTTTTAAAGAAAATTAAAATGACCCCAGAAATGTTTTCTGTGTGTCTTCTAAGAAAGCACAAGAAAATCTTCTATGACTATTAAAAGGGCAACTAGATGAATATAATAAATTGTATACTGAATATATGCGAAGGCTTCAATGTGTTTCTGAAAATGTTACTTCTCCTGTCTCATTTGGGCTCTTGAACTTTAAGCAATGACCTTGGA
Organism: Pardosa pseudoannulata; assembly: GCA_032207245.1. NCBI lineage: Eukaryota > Metazoa > Arthropoda > Arachnida > Araneae > Lycosidae > Pardosa > Pardosa pseudoannulata. Next base: position 111,499,827 of record CM063501.1, on the reverse strand, counting down.
AAGCAATTTTATCAGAATATTTTAGTCAAAAGAAAATACATTAAGGAACCCTCTAAGCGTTATGTTTGTAATTTTCTCCTTAGACTATTGTGTCTTCAACCGGGCGTCACCGTATTATATTGCAATGATAACTGACTCAGCAAAGTGATCAGCATCAAACGAAAGTCACAATCTCTAGACCAGGCCTTCATAACAAACATAAAGGGTCCTTACTCGCAGAGGGGGGCCACTGCTTTCTTTTTATTTCCTCAGTTTTGGTTTTAACTTAACTTTTTTTTAATATAATTCCAAATTGATTTCACCTTTCTTTTTACGGTTAGGTTTTGCTAGGGCTTTTTCACTTCTGAAGCTATTGCGAGACTTAAAAGTGTTTTTTGAGCAAGCCGAGTCACGGGGGTTGCGTCGCCTCTCAAAATTTCCTAATCTTCTTGTTTGGCTCACTGGTTCCCCGTCTCTAGGTGCAACGAGCTAAATCTTTTTAGCTTTCTCTTGCTAGTTTTGGCTCCTTTTTCAGTCCTCGTCGTTCGCGCCATCCTCACTAATTCTGGCTTTTAGATGTCCCGAAAGCATCCAGCAGTCTTCCAAATTATTCCCACACAGCACTTCTCTACTGCGTTGGCTCGCGGATGGTACCAGCCACTCTACGGGTGCGCTACGGGTACTTCATAGGTGACCGGTGCCGTGGAGTGGTCCAATACTTGCCATCTGTCCACCACCACCGGGAGATGCCTAGTAAGCCTCACGGCATATAGGCCCGGTTCAGTGCTTCATTGTGCACGTGTTATGAGGTTAGATTTGGATCCGAAACTTTTAATTGAATGGTTATAACAATTGTATTTATAATAATTTTTATATAGATCTAAATCACCTCATAACACTTGCACACCCAGTTTAAGACATCACGATACCGACGTTTATAAAGGAGTATTATTGAGGAAATGCATAAAAAGATATGCGACCATTAAAATACAGTGTCAGTCCAAAAATTAATCATACTCATTGCATAAAATTTTTCAATTTGAAGATAATTTTAAATGCATTTAATATGTTTCAAAATCGTTTCTTCTTACATTAATACAAAGTAGCCGAAAATTCTGCAACCCTTTGATTCAGCATAGATTCAGCATAGACGTCCTCAACTTCAATGCTCCTTAGATTTCGTTCTACATATCCTGGTATACTCTATCTGATAAATATCTATATATACATGTTCTCCATATTGTCAAACAGATGATAATTTTTTAAGCTTCATTTTAGAAGCGAAATAGATAAAATTCCGGTACAATTATTGGCAAAAACAATTTTGAAAAGAAAACATTACATTTTAAAACATTGTAAACATATACACTGAAATATGTCCAAACAACGTTTTAAAATTTGAAAACAGTAATTTTTGATTCCTTTTCGAATTTTAGACTCTGCGCTTTTCTTTTCAATTTGCTTATTCTATTTTTGACGTATTATTAATTAATACATAGTTTGAACATATTTCGATTTTATTTTATTGATTGGCTGAATATATATATATATATATATATATATATATATATATATATATATATATATATATATATATATATATATATATATATATTACAGGAAATAATTTTATTCTGCCAATCTTTCAGAAAACATTTTAAATATAAAGCCAGTTCTAATAGTCTACATGAATTCGAAATTTTAAGAAGAAGCACATATTTATTTACCTCTTTTTTAAGTATGTTTGTACAAGGGTTGTAAGAATCTATGAAAAAAAAATCTCCAAAAATTTTTTGAAAATGAAAAGAAAAAAATAATTTTTATTTAAAAAAAATAATTACTATTTGTATAATTACTATTATTTTGTATAATTACTAATATAATTACTATTTGTTGAATACTTTATATAATATACAAACACAAAGTAAAAACTGGATTAAAGTAATGTATAAAAATTGATTGCATTCAGAATTCAGAACATGGGTGAAACAATGCGTACAACCATTCCAATAACAAAGACATGCACGTTAAACATTTGCTCATCATAACCGCAGAGAATAGAAAGAAATCATTGTCAACCAGTATCGGGTCGTAAATTTACCCTCACCTGCGTAAATATCCCAACACGCGCTCAGACACGCACACCTATTAAGTTCATTACGGCGTCGTGATTACGCGTAACTTTCTGGGAATGAGAATGAATTGGACGATTTCTGCCCCCCATCCGACATCGTTTATCGTCTTACCGCAGCAGAATATTAATTGCTCTCTTTTAACTAATTACTTCTGCGGCACAAATAATTCCTCCTGGCGAGAGAAAATCTCGAGCTCATTTGGCCGCTTTTCCACTATTTCAACTTCCCCAGATGGCTCCCAATTGGACCCTCTCTCTCTCTCACAAAAGTGCTCATCTGCTAGCAGGCCGCTATAAAGTAGCCATTCGTCCTCATTTCCCGTCGAGTTGCACATTATTTAGACCAGTGATTGGCAAGATACCGCCCAAGGGCCAGATTTGGTCTACTTAGAAGTTCTAACCGCTCTATAACAGATTTTAAAATAATATATTCCTTAATTAGATTTTTCCTAAGCGAAGTAGATTTATTGAGTCTAGTACAACGTATCAAGAAATTTAAAAAAAATATTGCTTTTTACGTAAATGTGTATGCAACTATTCCAGTCAATTATACGATTAATCCTAAAGTTATAGAATTCTCGTTTATCATATAATTGATAATTTATATAAATATATATATATATATATATATATACATATATATATATATATATATATATATATATATATATATATATATATATATATATATATATATATATGTATATATATATATATATATATATATATATATATATATATATATATATATGTATATATATATATATATATATATATATATATATATATATATATATATATATATATATATATATATATATATATATATATATATATATATATATATATATATATATAAATATATATATATACATATATATATATATATATATATATATATATGTATATATATATATATATATATATATATATATATATATATATATATATATATATATATATATATATATATATATATATATATATATATATATATATATATATATATATATATATATATATATATATATATATATATATATATATATATATATATATGTATATATTATATATATATATATATATATATATATATATATATATATATATATATATATATATATATATATATATATATATATATATATATATATATATATATATATATATATATACATATATATATATATATATTATATATATATATATATATATATATATATATATATATATATATATATATATATATATATATATATATATATATATATATATATATATATATATATATATATATATATATATATATATATATATATATATATATATATATATATATATATATATATATATATAATATATATATATATATATATATATATATATATATATATATATATATATATATAAATATATATATATATATATATATATATATATATATATATATATATATATATATATATATATATATATATATATATATATATATATATATATATATATATATATATATATATATATATATATATATATATATATAATATATATATATATATATATATATATACATATATATATATATATATATATATATATATATATATATATATATATATATATATATATATATATATATATATATATATATATTATATATATATATATATATATATATATATATATATATATATATAATATATATATATATATATATATATATATCATATATATATCTATATATATATATATATATATATATATATTTCAAAACAAACCTCTATTTAATAAAAATATTCTGACCACAGTTAATTCTCTTTTCCTCTCAGAGGAGTAAGTTTTAACTTATTAAAAGAAAAAAAAAATCCCTTTTCACATGATTATTACCTATATTTTTTTAGCATTTCTTTTCTCTGTATGTGGTCGATAACTGCATTCTGGCATGAGTTGAAAAGAAGCGTGGATGGAAGGTTTTCAAACTCCGACCAATAGACTGATAATCTCGGATAAAAATATTTTTCCTTTCTATCTACTGGCAGAAGTTTTAAAATAATCCTGAAAATCAAGAGGAGGATAAAAACGAGTGAAAAGCTGTGGAGTATATTATTGAAACTTATTAAAAAGGAATTTCTGCAAGATATCTATCGAAAACTTTGAAAAATGTAATCATTGATTTCTGCAGCACTAGTTTTATGTCTTGCCATTACGGAGTATTATTCATAGCTGTTATAAGCGAACTTTTATACTTTGTGTGGGTAAAAAGTTACTTTTGATCTCCAAAAAAGCATCGTGTAACTTTATTATTCTTTACTTTTGTTAAAAGAAGCAAAAATATCTCTTTTTTTCTGTTTTCTATGTCTGCAATTTTAAGTTACATCCTGAAGAGTTACAATAGTATTTTTGTTTGCATTCTGCATGATTAGAATATTAACCCTCTAAGCGGTTCGCACGTACAATTCCGCGAAACCGATGAGGACTACAAAGCGGTTTCAATTTTCAACCTCCAAAGATGTTCCAAAAATGGATGTAATGTACATTTCTGCCAGTGTTTCCCCCATGGAGTAGATAGGAGGGTCAGGCCGATTGTTTATGGACGTCACCCCTCTGACTGACATATATTGAGGAGTGCACCCCTACTCCTTGAGGCACAAAGACGCTGATAACTTTTTATGGATTTGTAAATCTCTATTTCGAAGTATTTCATTTGCGGTAACAGATGTATCTCTAATTGCACCACTTAAATATCTTGGATGACTTTCGTAAAAAAATATAAAGAAGTCTCTCAAAGAATATTTTTATTTGTACTTTTAGAATCCATTATTTCTTATGGAATGATCTTCGAGACTTGACGAGCTTTAGTGTATTAAAAATTAACAATCTATAATATCTATTTATATATCTATTTATAACCCGAAGTAAACGGACAATAACGAGGGTGGGTTTCCCGTATTCCATTCAAGTCGACAAAGGGTGAAGTAAAAAATCATAAAACGCTTTGACCACTGACACAGTAAATCTTTAGCGTATTTTTTGGAGACTTTTTTTCCTCTGTGTGTTCCACTTAAGGGGTTAATAATACTACCATTTTAATTACTAAAAATTACAACATAATTACATATTATTTTTTATTAAAAAATAATTTGGAACTGTAGATATAATACTCTCTTAAAGGAAAATGTATTTTTTGTGAATATTGTTGTGAATATTGTGAGATAATATTTAGACTTCAGGAACAAAACTAAATTTTCTACGTAAGACTTTATAAAACATAGAAAATATCAATAATAGTTCAAATAAGTTCTTGCTTCGTTGATAGTAAGTACTGAATCATATTAATTTTAACTAGATGTTTGTTTCATACGCAATATGAAAGTAATCGATTAAATTAACACATTGTATGCGGGAACGTACTAGTACTTTTTCTGACGATTGATACTTGAGCGCGGGTCACGTACAGGTTAGTGTAACAACATGGTTTCTTTGTTGGTACAAAACTAACGGTATATACAGGAAAACGACGCCGAATGTTCTTGTCTGTTACATAGATTCTGGAAAAATTTAGACAATTAGTAACTAGTTTTTACATGAGTCGATGCGGAACAACAGAACGGGAAGGTTGATTAAAAAATCAATTTAGATTTAAAATTAACTTTCAACAGAACAACAGAACGGGAAAAAATTAAAACTATATACTACTATTTCCATTTGATTTTTCATATTTAGGATACTATTATAAATTTATCCCTTAAAAAATATATTTTATGTTTACAAAAATCTTATGGTTGTTATATATATATATTTCTATTCATATATTTGTTTATATATTTCAATATAAAATACGAAAAGTTGGTTAACAAATTAAATAATTTTCCATCTATTGAGATTTAACTGAATATCTAAATTTATGCGCAAAACTCCAGCCCCCGGTACAATTCCGATGCGAAATGTTCTCGCATACAATGTGTTAATATTGATAGAAATGGACAAACAGTATATCACATATTTTAAATGTTTTCCTAGAAAAATTTTATTTTTTATATTGTTAACCTATCTATTATAAACTGATATTTATGAGAGAAATATTTATTCTTTACAATATATTCTTATTTATATTTCATAATTCAATGAGATGGTAATTTAGAACTGTGGTCCCTCTAACACCAGCATTTAAACACTTAAGAGGTTATGTACGTTTGCGTAACTACCCCAAATTTTTAATAAAATATTCTTGTATAGATTAACCCCTTAACGTGCACACTCGAGTTAACTCGAGCACGCTGAACTGGCCAAACTGTGCACACTCGAGATAATTCAAGCGGTGTTGTACTTTTGTAGATATTGCCCTGTGTGTTGAGCTAAAAGAGATAGCAAAGAAAAAAAAAAGAATCGTTACATGTGCAAAAGTCGCAATTTTGGGCTATGTGCTGCACCTTGTTTCGAAATATATGACACAAAAAAAATTTTCAGTCATTTTCTAAATACTAGTATTGTTATTATTTATGTTTTAAAAGTATAAATAAGTATTTTTACTGATAATAATGTTTATTCGGGTTGACAACATTTTCTCCTGATCTCACCGTCTACAAAGAATCTGTATGTATATTATAATTTATGTGTTATTTAAATCCAACTCTCTTTGTGTCACTCTTTTCTTACATACTAAAAATACGAAATGCTTTAAAAATTTAGATATAACAAACCATTAATGGTTGACTATGGCTGATTTTTAATAAATTGGAGCTGTTGCGTTTGTAAACTGTTGAGGAATTAATTGCTCCTAAATATAAATGTCCGGTTTTCAAATCGTTTTCTTTAATTAAGTAAGAGTGCATAGTTCAATTACGATGAGGCACTGTGCATTTATTAAAGTCACCAGAAAAAGTAAGAAATACAATGTTTGGATATATAACCTTTGTGTTTTAGTAAATATCGCCAATATTTTCACACCATTTGCCAAGGGGAACCCAATTCTTCAGTAGTCCCGTTTATTCTGAAATGGTAATTCGAAAAGTTTGGTTTGGTTTAGGGGTGCTACGGTCTACTTTTTGCAACACGAGGGCTAATGAGACCGGGACCTACTGCTTAAAACCGATTACGAACGGCTACGAACATCCATGCCACAGTGGGATTCGAACCCACGAACTCCGGTTCCGAAGGCCAGCACCCTAACCATTCGGCCATCGTTCGGCTGGTAATTCGAAAAGAGAGATGAAAAAAAAAGTCGATGTGCATGTAATATTACAATATTCGACTATTTTATGCAATGTTATCAAAATCCAAAACTGCAATAAAAATTTTAATTATTTTCGTATTTTTGTAATTTTTTTGGCAAGACAACGTTCTAAGTTGTGTTTTATACATAAAAAATGTATTTATTTTGGCCGGCTTTTAAAAAACACTGTGCATTAAGGAGTTAATCTGGATAGTTACTTTAAACTTGAAAATATCTTGAAAGCAACGAGCGTTTCTTTTCTTGTATTAGCTATCGTGTGTATATATAAAAATAAAAATCTTAAAAGATTTATTAGCCAGGTGATTAAAGTTTGAATTTCGCCTTAAGGAGTAAGACTTCTGTCTTTTGAATCAATTAAGAAATACCTCTTTTAACACCAAGGCAGTCTAATACTTTAAGTTAGTTTTTGTCTCAATCTGGGAGATTCCTATATTATCAATCTGTTGTTCACGAAATGAACATAAATTTAAACTTAATAATGCTTAAGGTTCATATTCACTCTCTATTACTAAAACTATTGATTTCTCTGTAAATCCCAATACTTCCTAATCAGAGGTCTTGCGAGATTATTATACTTAATGATAATCCTTATATTCTTCCATGAGATTATGCCACCTTATGTGCAAATATCAGTTTAACCCAGATAGTAACTCCAAACTTTGCGATAATTTAAAGACATTGATCGGTTCGTTTCGTGCTCTAGCGATCGTGCGTACATATGAAAGTAAAACTTCAAAAAGATTTTAACTCTCTAGACGTTTAAAGTGAGAATCTGCTGCTGTCTTTAGGAGAGGGAATTTTGTATTTTTAATTAATTATGAAATATCTCTTTTAACACTGAAACAGTTAAATAACTTAACAGATTACCTTAAATCAGTTTTTGTCCTGAATCAGGAAGATGCTCATTTTTTCGATCTTTTGTCCATGAAATAAGCATAAATTTAACTTTAATAGTTTTTGAGATTCATACTTACTCTATTTAAAACTACGGACTCCTGTATAGGTTCTAACTTTCTCTTATGGGATATCATGCGAGAGTATTACACTTAAATTATAATCCTTACATCCTCGTATGAGATTACGCCCCCTTATGTGCAAATATGAGTTTAACCTAGATAATTACTAAACACTTGGCGATAATTTCAATACATGGATTGTTTAACTTCGTGCACTAGTGATCAAGAACAGTATGAATGTAAAACATTAAAAAGATTTAAACTCTCAAGTTGTTTAAACTTGGAATCCGTTACTGTCTTTAGGAGGGTGAATTTTGTATTTTGAATTAATTATAGAATATCTCTTTCAGTTTTGGAACATATTCATAACTTTAAGCCAGTTTCGGTCTTGAATATTTGACTGATATTAGGAAGAAGCTCATATTTTCAATTTCTGGTTCACAAAATAAGCATAAATCTAACCTTAATAATATTTGAGGTTCATACTTACTCTATATTACTAAAACTATTGAATCCTGTGTAAAACCCAACTCTCCCTAATCAGAGGTCCTACGAGATTATTACACTTAAATGAAAATCCTTACATCCTTCAATGAGATTACACCACCTTATGTGAAAATATCAGTTTAACCTAGATGATTATTCAAAACTTGGGGATAATTTCAATACATTGATTGTTTAGTGTTATGCACCAGCGATTATGAACAGTATAAAAGTAAAACTTTTAAAATATTTAAACTCTCAAGATGCTTGAAGGTAGAATTCATTGCTGTCTTTAGAAGGGTGGATTTTGTATTTTGAATTAACTATGGAATATCTTTTTTAACACAGAAATATATTAATAATTTTAACCCAGTTTTGATCTTAAATATTTAATTTATATCAGGAAGAAGCTCATATTTTCAATATATGGTTCACGAAATAAGCATAAATCTAACCTTAATAATATTTGAGATTCATACTTACACTATATTACTAAAACTATTGACTCCTGTGTAAATCCTAACTCGGTACAGATGCGATATTTACATTCCGCCTTTTGTCGCCAAATTTGGCGGATTTCCGAGCGTTTTGCCGCGCGATGACTGATAATCTTTTTCTAGCCTGACATTGGACCTTTGCAGTAGCAACCCTGATTCATTCTTTCAGCACCATTGGTGCACGTGATTTCTGACGTCACCACCCATCTCTTTCGAATAAAATCTTTTTAGTCATTTCCATATCCTTTTTCCTAACGGGATTCCTGGACTTCGGACGTGCCGTTTCACGTCGTCAGGTTGTAGAACTTTATGTTTTTTCTTTTTAGTTTGTTCCTTTCTAGTTATGCAAAGTGTTTGTAATATGTATTTATTCTTGTATGTAATATTTTTTAAAGATGGATTGAAACGGGGGTAAATTTGTCTTAAAGAATTTTCAAACATTTATTTTCTATACAAACGGATTATAAAACTCTTTTTTGGTGTGATCATGTAGTTCTTAAATAGTAAAAATCTGTAAAATATATGCTGTGTCAATTTTTGTAGAGTTTTGTCATATCTTTGGTTTCTTAAAAGCCATGCGGTGCCGTCCATGTTTTCTTTTTTAGCGATCTTTCAGCAAACGCCATTTTCTACCGCCATTTTGTTTGGCAACTTCCAAAAATGGTTTTTTTTTGCCAATATCGCCAAGAAGAAAACATGGCTGCCAGAAGAGTGTAGATATCATATCTGGTCCCCTAACTCTCCCTAATCAGAGGTCCTGCGAGATTATTACACTTAAATGAAAATCCTTACATCCTTCTATGAGATTATACCACATTACGTGAAAATATCAATTTAACCTAGATAATTATTCAAAATTTGCTGTAATTTCAATATATTGATTGTTTAGTTTCGTGCACTATCAATCATGAGCAGTATCAAAGTAAAACTTTTAAAAGATTTAAACACCCAAGATGTTTCAAGATAGAATCTATCACTGTCTTTAGAAGGATGAATTTTGTATTTTGAATTAACTATGAAAGATTTCTTTTAACACTAAAACAGATTAATAACTTTAAGCTAGTTTTGGTCTTGAATATTTAACTGATATCAGGAAGATGCTTATATTTTCAATCTGTCGTTCACGAAATAAGCATAAATCTAACCTTAATAATATTTGAGATTCATACTTACTCTATAGTACTAAAACAATTGACTACTGTATAAATCCTAACTCTCCCTAATCAGAGGACCTCCGAGATTATTACACTTAAACAATAATCCTTTCATCCCTCCATGAGATTACGCCACCTTATGTGCAAAGACACCTTATCAGGTTTAACCCAGATAGTTTCTCAAAGCTTACCGATATTTTCAAGACGTCGATCGTACTACTTAAGAAACATATATGATCATAAAGTTTAAAAATATTTTGAAACTCTACTAATGTTTAAAGTCTAGATTTACATTACCTTCAGTCGATAATTTTTGGCTTATCTCTTACTTTTGAAAATTTAACAAATATTATTAACAAGAAAACGTCTGAATCGTCTACTAAGTATATATTTGTGAATGTCTAAGGGACTACTTATGGACTTCTAGGAGGCTAAAGGCTTAATTCTAGAAACTATCTCGTTATTTTCTAAATAAAGGCTTATTTGCATTTAAACAATATCTAATTTTAATTCTCTTGTTAATATTTATCTACTTACTATAGAAAAATTTGATTAGAAAAAAATTAGAAATTTATTTTCTTAAATAAATTCTTTACCTTTCTTTTTTATCTTTCTATTTTCTACTTTATGTAAAAAATTGTTCATCATATCTTTTTCAGTAAAACTTAAACTCTATAAATTCTGAATAACTTCGGAATGTTTTTACTTATATATTTAAAATATTCCATACACTGTATTTTGTATCATAAATTTTTACATTGTTATAAAAGGTATTTCAAAAGATTATTATTCTTAAATATACAAAAATCAAACTCAATATTTTTTGTTTCTACCATTGGGCTATACTGGGTAAAGTTTTTCCAAAGTAGATATTCATTACTTTTTTCAACTAAATTATTTTCTACTGTAATGTTCCATATTTTCCTTCGTATGGTTTTTATATTTAGGATGAATAATGGCATATTATCTGAAATATAGATCTTTGAAAAATTGTAGTACTGAAGTCTAAACCAGGATATAATAAACACTTAACTGAAATGGGTGTATGTATACAATTTGTGCAGTCGATGAATTAACTGCATCGTGCGTATATCTCATATATTATGACTGTCGTATCAATGAGGACTCTTAATGACGAGCAGGAACTTACTAAAAAACGTACTGCAGAATGGCTTATGTTATGCTGAAGGCAGTTAAAGAATTGACTGTGCAAAACGTATTTGTAAGCCCGCTGCAAATAGGGTGTTAAATAATTTGTTTTTAAAAATATTATAAGCATATGTAAAATATACACACTTATCGCAGTCGATGAGTTAACTACATCGTGCGTATACGTTTACCTCGTATACGAAAACTGTCGTATAAATGAGCGCTCTTGATGACGAGCAGGAACTTACAAAGAAACGTACTGCAGAATTGCTTATATATATGCTGAAGGCAGTTAAAGAATTGACTGTGTCAGGCGTATTTATAAGCTTGTGGTGAATAGAGTGTTAAATAAATTGTTTTTAAAAATATTATAAGCATATATAAAATATACACACTTTTCGCAGTCGATGTGTTAACTACATCGTGCCCATACATATACTTCGTATAAGATAATTATCTTGCGCACACATGTACTTCGTATAAGATAATTATCTTAAGCATAAGTTTACCTCGTATACGAAAACTGTAGTATAAATATGCGCTCTTAATGACCAGCAGGAACTTACAAAGAAACGTACTGCAGAATTGCTTATATATATGCTGAAAGCAGTTAAAGAATTGACTGTGCAAGGCTTATTTATAAGCAGTGGCAGATAGGGCGTTAAATAAATTGTTTTAAAAACATTATAAGCATACACAAAATTTAATTTGAAACACAAAATACTAAATAAAAGTGACATTACTTTACATATTTCCACTTTTAGTGTTTTCAGTAATATTTATTGAAAAAATCTTTAGTTAGTTATCGTGTTTAAATTTTCGAGTATTGTCTTCTAAATAATTAATATGTGGAAATGTGAATAATCAATACAGTATTTCTAAAAGAAAACAATTTATACGGAAATTTACATTCAGTATTCTACATTATATTCTTTTATATACTTTATCCGAAAAACATATTTAAGAAAATCGTTAATTAGGTGCTATCTTTGTTAACAATTCGATAGTAAGTAATTCCTATCAAGTTATTAAATAACCTAACTAAATGTACCAAGAGGGGTCAAATGAAACTATTTTTCATTAATTTTTGCCCTTATAAAAATGTCCGGTAGTTTTAGTGTTAACAAAAATAATCTAATTGGAATTTAATCTATAGAAATCCCATACTAGGATTTTAGTCGACAGAATTTCATAAATATTCATTGAAATAGGGATTGCGCTACTTAGGTATTGGATCAAATATTGATTCAGTCGCTTCAATTTAATGTAATTGTAGAATAGTGTTTTACCAATACAGTCGATGAAAGTTTGATCTGTCTGAAATTTAATCGATAGGAATTTAATCAAAATATTGACTTATATAATGCAATTCCACGAAAATGGGATCGAAACTTTTTTCTACGGTAAGAGGATTACGATATTGTTTTAGTCGACACAATTCGATAAAATTTAATGGTGTTTGAATTTAGTAGGAAAAACAGGAATCAGAATATTGCTTTTGTGAGTATAGCCATGAAGTTTGTTCGATAGTAAAAGGAATAAAATATTCTAGTCAACACAAATCAATTAAAAGTGAATTTAATTTAATCATTAGAATTAAGGTCTAAATATTCTAGTACATGACAGAAAAAAACAATCATTTACCGAAAAATATTTTGACATAGAAGTTATTACCTTTTACTACTCTTACCATAAATATAATGTTTCGACGGAGAAAAAAATTTGCTAATTAATTAAAAAGAAAGAGTTTAACTAGCTAATTAACATATAGCAGCACGTGCGTTTAAAGGTAAACGGGGAAAAAGAGAATTTAGAAAAATATATCATGTGTCTAAAAAATAGAAAAGCATTTTCTGCTTACTATAAATTGCCTAGACAAAATTTTCTCTATGTTAAGAGGATTAAGATATTATTTTAGTCGACACAATTTGATAACATTTAATGGTGTTCGAATTTAGTAGGAAAAAATGAACAAGAATATTGTTTTTGTGAATATAGCCATGAATTTCGTTCCATAGAAAAAGCATTAAAACATTCTAGTCAACACTAGTCAATTAAAGATGGATTTAATTTAATCATTAGAATTTATGTCTAACAATTCTAGTACATGACAGAAAAAAACAATTAATTACCAAAAAATATTTTCACAAAGAAGAAGTTATTATCTTTTACTACTCTTAGAATAACTATAATGTTTCAATGGAGAAAAATTTGCTAATTAAATTAAAGAGAAGTCATTTAATTAGTTAATTAACATTTAGCAGCACAAGCGCTTAAAGGTAAACCAGGAAAATGAGAATTTAGAAATATATATCACGAGACTAAAAAATAGAAAAGCAATTTTTGCTTACTATAAATTGCCTAGAGAAAATTTTTTCTCTGCAATAATAGGATTAAAGTATTGTTTTAGTCGATAAATTTAATGGTGCTCGAATTTAGTAGGAAAAAAAAAGCATCAGAATATTGTTTATGTGAGTACAGCCATGATAAAAATCGTTCGATTAAAAAACATTGAAATAGTTTATTCCACACAAGTCAATTATAGTTGGATAGAAAATGCATTGAAATATTCTAGTCAATACAAGTCAATTAAAGGTGGATTTAATTTAATCATTAGAATTAAGGTCTAAATATTCTAGTACATGACAGAAAAAAAACAATTATTTACAGAAAAATATTTTGACATAAACGTTATTACCTTTTACTACTCTTACCATAAATATAATGTCCAACGGAAAAAAAATTTGCTAATTAATTAAAGAGAAAGAGTTTAACTAGCTAATTAACATTTAGTAGCACGTGCGTTTAAAGATAAAAGGGGAAAAAGAGAATTTAGAAAAATATATCACGTGACTAAAAAATAGAAAAGCAATTTTTGCTTACTATAAATTGCCTAGAAAAAAATTTCTCCATAGTAAGAGGATTAAGATATTGTTTTAGTCGACACAATTCAATAAAATTTAATGGTGTTCCAATTTAGTAAGAAGAAAATGAAACAGAATATTGTTTTGAGTATAGCCATGAAGTTTGTTCGATAGAAAAAGCATTGAAATAGTTTATTCCACACAAGTCGATTATAGTTCGATATAAAAAGCATTGAAATATTCTAGTCAATACAACTCAAGTAAAGATGGATTTAATTTTATCATTAGAATTTAAGTTTAAATATTCTAGTACATGACAGAATAAAACAATTATTTAAAGAAAAATATTTTTACAGAGAAGAAGTTATTACCTTTTACTACTCTTAGCATAAATATAATGTTTCGCTGGAAAAAAAATTTGATAATTAATTAAAGAAAAAGAGTTTAACTAGTTAATGAACATTTAGTAGCACGTACGTTTAAAGGTAAACGTGGAAAAAGAGAATTTAGAAAAATGTATCATGGAACTAAAAAATAGAAAAGCAATTTTTGTTTATTATAAATTGCCTAGAGAAAATTTTCTCTACGGTAAGAGAATTAAGATATTGTTTTAGTCAACACTATTCGATAAAATTTAATAGTGTTCGAATTTAGTAAGATAAAAATGAATCAGAATATTGTTTATGTGAGTACAGCCATGATAAAAATCGTTTGATTAAAAAAGCATTGAAGTAGTTTATTCCACATGAGTCAATTATAGTTCGATAGAAAATGCATTGAAATATTCTAGTCAATACAAGTCAATTAAAGGTGGATTTAATTTAATCATTAGAATTAAGGTCTAAATATTCTAGTACATGACAGAAAAAAACAATTATTTACCGAAAAATATTTTGACATAGAAGTTATTACCTTTTATTACTCTAACCATAAATATAATTCTTCGACGGAGAAAAAAAATGCTAATTAATTAAAGAGAAAGAGTTTAACTAGCTAATTAACATTTAGTAGCACATGCGTTTAAAGGTAAACGGGGAAAAAGAGAATTTAGAAAAATATATCACGTGACTAAAAAATAGAAAAGCAATTTTTGCTTACTATAAATTGCCTAGAGAAAATTTTCTCCATGGTAAGAGGATAAAGATATTGTTTTAGTCGACACAATTCGATAATATTTAATGGTGTTTGAATTTAGTAGTAAAAAAATGAATCAGAATATTGTTTTTGTGAGTACAGCCATGAAGTTTTTTCGATAGAAAAATCATTGAAATAGTTTATTCCACACAAGTCAATTATAGTTCGATAGAAAAAGCATTGAAATATTCTAGCCAACACAAGTCAATTAAAGATGGATTTAATTTTATCATTAGAATTTAGGTTTAAATATTCTAGTACATGACAGAATAAAACAATTACTTAATGAAAAATATTTTGACAGAGAAGAATTTATTACTTTTTACTACTCTTAGCATAAATATAATATTTCTACGGAGAAAATAATTTGCTAATTAATTAAAGAGAAAGAGTTTAAATAGCTAATTAACATTTAGTAGCACGTGCGTTTAAAGGTAAACGGGAAAAAAGAGAATTTAGAAAAATATATCACGTGACTAAAAAATTGAAAAGCAATTTTTGCTTACTGTAAATTGCCTAGAGAAAGTTTTCTCTACGATAAGAGGATTAAGATATTGTTTAAGTCGACACAATTCGATAAAATTTAATGGTGTTCGAATTTAGTAGGAAGAAAATGAATCAGAATATTGTTTTTGTGAGTACATCCATTAAGTTTGTTCGATGGAAAAAGCATTGAAATATTCTAGTCAATACAAGTCAATTAAAGGTGTATTTAATTTAATGATTAGAATTTAGATCTAAATATTCTAGTAAATGACAGAAAAAAAACTATTATTTAACGAAAAATATTTTGACAGAGAAGTTATTACCTTTTACTAATCTTAGCAGAAATATAATGTTCCGTCGAAAAATATTTGCTAATTAATTTAAAGAGAAAGAGTTTAATTAGTTAATTAATATTTAGTAGCACGTGCGTTTAAAGTTAAACGAAGAAAAAGAGAATTTAGAAAAATATATCACGTGACTAAAAAATAAAAAAGCAATTTTTGCTTACTATAAATTGCCTAGAGAAAATTTTCTCTATGGTAAGAGGATTAAGATATTGTTTTAGTCGACACAGTTCGATAAAATTTAATGGTGTTCGAATTTAGTAGGAAGAAAATGAATCAGAATATTGTTTTTGTGAGTACAACTATTAAGTTTGTTCTATAGAAAAAGCATTGAAATAGTCTAGTCAACACAAGTCAATTAAAGGTTTATTTAATTTAATCATTAGAATTTAGGTTTAAATATTCTAGTACATGACAGATAATACAATTATTTATCAAAAATATTTTGACAGAGAAAAATTTATTACCATTTACTACTCTTATAATAAATATAATGTTTCAACGGAGAAAAATTTGCTAATTAATTTAAAGAAAAAAGTTTAATTAGTAAATTAACATTTAGTAGCTAGTGCGTTTAAAGGTAAACGGAGAAAAAGGGAATTTAGAAAAATATGTCACTTGATGATAAAATAGAAAAGCAATTTTTGCTTACTATAAATTGCCTACAGAAAGAAAAAACTGAAAAAATTGTTAAATTTAACTTTTCAATGTAATATGTATGCAACGAAACAGTGGTAGTCTTAAATGGAATTAAAATAATTAAAGTAGCACATGGTGTTGCAATTCATTTTGGAATATTAAGAAATCTCTAAATTATGTATTAATTATATATACTGATTAAAGGGACATAATTATGTTATGTACAAATATAGTACATTTTGTTTAGCTGAATAAATATGCCTATATTTAAACCAAATTGAAATGGTTTTATTTTATTCGTTAACCCTTTAGCAGACAGTGGTTTCGCAATGAGACCACATTTAAATATCTTAATATTTCTATACTTTTGTAGACATATGAATGGTTTTCTCATTTTTTTATGATTTGACAATTTAAACCTTAATATATGACAGAACTACACTTAATTTTTTTCTTTTTCTTTTGGAATATATGTAATTAAACTTTCCGTACCTGGAAAGTCAGTAATGGAATTTTTCTGACTTATAACTTCCAATAAAAGGATCTACCAAACACCACTTATATATTGTTAAGTTATTTATTTATTAAACTAATTTTAAGCTATTTATTTATTATACTATTTGTTAAGCTATTTATTAATTATACTATTTGTTTAGCTGTTTATTTATTATACTGTTTATTAAGCTATTTATTTTTTATGCTGTTTATTATACAATTTAGTTATTATACTGTTTGTTAAGCTATTTATTTATTATACTATTTTAAGTTATTTATATATTATACAATCTATTAAG
>CM063501.1:111459481-111469481 GCA_032207245.1 Pardosa pseudoannulata | reverse complement strand
TTATGATTTGATATATCTTTTAAATGAATTAATATGCATATTTGATTTGATATATCTTTTAAATGAATTAATATGCATATTTGATTTGATATATCTTTTAAATGAATTAATATGCATATTTGATTTGATATATCTTTTAAATGAATTAATATGCATATTTGATTTGATATATCTTTTAAATGAATTAATATGCATATTTGATTTGATTTTATCTTTTAAACGAATTAATATGCATATTTGATTTGTTATATCTTTTAAATGTATTAATATGCATATTTGATTTGTTATATCTTTTAAATGTATTAATATGCATATTTGATTTGATATATCTTATAAATGAATTGATATTCTGGATTGCTGAACGATGGTCGAATGGTTAAATGCTCATCTTCGGTACCGGAATTCGTGGGTTTGAATGCAACTGTGGCATAGATGTTCGTAGGTATTTGATATCGAATAAAAACAGTAATATATACTAATTGAATTTTTCTTAAATCACTATATTACTGAAATTATTTGTTATAAATTTTAATTAGCGTTTAACTAATTCTTATATATTTTTCTATTTAAAAATATTGATTTGCAATATAAAAGAATTTTTCACTTAAAAATATTTTCAGAAATGTCAAATAAATTCAAACACATTTGTAATAAGAGGTAAAAGGTATGTTGTAGTATGTAGTTTCAATACAAATTTACACCTAACTTTTAATGTCAAACGATGGCCGAATGTTTAGAGCGCTGATCTTTGGTACCGAAATTCGTGTATTCGAATCTCACCGTGACATGAATGTTCGTAGCCATTCGGAGTCGGCTTTAAGCAGTAGTTAGTAGCCTATTTACCCTCGTGTAGAAAAGAGTAGACCATAGTGCTCCAAATCAAACCATACCCTAGACTAGAACATATAGAGTAATAGTTTATCTATCCTCTGTGCTTTGGACGACAATGTGTTTTGATTCATATCTTAAATGCTTCCGATATTTTGACTATTTCCTTATCTTGGTTACATATTAGTATCTTTTACAGTAACTCAAAACAATGTAAGTGCAGGATTGTACACAAGAAAGGAAAGCAAGTTTAACAATGAAACAAAAGTCAATACAAGATGCCAAAAGAATATTTAAATTTCAACCAAAAATATCATTAAGAAAATTACATTATACAAGTTTAATGAGGCAGTCTATACTTTCAAGGAATTTAAACTTGTCACTCAGTCTTGTTTAGGTTTTCTATTCCTATATTCCGTATTATTCCTATGGTCACTCCTTTAAAACTGCTATTTAGACATTTTTGGATGAGTTAGTTTTTATATTTTATCTTTCTATTTACTAATTTTATTAAGTTCAACTACATTATTAAGTAATAAATACTTCTTTCTGACATCTTATTTGGACCATTTTTAATCCATCTTGTGCAGTTACTTATTGAGTTCCATTTTATTTTCCTGGTTGATATTTCATCCTATTTGGAAATTTTCTTTATAGACTTTTTATTTGATATTTTGATATGATAATTCAATTTAGTCATCGTATTTCTTTTGTCTGCTTACTAACTTTCATTTTCTATCCGGTAATAATAATGAGCAGTTGCAGAGAAAAACTTCTTGTACGAGTGAAATAAAGCTTATTAATCGAAACCTCATACATCATAAGCGCCGAGCGATGGCCGATTGGTTAGGTGCTGGTATTCTGTACCGAAGTTCGTGGGTTCGAATCCCACAGTGGCATAAACGTTCGTAGCCGTTCGAAATCTGCTTTAAGCCGCAGGTCCCGATCTCATTAGCCTTCGCGTTCCAAAAAGTAGATCGTAGCACTCCAAACCAAAAAAAAATCCAACAACATAAACAGCCATTACTGCAGACAGAAATTTGAAAATCATTTTCACGTACTTAGACTAAAAGCATAGGTACGTATATAACAAATTCCGTGCAACTTTTGTTGCAAATATTTAAAATAAATATAAACTAAATACCATATTACGTCATCTCTCAAGGTATAACGCAATACGGTATTTGCGAAATTCAAAATTTATCAATAAACATCATTTTGTAAAATAAAAAAATATGTATCGAAGTTTTAACTGAAGAAATAAATTAGACTAATTAGAAAACTGACACCTCTACTTAAAGCTTTCACTTCATAATTATTTTATTTATTCTTTTGTTTATGCATTTCTTCCTAACAGAAGTCTAATTTTTCTTAGAAAAGTATATTATCTAATAATGGATTTGCAGATTTTGCACCACTATTATGGTTCTTTTTTTTTAATCCTCCTAGTATATTGTTTTATTTCTACAAAATCCGGATATTCGAATTTTATATTTAGTATTTCATCTATTTTGAAATTATCCTCTATAGAATTTGTATTTAATACTCATTGAATATAATCATTCACTTTAGGATTTGTTCTATGAATCTTGTTATTTAACCATCTTCCTTCTATTAAGTCCTTTTATTTCATTATTATTCTATTTATTCTTCTGTTTATACATTTCTTGCTAACAGCATCTCAATTCTTCTTCGAAAAGAATAGTATCTACTAATGTTTTTCGACCATATTTATGGTCCTTTTATTAAATTCTCCTCATATATTGTCTATTTTACAAAATCCGGATATTCGAATTTTATATTTAGTATTTCATCTATTTGGAAAATATCCTCTATAGAATTTGTGTTTAATACTCATTGAATATAATCGTTCACTTTAGACTTTTTTATGAAAATTGTTATTTAACTATCTTCCTTCTTCTATTTTACCATTATTCTATTTATTCTTCTGTTTATGCATTTTTTGCTTACATCCGCTCAATTCTTCTTAGCAAAACATGTTATTTAATGATGTTTTTGGATCACATTTATGATCCTTTTATTAAATCCTCCTCGTAATTGTCTTTTTTCTACAAAATTCAGACATTCGAATTTTATGTATAGTATTTCATCTATTTGGAAAATATCCTCTATATAATTTGTGTTTAATACTCATTTAATATAATCGTTCACTTTAGGATTTTTTCTATGAATCTTGACCTGTAACCATCTTCCTTCTGTTTAGTCCTACTATGTAATCATTATTCTATTTATTTTCCTGTTTATACATTTCTTCCTAACATCAGCTCAATTCTTCTTAAAAAATAACATTATCTAATAATGTTTTGGGCAACTTTTATAGTCCTTTTACTAAATACTTCTCGTATATTGTCTTTTTGTACAAAGACCAGATATTCGAATTTTATATTTAGTATTCCATCTATTTTTTAAATTTCCTCTATAGACCTTTAACCCCTTCCCTGTTTTGCCCGTACGCCTTACGTGCACAGCTTTAGGGCCTTTACTGATTTACCCGTACGTCATACGGGCAATCTGATTTCTATTTCGCTTGCACTGTTTCGGCCGTATTTTTTCAAATTTTAGTAACAAATTATTCGTATAGATGTCCAGTAAATGATAGTTTGCAGTTTATTATATTTTCTACTCTGGTTCAAATGCGGGTTTTTTTTCTCCTGTTTTGTATCAGAAGACGAATTGTTATCTTTCAATGTATAGCTTTCTGGTTATATTTTACTAGCCACCTGATAATTTTATTGATGTTGAATAACATATTTTTACTTTTAAATAATGGATAATTCAGAGCGTATGGAGCTAGTTTTAATAATTAGGAAATAATGATTTGAACTGTGACTCGGAATCAGGAATTGAATTATCTGTAAATGATAGTAGCGAAAGTTTACTAGATGACCTGGATAGTAGTGACTCTGATAGTAGTACAGATGGAATCAGTCAAGCAAGACAATATATTTAAATTAATTGTGATAATCCTTCGGTTCTGCCTCCTAGATTTGCTTTCACTGGAATTACAAAAATTAACTTGGATATCGATGAGACTAAAAGTAAACTTCAGTTCTATGATGCTTTCATAGAAAGAAAAAAAGTTGTAATAAATGCTTAAAAATATTAGAAATGTTAATTTTAATGACATATCTTTACTTAAAAATGTAAAATGTGCAAAAAAATGCAATAAAAAATGTGACATTTTTTTGACCGAATTCTGGAAAAAATAAAACTGTCAAAGGGTTAATCTCATAATCCTCTATAGAACTTTAATACTTATCTGATATAATTGTTTACTTTAGGCTTTCTTCTATGAATCTTGTTAATTGTGGTAATCCTTCGGATCCGCCTCCTAGATTTGCTTTCACTGGAATTCCAAAAATTAACTTGGATATCGATGAGACTAATAGTAAACTTCAGTTCTATGATGCTTTCATAGAAAGAAAAAAAGTTGTAACAAATGTTTAAAAATATTAGAAATGTTATTTTTAATAACATATCTTTACTTAAAAATGTAAAATGTGCAAAAAAAATGCAATAAAAAATGTGACATTTTCTTGACCGAATTCTGGAAAAAAATGAAACTGTCAAAGTGTTAAACTCATAATCCTCTATAGAACTCTAATACTTATCTAATATAATTGTTTACTTTAGGCTTTCTGCTATGAATCTTGTTATTTAGCGGTCTTCCTTCTATTTACTCTTTCTATTTCATTATTATTCTATATATTCTTCTATTTCTCCCTTCCACGTTCAAACTCTACAACAGCGAAAACTTATCAGTGAAACATCCCAGCATGCACCATTTATCCCTCGCCCTTTCAAAAAATTTTCCAGTTTCTGCCGAACTCTTGCTCGAAGCAAGAATCTTACCCAAAGGGGCAACTCCTGCCTCTTGCAGATATAGTTTTCTTTCCTCCTTTCACTTCATTTCCCTCCGTTTTCGCTGCAGTACATCGCTCCCCATGGGAGCTCGAAAAACTTGAGAGGTGAATTTTCGTGAGACGGGGGTCCACGGATCGATTGTTCAACCTCGTTGCAACACTTAAGAGAAAATCGCGAATTACGCTTCTTTTCCTTTTCGAGTTCATAGTTTTAATCGCGCAATTTAGTTCCGGCGTATGACAGCTCGTTACCGTTCCTGAGGCAGTCTTTCTCTCAAAAGTAGAAACGTGATTGCTTCTGACCAAATTTAGGCGATCGTGAACTCTCAACAGAAATTTTTATTATTTATAATATATTTGACTAAAAAGTGTAATATGTCCTTAGCAATGTACTTTTTCAAAGATAACTGTAATTCAAAGATAAAAAATCAATTAATTTTAGATCTATTATTTTTTAACTGGGTGAAAATTAATTTATTGAAATTCAGTCGCTCCCCTCCAGCCTCGGTCCACCATTCCCAAATAACGCTTATATTTATTTACAAGTTTATAATAATCTTCAGTTTATATTACATTAGATTTGATTTGCACCACACATTTTGTTCTGTGCAGTTGTATTGCCATTTTCATGCATACAGTAAATTTTAAAATATTAGCGTAATTATAATAGAAGTTAGCGCAAAACAAGCTGTGACGAAAGAATTAAGTGACTTTGAATTAGGAGGAGCTGTCGAAGCAAGAAAGTGTAGCACTAGAATCTCTGATGAATCTTTGTCCATCAGAATCTTAGATATTCGTCGATTAGAAGCTTGTAGAAAGGCATTAATTGATAAATTTTAAAATATTAGCGTAGTTATTACAAAAATGAGTGCAAAACAAGCTATGACAAAATAATTAAGTAATTTTGAATTAAGAATAGTTTTCGAAGCAAGAAAGTCTGGCACCAGAATCTTTGCTGAATCTTTTACAATTTGTTTTAACACCAGCTGTGACGGAAGAATTGAGTGACTTTGAATTAAGAGTTGTCGAAGCAAGAAAGTCTAGCCACAGAATCTCTGTTGACTCTTTTACAATCTGCATGTCCAACAGAATCTTAGATATTCGTTGATTAGAAGTTTGTAGAAAGAAATTAATTGATAAATTTTAAAATATTAGCTTAATTATAACTGAAGTCAGTGCAGAACAAGCTATGAAAAAATATTAAGTGATTTTGATTTAAGAATAGTTTTAGAAGCAAGAAAGTCTAGCATCAGAATATTTGTTGACTCTTTTATAATCTGAATGCATAACAGAATCTAAGATATTCGTCGATTAGAAGTTTGTAGAAAACCATTAATTGATAAATTTTAAAATATTAGCGTAGTTATAACAGAAGTCCGAGCAAAACAAGCTATGATAAAAGATTTTGAATTAAGAATAGTTGTCGAAGCAAGAAGGTCTAGTTCCAGAATCTCTGTTAACTGTTTTACAATTGGTATACCCAACAGAATAGTAGATATTCGTCGATTAGAAGTTTGTAGAAAGCCATTAAACGATAAGTATCATTCTAATTGAAAACATGTGTTGTAAATGAGGGTGGAAGTTGAAGAGAACATGTTGGCTAAAGTAGCACAACAAATAACAATTGAAATCATTGCAGATGTATTTCAAATCTTCTCCAAAAAACTAATTAGACCGCCATTGCTATGGATGAAATTTGTAGGAAATAACCCTCTGTGTGGATGGTGTCATAGAAAAATAGGTGAAATAGTCTGGGTCAAAGAATCCAATTCCTTATCTATCCTGCAGTTGGCTGTAATTCAAATATAATTCAAAGATAATATAAATCTAACTCAAAGATAAAACATCATTTAATTTTAGATTTATATTTATTAACTGTGTGAAAATTACTTTTATAGAAATCCAATCGCTCCCCACCTAGCCTCGGTCCACCGTTCCCAAATAACGACTATATTTGTATACAAGTTTATAATAATCTTTAGTTTATATTACATTAGATTTGATTTGCACAACAGAGTTTGTTCTGTGCCGTTATATTGCCATTTTTATGCATTCACTCAATTTTAAAATATTATCGTAGTTATAACAGAAGTTAGTGCAAAACAAGCTGTGACGGAAGAATTAAGTAATTTGGAATTAAGAATAGTTGTTAAAGTAAAACATTCTAGTACTAGATTCTTTCTTGACTCGTTTACAATCGGCATGCATAACAGAATCTTATATATTCGTCGATTAGAAGTTTGTAGAAAACCATTAATTGATAAGTTTTAAAATATTAGCGTAGTTTAAAATATTAGCGTAGTACAGAAATCAGTGGAAAACAAGCTATGACAAAAGGATTAAGTGATTTTAAATTAAGAATAGTTTTCGAAGGCAGAAAGTTTAGCACCAGAATCTTTGTTGACTCTTTTACAATCTGAATACCCAACAGAATCTTAGATACTCATCGATTAGAAGTTTGCAGAAAACCATTAATTGATAAATTTTAAAATATTAGTGTAGTTAAAACAGAAGTCTGTGCAAAACAAGCTATGACAAAAGAATTAAGTGGTTTTAAATTGAGAATAGTTTTCGAAGCAAGAAAGTCTAGCACCATAATTTCCGTTGACTCTTTTGAAATTTGCTTGACCAACAGAACCTTAGTTATTCATAGATTAGAAGTTTGTAGAAAACCATTAATTGATAAATTTAAAAATATTAGCTTAGTTATAACAGATGTCAGTGGAATACAAGCTATGACAAAAGAGTTAAGGGATTTTGAATTAAGAATAGTTTTCGAAGCAAGAAAGTGTAGCACCAGAATCTTTGTTGACTCTTTTACAATCTGAATGCCCAACATAATCTTGGATATTCGTCGATTAGAAGTTTGTAGGAAATCATTAATTGATAAATTTAAAAATATTAGCTTAGTTATAAGAGACGTCAGTGGAAAACAAGCTATGACAAAAGAATTAAATGATTTTGAATTAAGAATAGTTTTCGAAGCAAGAAAGTCTAGCACCAGAATCTTTATTGACGTTTTTACAATTTGCATGTCCATCAGAATCTTAGATATTCGCCGATTAGAAGTTTGTAGAAAACCATTAATTTGAAAGTACTATTCTGATGGATAAATGTATTGTAAATAAAAGTGGAAATAGAATAGAATATGTTGTCTAAAGTATCACAACAAATAACAACTGAAATCATTGCAGGTGTATCTCAAATCTTCTCCAAAAAACTAATTAGATGGCCATTGCAATGGATGAAATTTGTAGGAAATAACCCTCAGTGTGAATAGTATCCTAGAAAAATAGGTGAAATAGTCTCGGTCAAAGAGCCTAGTTCCTTTTTTTATCCTGCAGTTGGCGCAATTCAAAGACAATTCAAAGATAATATAGATCTAATTCAAAGATAAAAGATCAATTAATTTTAGATCTATTATTTTTTAACTGTGTGAAAATTACTTTTATTAAAATTCAGTCGCTCCCCATCTAGCCTCGATCCATCTTTCCCAAATAAAATTTATATTTATATGCAAGTTTATAATAATCCATAGTTTATATTACATTAGATTTGATTTGCACAAGAGAGTTTGTTCTGTGCCGTTGTATTGCCATTTTCACGCATTCACTCAATTTTAAAACATTATCGTAGTTATAACAGAAGTCAATGCAAAACAAGCTATGAAAAAAGAATTAAGTGATTTTGAATTAAGAATAGTTGTCGAAGCAAAAAAGTCTAGCACCAGAATCTTTATTGACTCTTTTGCAATTGGCATGCCCAACAGAATCTTAGGTATTCGTCGATTGTAAGTTTGTAGAAAACGTTTAATTGGTGAATTTTAAAATATTAGTGTAGGTATAACAGAAGTCAGTGCAAAACAAGCTATCTGAAAAGAATTAAGTGATTTTAAATTAAGAATCGTTGTCGAAGCAAGAAAGTCTAGCACCAGAATCTCTGTTGATTCTTTTACAATTTGAATGACCAACAGAACCTTAGGTATTCGTAGATTAGAAGTTTGTAGAAATCCATTAATTGATAAATTTTTGAAATATTAGCTTAGTTACAACAGAAGTCAGTGCAAAACAATCTATGAAAAAAGAATTAAGTGATTTGGAATTAAGAATAGTTGTCGTATCAAGAAAGTCTAGAACCAGAATCTTTGTTGACTCTTTTACAATCTGAATGCCCAACAGAATCTTAGATATTCGTCGATTAGAAGTTTGTAGAAAACCATTAATTGATAAATTTTAAAATATTAGCGTAGTTATAACAGAAATCCGAGCAAAACAAGATATGACAAAAGATTTTGAATTAAAAATAGTTGTCGAAGCACGAACGTCTAGTACCAGAATCTTTGTTGACTGTTTTATAATCGGTATACCCAACAGAATCTTAGATATTCGCCGATTAGAAGTTTGTAGAAAACCATTAAACGATAAGTATTATTCTGATAGAAAAAAGGTGTTGTAAATGAGGATGGAAGTTGAAGAGAACATGCTGGCTAAAGTAGGACAACAAATAACAATTGAATTCATTGCAGATGTGTTTCAAATCTCCTCCAAAATACTAATTAGATGGCCATTGCAATGAATAAAATTTGTAGGAAATAACCCTCAGTGTGTATGGTGTCATAGAAAATAGGTAAAATAGTCTGAATCAGAGAATCCAGGACCGTATCTATCCTGTAGGTAGCGAAAACAGAATGTGGCACATTCGGCATGAATCAATGAACCCTGCCTGTAGGGCCTGATTTCCGACAGGGAAAACGTGGCAAGCCCCAAATTAACTGCCATTTCAAGTTAAAAATAGGATGCGTATATCTAAAATTCACTTTAAATTATCAACACTTTCTTCTTTTAGTTTTTGACTTATTCAGTATCATTAGAGAGCTTGTTCACAAATGTAAGTGCTGGTAAAAAAATGTAGAACACGCAGCTACATTATAGCCGTTTTAGGTAGGAAAAGTCGGTAAGGACTCGGGTAAGGACTTACAAAATTCTAATATACGCTTTACCTTCCAAAATTTTTTATAACCTTTTTTATAATGTTACTTATTTCATAATTTTTCATTTTATTTTAAACTAATCTTATTTTACTAACTATATTGGTGAGTCAAATTTAAAGGTTCTGCGGGCCATAGTTTAAGCATCACTATATATAACAATCACCCCTTAGCCACCACCTGTGTACAGCAGAGTGAGGGGACCCCGGATGAATGGGTTTGCCCTGGGCACCCATTTCCGTAAGTTAGGCCTTGGCTGCCTGACAACTCTTCAGGCTAGTGTAAGTGGAATAATAGTTTA
>CM063501.1:111426981-111451981 GCA_032207245.1 Pardosa pseudoannulata | reverse complement strand
TAAAAGTTTATCATTAGTTTATTTTTTGTCATTAGTTTTTATATTGTTAGATAATTGTTTGAATCTTTCGGGTATAATTTCAGTAGATTGTTGGATTCTTAGACAAATGATATCTTCAATTTAAAACGAATATATATATATATATATATATATATATATATATATATATTATATATATATATATATATATATATATATATATATATATATATATATATATATATATATGTATATATATATATATATATATATATATATATATATATATATATATATATATATATATATATATATATATATATATATATATATATATATATATATATATATATATATATATATATATATATATATATATATATATATATATATATATATATTATATATATATATATATATATATATATATATATATATATATATATATATATATATATATATATATATACATATATGTATATATATATATATATATATATATATATATATATATATATATATATATATATATATATATATATATATATATATATATATATATATATATATGTATATATATATATATATATATATATATATATATATATATATATATATATATATATA
Source organism: Pardosa pseudoannulata (assembly GCA_032207245.1). Lineage (NCBI taxonomy): Eukaryota > Metazoa > Arthropoda > Arachnida > Araneae > Lycosidae > Pardosa > Pardosa pseudoannulata. The sequence goes on along the minus strand of CM063501.1, from coordinate 111,451,375 downwards.
TATATATATATATATATATATATATATATATAATATATATATATATATATATATATATATATATTATATATATATATATATATATATATATATATATATAAATATATATATATATATATATATATATATATATATATATATGTATATATATATATATATATATATATATATATATATATATATATATATATATATATATATATATATATATATATATATATATATATATATATATATATATATATATATATATTATATATATATATATATATATATATATATATACAGATTGTAAAACGACCGCATAAAATATGCTACATAGATTCCTCGTTGAGAGCACATAAAAACTGCCCAAAGAATCATTCCTGTACGTTCATAGTTTAAGAGAAAATATGAAAAACAAATATGACATCATTGTGCAAGAAAAACATCTTTTGGACATATCAACGCAGTATATTTACGGGCATATTCCCTAAAAGTTTTCTTAAGGCATTTCCATTACATCGGCCGTACATCCGGTACATGTCGCAGTATCGTCACGAGAGGAATACATGGCCACCATATAAGACTACCAGTAGCTGCATGATAGCCTTTTATATACCAGTTCAACGGCATCTTAACGTCATTCCATGGCGTGCGTGCATGCATGAAGCGATATGTGCGGCGAATTTTAAACATTATCGTCTGGAAAGATATGCAAATACTGGTGTTTATATGTCCAATAAATATTTGCAAAGTGACGATTAGATATACATTGCTTTAATAGATATACATTGCTTACGAAATCGCCAATGTAATCTTAAATCAATATTGTTGCTAATGAATTCATTATATTCATTATTTATATAGCTCTATAATCAGCAGTTTTGAGTTTAATATATTTTGCTCTTACATAAAAATATATATTATAATTATTTAACATATATAAATTTACTTTTATTTTTTGTCATTAGTTTTTTATATTGTTAGATAATTGTTTGAATTTTATATATATTGTTATATATTAGACAATATATCTTCAATTTTATAACGAATATATATATTATATATATATATATATATATATATATATATATATATATATATATATATATAAATATATCTATATACATATATGTATATATATATACATATTATATGTATATATATATATGTATATATATATATATATATATGTATTATATATATATATATGTATATATATATATATATATATATATATATTTATATATATATAATATATTTATATATATATATATGTATATTTATATTTATAATTATATATATATATATATATATATATTTATATATATATATGTATATATATATTATGTATAATATATATATATATATATATTTATATATAAATATATTGTATATATATATGTATATATTATATATATTTTATATATATTTATATATATATATATATATATATATATATATATATATATTTATATATATATATATATATATATATATATATATAATATATATATATATATATATATTTATATATATATATAATATATATATATATATAATATATATATACATATATATACATATATGTATATATGTATATATATATATATATATATATATATATATATATATTATATATATATATATATATATATATATATATATATATATATATATATATATATATATATATATATATATATATATATATATATATATATATATATATATATATATATATATATATATATATATACAGATTGTCCCAAAACGACCGCATAAAATATGCTACAGCTAGATTCCTCGTTGAGAGCACATAAAAACTGCCCAAAGAAACATTCCTGTACGTTCCATAGTTTAAGAGAAAAATATGTGCCGGTGCAAGAAAAACACTCTTTTGGACATATCAACGCAGTATATTTACGGGCATACTCCCTAAAAGTTTTCTTAAGGCATTTCTATTACATCGGCCGTACATCAGGTACATTTCGCAGTAGTCGTCACGAGAGGAATACATGGCCACCATACTAAGACTACCAGTAGCTGCATGATGCAGCCTTTTAAATACCAGTTCAACGGCATCTTAACGTCATTCCATGGCGTGCGTGCATGCATGAAGCGATATGTGCGGCGAACGTTTTAAACATTATCGTCTGGAAAGATATGCAAATACTGGTGTTGATATGTCCAATAAAGTGAGGTTTGCACCGGCAGTGACGTCATACTTTGTTTTTCGCATATTTCCTGTAAACTATGGATAGTACAGGTACGATTCTTTGGGCAGTTTTTATACTCCCAACAAATCTAACTGTGCAGAATTTACGCTATCATTTCGAGACACTCTGTATATCAGTATGTGTGTGTAAGTATGTTGAAATTCGAATAAATAAAGCACGAAAAGTCTGGAGACTGATTTAAAATATTTATTTTAATGTAGACCAATTAAACATGTAATAAATCCACAAAGCACAGCAGTAATGAATCTCAGACCTTCGTGATCAAAGAATTTGATTTTAAGGAACATAAAAATAAGCTATTTTCTTTCCCGACGGTCTAAGCACACTTTTCTATATTACAACTTTATACAAGTAAGAATGAGTTTTTATCTCGGCTTCAGGGTTTATTTTACACATTCAAAAAGGGTTGATTCGGCATTATATACCTTTACAATAAACAAGTGTGTGAGTTCGTGTATATTGTAAGGATAATGTAAAGTTATGTTTAGGTTTCAGAATGCCATCTGTTCTTGTTTCAACCCCGAATTAATATGTAAACTCAAGTAAGTAATATATCGTCCTATTTTTTTTATTCTTACATACTCAAAAATATAATTCTTATTGATTATATGGTTGTTTCCACACAAAACGTAAAATTAAATACAGCGGACTCCGCTTAATATGATAGCGATTAAAGTTATCAATCACTTATTGTCATCGAAATCACTTGGTCCCGATTTTCTCTATTCATTTGTCTGTTAAAATTATCGCTTTAAGTGATCGTTAATGTTATCAGTTTTTGAACGTCGTTGTAACTGGTAAAAGATTTGGTTTTTTTGGTTTGATTTGGAGTGCTACGGTCTAATTTTTGGAACACAAGTTCTGATGTGACCGGGACCTACAGCTTAAAGCCGATTCCGAACGGCTACGAACATCTATGCCACAGTGGGATTCGAACCCACGAACTCCGGTACCGAAGGCCAGCACCCTAACCAGTCGGCCATCTTTCGGCAACTTGTAAAAGAATATTCACAATGTATTCAGAAGAAACAGATTCTTTTCTTTGCCTTCTTTCTTGTTTTAATTTCAGTGAATTCTCCGTCTTTCACATAGGAAAAAGTAGAAGAAACAAATGCGTGGGAAATTACACGTTCCTGAAATTTTTCATCCCATTAATCATACCCTGTTAGTGGTCAATAGTTGTCAGATAAGCAGAATGCAACAAATTCTATTCGGAACTGAGAAGGAGCTTATTAACATGCTATGCCTTGCTCGCTTACATGCACTTTGTCAATATGGAAACCAGAAAGCGAAATTATTTAACATTAAAACTTCTTTGCCTTCTTTCTTGTTTTAATTTCAGTGATTTCTCCCTCTTTCACCTAGGGAAAAGTAGGAAAAACAAATGCGTGGGAAATTACACGTTCCTGAAATTTTTCAGAAATACTCATACCCTGCTAGTGGTCAATAGTTGTCAGATAAGCAGAAGGCAACAAGTTCTATTCGGAAATGAGAAGGAGATTATTAACATGTTATGTCTTGCTCGCTTACATGCACTTTGTCAATATAGAAGCCAGAAAGCGAAATTATTTAATATTAAAACTAAATATCGAAATTTTAAATCGTTATGACAGGTTACCAAACATCAGTTAGCGCAATGCTGCAGCGCAGTTAAACATTTCTCAGCTTTTGAATTGCATTGAAAGGGTTGAACTGTGGAGTACAGTACCGCTCCGATGACTTTAAAAAACGTTATGATAACGAACGATTTATCAGTGGTCTTCTTAGAATTGTAGACAATGAACAATTGATCAATTATTTTTATTGTGTAAACAATTCCTGCTTCTTAAAGGATAATATACAGTACATAAATATAAGGTGAGTTTTTACATTTTATTTTGAAATGTAGTACGTGGGAATTAAAGGGGGGAGGGTAAATTTATCTAATTTTGTATACCGTTTATTGTTATCAAAATCACGGTGTCCCAAACTGATCATATTAAGCAGAACCCACTGCACTTATTCCCCCTTTAACTCATGCATACATTAAAATATATTCATTAAAAACTAAGATCCATCGTGTCTCAAGCAACCTTTTCATCTTCTATCTCACTCAAGATAAGAAAAGAAAAATATAAATGAAGAAATAAAAATCGAGTTTCCTAATTCCCAGATGTAACTCTGCCATTTTTCCACTTCATTTTGATTTCTTTCTCTCGATTTCCATGAAAAATATTTCCTCTTCTGTAAGAGGGTGAGTTCAGAAATCGAACGTTCACAGGGAAGATCAAATAAGGAGAGAAAAATCGTAAAGGGGAAACCACGGAAGGAATTCCGTAAATAAATTTCCTGTAGATTCGTGTTCTAGTAGGAAGGTGTAGAAGGAATTGGTCTTCTGCTAATTATTCCATCCAGGTTATATGTATATTATGGTGTCAGAATCTTGTAAAATAAAACAATTATTGTCAAACAGTAGGGCTACTTAGTTTATTTCTATCTAGTATACGAATAAGGAATTACCTGTAGGTGTCTAGAAACAAAACTGGTGGGAAAATTTAAAATCTCCTTTTTAGTTCAATTTCTTTTAAATTACATTGCATTGAGTGGAACATATTGCTTGTTATAAAAAAATCTCATAAAAAAGATTTTGATTAAAAACCGTTATATCTTTTTAATTGTATTGTAAATGTCACAGATATAATACAGGCGATTTAAAATACCTTTATAATTTTAGAGCTACAACGTATTTCAAGCTTTATTATTTTATTATTTTTATTGATATATTCCATCTATCTTTTTCAACTTTCTTTATAGTCTATTTGATTTTGAGATAAGCTTCTCTGAAATATGTAAAACCTAACATACCTATTACAGCATTGAACTTAAGATAATTCGTCGGGAAATTTTCGATGTATTTAACAAAGTCAATAATCAAAAATACCCAGTTATTTTTTAATTTTAACGATATAGTGTATTAATAATTATTTTATAGATTAAGGATATATAGATACGTAATTAAGCATATATAAATAAATATATATATATATATATATATATATATATATATAAATAAATATATATATATATATATATATATATATATGTCACGTCTAAAAAAGGGGTAGTTGGAAATTATGTGAGTTAAAAGCGATTTTAAAAAAGGAACTCTTTTATAATAATAAAATAAATTAAAAAGACACATGTTCGCGTAAGCTTTTTGGATAATCCGGTCAAGCGGAAGCATTTTGAAACAATTTGATGAGCTTTCAAACAGATAAGTTTCAATCAGCGCATGGACTTGAAGCTGTCAACAACACTCTACGCGTGTCTTAGACGAAAAAGTGAAAATAGCGCAAGTTTTACTTTAACGATGGTTTAATAAAATTATTATTATCAAGAAGACTGTTTTCCATTCGCCTTAAATATGGACCACGACATCCTATATATATATATATATATATATATATATATATATATATATATATATATATATATATATATATATATATATATATATATATATATGAAACATAGCGTAGCATGCAATGCTTCAGGGATGTAACGTGGTCGAAGGGGTCTGGTCGTTGGTGAAAAGAATTAGATTTATCAAGAGAAGCTTAGAAGCATCTTTATTTAGCAACGTACAACAGCAAAAACTCTCAAAAAATGGTCGTGCGGTCTTTTATAACTTTGGGGATGCCACAGGCGTGAGAAAAGGAATGTGCTTAATTAAAGTAGGATGGCTAGTTAATTTCGCAAACAGAAAGAGATTTTTCTAAGACAAAAGAGTTTAAAGCCAAGAGGCTAATAAGAAGATGACGAAATCGCGGATTTGGTGGTTTTTTAATATAGGAGTTAGTAATTTTAGTTTAAGACTAAAGTATTAAATATTTGCTTTACATATATTTATATAGTGCTTACATACGCATGTATACTAAAACTAGCACAAACACAAGCAATATATATTTATATTCCAGACATCTTGTTTTAAAAATACCAAATGCATACATACATTAGTGGTCAAAATTGGAAACCCTTTTTAGGAAAATATCTGTTTTTGTTTTTTTAGGGCGTGTAACACTAAGTTTATTTAAAGAAGTACCATAAACTTTTTTATCATTGGAAAGGTAGTGTAATCAAGATATTATTACTTTTTTATTTAAAGAAATGTCCTACGACATAAATAATAAAAATGAATTGAAGAATCTATAATAAAAAATAGATATATAAACAATCTTACTATGCCACTTAAAGCTTAAAGGATAAATTTTTGTCTTTAATTACGGCATAGCAATGCTTTTATAAACAGGGCACTAAATTCTTAAGTTTATTAGGCGTTATAATTTGAAACTAAGATTTAATATTGCTTTAATAATTGTGTTTTATATTTGGGTAATTTCTCACTCTTAAATTTCTTAAGCTGTCTCTTCAGATTTTCAATCGGGTAAAGATCTGGACTTCATTCAATTCATTCCAGTAGATGATTATGATTATCTTGAAAACACTTTGTGCACATTATAGGCATGAAGATGAATTCTGTTCAAATATTAATGTGTGATTGCCTTAAAAATAATTTGTTTGGAAAGCTCGATTATTTCCTTTGTGTATATTTTTGTATTTATATTTATCACACAAATTATAACACAGTTATCACGCAACTTTACCTATAATTTTTTATGTCACGCAACCTCATATCATAACACTAATTACTTGTTTAGCTGTATGTATAATACAATCAGGTTTCATATCCACTCCAGACCTAATCCAATTTTTGTCCAGATCCAATTATTGTATTTTAGACTATCACTACCTAATCGGGATATTTTAACCTCAACACTTTAAATAATACTCACCTATTCTTGCCTTGTTGACTTAACATGAGTTTTATTCCAATTTAATCTTTTCAATTTTCTTTTTTTCTGCGTTAAATGTTACAAAAAAAAACTGAATTCATCTTTTACATCATTCTCTGATTTCAAACCTGTTTAGCGTTAATCGAACATCGGAATATATTCATTAAAAACTAACAATCATTTTGTCCCAGGCGACTGTCCCAGACTCTGACTTTCTCGAGCAAATTTTTTTTTCAAAAAAATCGGGAAATGAAAATAGAGTTTCCTAATCCTAAATGTAGCTTTGCCATTTTTTTCCATTTTTTATGACTTTCCTTCTATTCCCATGAAAAATATTTCCTTCCCCGTAAGACGGTGAGAGGAGAAATCGAACGTTCACAGTGAAAATAAAATAAGGAAAGAAAAATTGTTAAGCTGAACGCTCGGAAGGAATTCCGTATATCGATTCGCTGTTATTTTTTTCTTTAGTAGTAAAAGCGTGGGAAGACGAGGTCCTATAGTAATTAATTCATCTTGCATCTACGCGCATAACATCAATAGAGTCTGAAAAAAATCTCTACGAAGTAATATCTTGCCGTAACATTAGGCGTAATATACGTTCATTAAAAATATAATGTTTTTATATTAGCTTAGCCTGAGAACACTTCAATCATTTTAAACTAGTAGCTTTGAAAAGGGGTAGGAACTCCCATGAAGATTGCTGTATGTATGTGGTATAGATATAATAATTACTATAATAATTTTGAGAAAGGATTTTAAGAGAAAGATACACCCTATAAAAAATTCCTTACTACATCTCTGAACCGAATATTGTTACGAATTTGTTAGAGAATTATACCAGATTATTCCAGAGACCGGAACCGTAAGTTGTATAGTATCGCCACATTTGGCAACATTTGGCGACACTTTGCGATATCTGGCTACGAAATTGGCGAGAAAAGTAAGATGCCAAAACAGTCGCCAACGAACCGGTATCTCGCCAATTTGGCGAGATACACATAGAGTCCTATGTTAAATTTAAGGTTCACTAAAAGATTCGTAACAATATATTTATGAATATCTTGAATAAATATATTCTGGACTTTCGACTGTAAAATAATTTGTTTAAAATCTTTCGCTATTTTTATAGTCACAGTCTGCACCTATGCATAACTTTAAACACTGTATCATATCGTTTCTAATTTTAAATTCGAGCAGGCAACAACAGGTGGCGTTTCCATAATAGGTATTTTGAATCCTTTTTGGCACATAAGCAGTAAATGCCGTAGCTCAGTTGAGCTTTGCTCTATAATACACTGCCGAACGATGGCTGAACTCTGTTCTTCGATACCGAAGAACTTGGGTTCGAATACAACCACTAGTACTAATGTTTGAAGTCGTTCGAAATCGGCAGTAAATGGTAAATCCCGGTATCATTAGTTCAAGCAAGCTCAATAGAAAATAGTTGACGGTAACTTTCTCAGGCAACCAACTGACCAACCTACTCAGTAATACCGTATTATTAAAATTTTAACTGGCTTTCAACATCGAATGGAATAAGCATTTTTATGACACATCATAACACACACACACACACACACACACACACACACATACATATATATATATATATATATATATATATATATATATATATATATATATATATATATATATATATATATATATATATATATATTATATATATATATATATATATATATATATATATATATATATACATATACATATGTATGTATGTACATATATATATATATATATATATATATATATATATATATATATATATATATATATATATATATATATATATATATATATATATATATATATATATATATATATATATATATATATATATATATATATATATATATATATATGTGTGTATATATATATGTGTATATATATATATATATATATATATATATATATATATATATGTATGTGTGTATATATATATATATGTATGTGTGTATATATATATATGTATATATATATATATATATATATATATATATATATATGTATATATATATATATATATATATATATATATAATATATATATATATATATAATAGATGTATAAGAAGTCATATAGTGTCCAATCAGATTAACTTGTAAAAATCATCATATGTGTTAAACAATCATGTACATTATACACGAGGAAATATGTTATTTCACAGAACAATAACTACAATATGTAAAACACATCTATTATTTCTAAAGTGCCGACAGAAAATTTTGTGTACACAGTTCTCTAATTTGATATTAAAACAGTTAATACTAGACGACGCGCTGTGTAATTAAGGTAATGAATAGCGCTGAAATAAAATATGCCTTGAACTGCGAGGAATCTCTCTTTGAATAGTAATAAATATGTTGCTCATTAATTTGTCTCGTTATTTAACTAGTAATAAATTTCAGGTTTTCATGGAAGACTGTTTTCACTAATATTCGTAGTTTGAATTTTATTGCAGGGGAAGCGTCTATCCCTGGATTTGTTAAAAGCTCTGATATTTTCAGAATTAAGATTGTAATTTAGTCTATAGTAAATATGGAGCAAACCCGTTGGGGATTCTTTATATTTCTTTCGTTTTAGTTCCGTTTATATGTCTGAACGTACGTATATATCTATGGATTCATGGTCTCATTAGTCCTTGAGTTTCAAAAAAGTAGACCGAAATGCGCCCAACCAACCAACCAACCAACTAAGCAAATGGATTCATTTCGTATAAAAGAATTAGCTGTAGAAAGTTGAAATTGTATTTAAAAATGATGTACCGTAAATACGCACGTATAGTACAATCCGTGTTTAAAACCAAATTTCTTCAGCCGTGGACTATCTGTCGATGCGGACTATCTGCTCTTTGTTCATTGCTCAAAACATCAAAATCGGATGAAGGTGTACAAAAAGCACGTCCGCGAACTGCCGATGATCAAACAAAAGCACGACTCACGAGATGCCAAGAAAACATCGTATTGGTAATAAACCATGAAAACAAAACCCATAAAGCATTGAGAATCAGTAGTAGCAAGTAGCGCAATCTTAAATTGTGTCCTGGAGTACGGGAATATATCGATAGTCACTACTTCCAGCTCCAATTGACAACACCAAATTGATGGGTTCTAGATCGTAGGTTCAGAGTCGAAAGTCATTTGACCACGAGGATTATTCCTATCAGAGTGTTTTGTTTCCAAAGTTTTGATTTGATTTAATATTCGTCATTCATTATGTCTTTAAAACATCGTCGCAGTTTTCATTTCAAGCTGAAAGTAATTCAGAAGGTCGACGAGAAGGTAGTAATAAATTAGCGCAAGCAAAAGGAAATATTAAAAATATGAAAAGAAAACTATCCATTCATAATAGAAAAATACAATGGCCTGCATTAGAAGACGATTTACATAATTGAGTTCTCGAACAGAGAAATATAGGCCGCTCTGTTTCTTCCGTTAAAATTCGTCTCCGAGCCTATGGCAGAAGAAATTATTTCATATTTAAAAGGTGAAATTAATTGAGTATAATCCCTACTTTTCGGCACTCTACTGTACCGAATCTACTATACCTTTTATTCCTAAAATGATTTAATATTGTCTTACTAAAATAAATACTTTTGCTCGTATAGTCCGTGGAAAGTATAGTAGTATATAAATTTCGGTCGACTTTGCGTGCGAAATTACAGTAGAACTCAACGCCCAAATTGTATAGTGGTTAACGTATTGTAATTAAATCATTTGTGTTCCACTTTCAAGTAATCCTTGGATATATTTTTGTTGATCCTTATAGGAAGCAATGTTGCCCTGTCTGTGATGTGCTCCTATAACAAAAAGGTCAACCAAATTCAGCGGATTGTATGATGAAATACAGATAAAAGAGAAATGCCCGGTATTTGCAAAACAAAAAAAAAGTTGTAAAACATAGTTTTTCACCTACTTGATTGATTGCAACCTGCATTCCATGTATCGAAAAATCTCAAATTTACGTGTATTAAAATTACAGGTGTACAACTATGAAATCAAAAATATAACGACACATTCACACGCACAGTTAAAAACATGCTTTATAGGCAGCTGCAACATTTTTTAATCCAATTTTAAACCAGCATGTATAAACGAAAATGAAAGTATTTACACTATATGATTTTCTGTGAATTATGTGGAATTTTTATGGTTTTATTACTTCCTGATCTTGAGTACACTAAGCATTTTAAATAGAAAAATGTCTGTTTAAAATGAATTATGTATATAACGAACAATAGTCAATGTCACTGATATTACTGCTTCCAGTTACTGGCAGATGGAAGTACTCGGGCTTCTCGTAGCAGTGCCGAACGATGACCGAATTGTTAGGGTGCTGTCCTTCGGAACCGGAGTTCGTGGGTTCGAATACTACTATGGCATAGAATCTTGGTAATCTATAGTAAATTATAATTAATGATAATACTCCATACTTTAGAGATTTTAATCAAGGTAATTTTAAATATAACTAGCAAACGGACAACGGAATTTTTGAGTCGTATAATTGCATAAGATAAAAAATAAACTGGTTATCACAAAACACTTATTTTGTAATAAATGACAATACCTGATGCTTCAAATGGCAGCTCGTCACTCATCAAGACCATCGGTTATAAGTTGATTAAATTTAATATATTTTTCTCTCAAAAGTCCACAATAACTGAGATGCAAAATGTTAATTAATATATGTTCAACAGAAATTTATCGGACGCTAATGGGTTAAGCAAGTAATTTGTAAAGTAATATGCGTAATATTGCGTTTTTGTGCTCATCAAAAACTTTTTGCCTGTTAATATCTCCTCTACGATAAATAATTTATATTCTGTAAATATCTAAAAAGGAGTGAAAATAATTCAAAAATAGTGCTTCAATGAAGATATTTTAAATATAAATAGCAAGAGTGCGACTATATATTTATTATTAGTAATTAAATTTGTTAAACATAAATAGTAAACTTTATTAGTAATATTATTAAATGTATACTATTCCATTTGAAGTCCTAAAAGAAAACAAATGGATGTGGATACCGTATGACTACCTTGCTTGTCTTTTACATTATATATATATATATATATATATATATATATATATATATATATATATATATATATATATATATATATATATATATATATATATATATATATATATATATATATATATATATATATATATATATATATATATATATATATATATATATATATATATATATATATATATATATATTTATATTTTGCATGATGCTTCATTCGTATTGACATTTGCACATTTTCTTCAACATTCACAGTTGGATTCGTTTATCTGAATATCCACGTTGTATGAATATAGCTCTGGTATTGCCTTCTTAAAAAGACATGCAGCTTTAATATTTGTCACATGGAAACTTTTTACTACATAGCTACAGCCGAATGATGGCTGAATGGTAGACCATTGCTCTTCGGAACCCGAATTTGTGGGTTCGATTCCTACTAAAGGCATCGATGTTCGTAGCAGTTCGGAATTGACTTTAAGCAGTTAGTCCCAGTCTCATTAGCCCTCGTGTTGCAAAAAGTAGACCCTAGAGCTCAAAAACCAAAAAAACCTTCTCATAGCAGCACCATATCCTTAAGAAGCAAAATCAATTACAGCCTTAAAAGAAATGCCTAATTTTTATGAAACTTGATTCATCTTAACCCCTTCCGGTACGATTTAATAATGAAAAACTGTGCGTGAAATAACCATTTATTTTTTATTTAAAAAACTTGTTTCATTTTACAATTTTTACATATTCCTAATTAAAATCCACTTTTTACATAGTGTTAAGTAATATCAGAAAAGGCATAATTAAGAAAATATCAAAGCAAAACATTAATAAGGTATACAGATAATAGTCTTCAAGATAGTGGTACTTTTCAAAACAAAGTGCAAAGGAATACTGAATTGTTTACACCGCTAGGGAGTCTCACTTCTAATTTAATTCTTGTAACACACACGGCATTTCTTAGTAGGTTTTCTTTTATTCTGACTCATCAATTTGGCAGTGACTTGTACCAAGAAATTCTAAATAAACAATATGTAATAGTGACCTGGTATTTCCACAAGTAACAAAAGTCTGGCTAAATTCAGTATACTAGAAATTATAAACTAAATTAATTATCATATGTAACATTAACTTTAGTCGCATGACGAGTGTAGCTCGTCATTGTGCGGTATGGATTGAAAAACCAATGACGAGCTAGACTCGTCATTTTACCGGAAAAATCATTAAAAAAATCATTAAATAGTTGTAACAACAAAACATGCGGTATCCAATTAGAGTTTATCTTGTAAGAAACATGGGGCTCGTTACCCCCAGGAACTACGGTACTTCGTATTTCAAAATATAAAACATGAAATGTATATTACAAAATCTAAACTATTACCTATATAATAATAGCCTGAGTTATATGTCCTCCCGTCCTCGAATTTATGAAGCTGTTGTACCTGGATTGGATAGAGTCGTTCATATTGGATTCTTGATGAGTTATAGTTAGTAAAATTAAAAATTCATCCCTTCTCCCCTCTTTTATAATTTAGTGCCATTATTTAAAACCCTATTTTCTCCGGTTAAGAGCAGGCGATTAAATTTATCAATTTATCACATAAGAAATAAGTAAAAATAACATTTTTTGTGGCATTATGACGCCATTTTTTAGCCATCTTAATTAATCATTTCTTATTTTAAATTATTTAATTATTATATGAATTATTTTCATACGACATTTTATCACTAAATTTTGATATTACGTAAATAATTATCTTTTCTATTTGGTTTAAATAATAGATTAATTTAATCATCGATTATTTTTTGTTGCTCTAAAAATTTTATCACCAGATTTAACAACAAATTATATCCACCTCCAGGGTGTAGTGGTTTGGTTTGGTTTGGAGTGCTACGGTCTTCTTTTTGCAACACGAGGGATAATGAGACAGGGACCTACTGCTTGAAGCCGATTCCGAACGGCTACGAACATCCATGAAACAGTAGGATTCGAACCCACGAACTCCGGGATCGAAGGCCAGCACCTTAACCAATCGGCCATCGTTCGGCTCCAGGGTGTAGTGGAAATGATAGTTTCGTTCCTTTACTTCCATTAATTAAACTGGCAAAAAATTGGGAAGAACGCAACAATAAATTCAACGTAGCTGATACAACTTTAAATTATCTTTCTAAATGAATTCAGCATTATTCTAAACTGCATCCACAGTATCGAGAGACTTTAGAGGATTATGAAGAAAAACAAATTATTGAGCGTGTATCAGATAATTCACAGCCAAAATATAAACCATTTTTTTCATCTGCCATATAGGATACTTTACAATTCTGAAAAATTAAAAGTTTTACTGATCCGGTAATATGACAGGTTATATGCTAGTAAAATATATAACATCACAGTGGTTATTTGTAAAGTGTCCACACAAAACTCTACAAACAGTTTTGTAATTCTCAAATCAAAACAGTTGATCCTAGAAGACACACTGTTTAATTAAGGTAATGAATAGCGATGAAATAAAACATACCTTAGACTGTTATAAATTAGTTGCTCATTAATTCGTCTCATTATTTAACTAGTAACACGTCGTCAGATAGCTTCTGCTGTAAGAAATTTTGCTGTACTATGCATAATATGGATTTCAAATCAATAGAAGCGTCTAGATTTGTATTTCTCAAAAACTTGCAAAACTCTTAAAAATTAAGTGAATATTTTATTCAACAGTAAATACGCTGTTATACCGGTAGGGATTAATACTTTTTGTGTCTACTTATAACCGTAGATTGCTTAATGAACATTAATTTTCTAACTTTGTATTTAACAAATACTGGAATACCTAAACAAAAGGAGTATATAGGAATACATATGTTCAAAAGATCATAGTTTAAAAAGTTTTTTATTAAAAAGGGTACAATTAAAAAATGTTTAACACATTATATGTGGGACACGTACTAGTACTTTTTCTGACGATTGATACTTGAGAGCGTGACACGTACTACTACGGGTTAGTGTAAGAACATGGTTTGTTTATGGGTACATAAATAACGGTATGTACAGGAAAACGAAGCCGAATGTTCTTGTCTACTACATAGATTCTGAAAAAATTTAGACAAATAAAAACTAGTTTTTACATTAGTCGATGCAGAACCACCGAACGGGAAACAAAACTATATACTACTATTTCTAATTGATATTTCATATTAACGATACTATTATAAATTTATCCACTAAAAAATATATCTTTTGTTTACAAAAATATTATGGTTGTTGTTTATATGTTTGTTTATTTATTTGTTTATATATTTCAATATAAAATACGAAAAGTTTGTTAAAAATTAAATAATTTTCTACCTTTTGAGATTTAACTGAATAACTATATTTACGAGCAAAATACCGGCTCCCGGTACAATTCCGCTGCGAAATGTACCCGCACACAATGTGTTAAGTAAAAAAATGTATTCTTAAATAACTGTACCAAGAAAGCTTGCAGTATAAAATTAGAGTTTACCTTGTAAGAATCATAGTACTAGTTTCACCAGCGGAAATACGGTACTTCGCATCGAAAATATAAAACGTGGAATCTATGCTACAAAATCTAAACTATAAAATATAAAACGGCACAGTAGTTGTTTCTAAAGCGTCCACACAAAACTCGGCAAACAGCTTTGTAATTCTCAAATCAAAACAGTTGATCCTAGAATACATACTGTCAAATTAAGGTAATGAATAGAGATGAAATAAAACATGCCTTAGACTGCGAAGAATCTCTCTTTGAATAGTTATAAATTATAATTGCTCATTAATTCGTCTCAATATTAAACTAGTCACAAGTCCTCGGATAGCTTCTGCTGTAAGACATTTTGCTGTAATATACATAATATGGATTTCAAATTAATGGAAGTGTCTAGCTTTGTATATACCAAAAACTTGCACTTCTTAATAATTAAGGAAATATTTTATTCGACAGCAAATACGCTGTCATACAATCAATTAATACTTTTTGTGTCTGCATATTAACGTAAATAGTTTAATGAGTATTAATTTTCCTACTCTGCATTTAAGAAATGTTGGAAAAACTAAACAAAAGGAGTATATAGGAATAAATGCGTTCAAAAGATCATAGTTTAAAAGGGGTTTTTCATTAAAAAGGGTACAATTAAAAAACGTTAAATTTCTTATTAACTATTTAAAAACACTGTATGTGAGACACGTACTAGTACGTTTTTTGACGATTGATACTTCAGCGTGGGTCAAGAAAAATACGTTTCCTAGCGATTGATACTTAAGCGCGGGGCACGTACTAATACGGGTTAGTGTAACAACGTGGTTTGTTTGTGGGTACAAAAATAACGGTATATACACGAAAACGAAGCCGAATGTTCTTGTCTACTACATAGATTATGGAAAAATTTAGACAAATAAAAACTAGTTTTTACATTAGTCGGTGCAGAACCGCAGACTAGGAAAAAATTAAAACTATATACTATTATTTCTATTTGATTTTTCATATTTACGGTTTTATTATAAATTTATCCACTAAAAAAATATTTTTTTGTTTACAAAAATATTATGGTTGTTGTTTATATGTGTAATTCTCAAATCAAAACAGTTGATCCTGGAAGACACACTGTTTAATTAAGGTAATGAATAACGATGAAATAATACTTGCCTTAGACTGCGAGGAATCTCTCTTTGAATAGTTATAAATTAGTTGCTCATTAATTAGTCTCATTATTTAACTAGTAACAATTCCTCGAATAGCTTCTGCTGTAAGGAATTTGGCTTTAATATGCATAATATGGATTTCAAATCAATAGAAGCGCCTAGTTTTGCATTTCTCAAAAACTTGCAAAACTCTTAATAATTAAGGAAATATTTTATTCAACAATAAATACGCTGTTATACCGTTGGGGATTAATGCTTTTTGTGTCTGCTTACAACCGTAGATTGCTTAATGAACATTAATTTTCTAACTTTGTATTTAACAAATACTGGAATACCTAAACAAAAGGAGTATATAGGAATACATATGTTCAAAACATCATAGTTTAAAAGGTTTTTTTATTAAAATGGGTACAATTAAAAAATGTTAAATTTCTTATTAGCTATTTTAACACATTGTATGCGGGACACGTACTAGTACGTTTTCTGACGATTGATACTTGAGCGCGGGTCACGTACTACTACGGGTTAGTGTAACAGCATGGTTTCTTTGTGGGTAAAAAAAGTAACCGTATATACAGGAAAACGAAGCCAAATGTTCTTGTCTACTACATAGATTCTGGAAATATTTAGACAAATAAAAACTAGTTTTTACATTAGTGGGTGCGGAACCACAGAACGAGAAAAAATTAAAACTATAGACAACTTATTTGATTTGATTTTTCATATTAACGATACTATTATAAATTTATCCACTAAATAATATATTTTTTGTTTACAAAAATATTATGGTTGTTGTTTGTATGTTTGTTTATATATTTGCTTAATTATTTCAATATAAAATACGAAAAGTTTGTTAAAAATTAAATAATTTTCTATCTTTTGAGATTTAACTGAATAACTATATTTACGAGCAAAATACCGGCTCCCGGTACAATTCCGCTGCGAAATGTACCCGCACACAATGTGTTAAGTAAAAAAATGTATTCTTAAATAACTGTACCAAGAAAGCTTGCAGTATAAAATTAGAGTTTACCTTGTAAGAATCATAGTACTAGTTTCACCAGCGGAAATACGGTACTTCGCATCGATAATATAAAACGTGGAATCTATGCTACAAAATCTAAACTATAAAATATAAAACGGCACAGTAGTTGTTTCTAAAGCGTCCAAAACAAAACTCGGCAAACAGCTTTGTAATACTCAAATCAAAACAGTTGATCCTAGAATATATACTGTCTAATTAAAGTAATGAATAGAGATGAAATAAAACATGCCTTAGACTGCGATTAATCTCTCTTTGAATAGTTATAACGTAGTTGCTCATTAATTCGTCTGATTATTTAACTAGTAACAAGTCCTCGGATAGCTTCTGCTGTAAGAAATTTTGATGTAATATGCATAATATGGATTTCAAAGCAATGAAAGTGTCTAGCTTTGTATATACCGAAAACTTGCACTTCTTAATAATTAAGGAAATATTTTATTTGACAGCAAATACGCTGTCATACAATCAATTAATACTTTTTGTGTCTGCATATTAACGTAAATAGCTTAATGAGTATTAATTTTCCTACTCTGCATTTAACAAATGTTGGAAAACCTAAACAAAAGGAGTATATAGGAATAAATGCGTTCAAAAGAACATAGTTTAAAAGAGTTTTTTTATTAAAAAGGGTACAATTAAAAACCTTAAATTTCTTATTAACTATTTAAAAACACTGTATGGAAGACACGTACTAGTACGTTTTTTGACGATTGATACTTCAGCGTGGGTCAAGAAAAATACGTTTCCTAGCGATTGATACTGAAGCGCGGGGCACGTACTAATACGGGTTAGTGTAACAACATGGTTTGTTTGTGGGTACAAAAATAACGGTATATACACGAAAACGAGGCCGAATGTTCTTGTCTACTATATAGATTCTGGAAAAATTTAGACAAATAAAAACTAGTTTTTACATTAGTCGGTGCGGAACCACAGAACGAGAAAAAATTAAAACTATATACTACTATTTCTATTTGATTTTTCATATTTACGATACTATTATAAATTTATCCACTAAAATATATATTTTCTGTTTACAAAAATCTTATGGTTGTTATTTATATGTTTGTATTTATATATTTGTTTATATATTTCAATACAAAATACGAAAAGTGGGTTAAGAAATTAAATTATTTTCGATCTATTGAGATTTAACAGAATAACTAAATTTACGTGAAAAACGCCCACTTCCAGTACCATTTGGCTGCGAAATGTACTCGCACACAATGTGTTAAATTTAATGTTTCTTGAAATTAAATAAATTTTGGATATAATAATTTTTATTCTAAATCTTTTAAATTAAAAACATATAATAAAATAATCACTATTATATTGCTTATTTTTTATTATATTGCTTATTTCTATATTTTTATGAAATAAGGAAAAAATTTTGTATTACAAATTTTTAGAACATAAATTTTATGGTGGTAAATATGAATGCATTTTACTTTTAAATATTAAAAATTAAATAAAATTATTAACAAGTTCAGCATGTGTAATAACTTTAAAGTGTAGAAAATTAACACTTTATACTGTTCAATTCCAAATGTCACTTAGGTTGCCCATTTTTTTGAAGCGATCTGAGCCTGAGTGTCTCTCGAAGTCAGATTTTAACCCCCTGAATTGCAAAACTTTCTCCTATATATGTTTGTGGTTTGAACTATTATCATCTATGAGCTTGTTTTAACATAAAAAACCTAGAAAGATATTAAAGAATCCCAATTTTTGCAATTGTGAATAAAAGGCAAAAACAAAGAAAACTATGTGCTAACTACAAACTTTAGAAAACAATACCTATAAGGAACCTAAACAAAATTAATATTTTGTTACGATCATTCAGGATGTAAATATTAGTGTCACTTGACTTGCCGTTTTCATCAGAGTGAACAAAACCCAAAAATTTCTCGAGGTCAATTTAAGATATAAAATTCCTACGTATGTATACATTAATGATCTGATCTATTCTCATGAGCTTGCTTTAACATAAAAAAACCAACAAAGATATTAAAGAATCACTTGTTTTTCAACTGTGAATAAAAGGCAAAAACATAGAAAACTATGTGCTAACTACAAACTTTAGAAAATAATAACCAAGATAAAACCTAAACAAAATTAATATTTTTTACGATCATTCAGGATGTAAATATTAGTGTCACTTGACTTGCCGTTTTCATCAGAGTGAACGAAGCCCGAATATTTCTCGTGGTCAATTTAAGATATAAAGTTCCTACGTATGTACATTAATGATCTGATCTATTATCCACTATCAACTTCCTGTTTTAAAAGAACTCTACAAAAATAATGAAGTAATGCCAGTTTTAAAATTGCAAATTAAAAACAGAAACAGAGAAAACTATATGATTATTACATAATTTAGAGAATCGTATCTTATAAAACACCTAAAGAATAATTAAAAATTTACCGTCTAAACCCGAGTATCACTTGAGTTGGTGTTCTTATCGATGTAAAATCAGCCCGATTGAAGTTTTAAATTTTATGTAAAAAGATTTATAAGTCATGTGAATTTTTTAAAACTATTTTAAAAACTTATTTTGTCCATAATATCTCACAAAATATTAAACCGTAGTAAATTTAATTTTAGTTATTTAATTTCCGAATAAAGAAAAGTACCCCACCTTTTGAGTCCTAAGTTTTATATGGTCTGGAAAACTAAGATCTATTATTTTTCAACGAGAGCTACCGGGACCTACAATTTAAAGCCGATTTTGAAAGACTGTGATCAACCATGCCACATTGGGATACGAACACATGAACTTTTGCACAGAAGGTCAGCAACCTAACCATTCGGCCATCGTTCGGCTCTAAGATTTTATGCCAAGTGTTAATTAGAAACTATAATTTCGCTTTGTAAAAATCGATTGGTAACAATCTCAGACCAAATGTATTTCTATTTCTCTATTTCTCTACCTTATTTCTTTCTAGCAAGTCATTTAGTTTTCCACTACAATTTTCACTAACAAGAAGAAAAAGATACTGAAATCTTTTTTGTTAAGATAGATAAATTACTTTTGACAAAGATAATGCACTAACTACATCATACATGTTACAATAGTATTCATTTACATATGAGCCCTCTTGGGCTTGTTATCTCCAATCAACAAGCTGTTGATTCATTTTTGCGAAGCATTTCTCTCGAACACCCCCTGAAATTAATTCCTTTTCGAATGTTTTAATGAAATCGGGGCAGGTTTCGAATGATTCTGGAGTAGAAGGAGCCGCAAATTCGTGAGCTAATGAGCTCTATTTAGAAATTGTCAAGTTGATTAGAGCACCATTGACGTGGCCGGTCGGAGCAGGTGTTGAGGAAGAAGTACGTTCGATTTTTCTTTCAATCAAACAATCCCAGTTGAAATCGGTGCGTTGTCAAGAGCTTGGCGAAGGACTGAATTCGCATTATCCGGCAGCAATTACTAGCTGCCTAAAATGGTAAAATATTTTAATTTAACATAAATTTTGCTATGGTTCTCATTCACTAGAGAGATAAAAGTATTTTATGTGCGTATATATATATATTGGGTTGTTCGGAAAGTAATTTCGTTTTTTTTTAAATCAAAGACACTTTTTGCATAATAAACAAATACTTTTTTAAATTATATATTGGCCGTTCTGGTCCAACACCTTTTGCCATCTTTCTGGTAGTAGCATAATTCCACCCTCATAACATTTTTGCTGGCAAAACACTGATCGAGGTGATTTTTGACCTCTTCATTTGAGGTGAAGGTTTTACCATCTAAAAAATTTTGGAGTGACCGGAACAAATAATAATCCGATGGTGCCAGGTCTGGAAAATATGGTGGGTGTGGCATTGTGTCCCATTCAAGCTGTAAAAGCTTTTAGCGAGTGACCAAACTTGTGTGAGGTCTCGCTTTGTCTTGGTGAAACACTACACCTTTCCTGTTGATTAGTTCTGACCTTTTCTGTTGAAGTGCATCATTCAGTTTGTCCAGCTGATGACAGTAGACTTCCGAATTAATCGTAGTATTATACGGTAAAAGCTCAAAATGTTATTCCTTTAAAATCAAACCAAACAGACAGCATCATATTTTTTTGGTGAACATCGGATTTGGAAATGGTTTCACCCGGTTCATCTCCTTTGCTCCATGACCTCTTGCGTTTGACGTTGTTGTATACAACCCATTTTTTGTCCCCAGTGATGATGCTTTTCAAAAACGGATCATTTTCGTGACGTTTGAGAAGCGAATCGCAGACGTCAATGCAACGACACAGATTTCTCTCTGTGAGAACATGGGGAACACATACATCGAACTTCCAGGGTAATCCTAGGCCTTTCAAGTGGTATAAACTGTTGAATTTGATAAAATTAACCTCAATTCGATCTCACATGTTGTTATACGCCGGTTCGCATCAACTTATGTCTTTATCGCTTCTCTATCAGCTTCAACCGCCCTTCCCGAAAGTGGTGCATCTTCGACATCAAAATTACCGAATCGAAATTTAGCGAACCAGTTCTGGCACTGGTGTACTGTTAATACGACTTCTCTATACACATCGGTCAATTTCTTTCTGGCTTGAACAGCATTTTTACCTTTCTGTAGTAAAACAGTAAGATATGTCGAAAATGCTGCTTATCGCTCTCCATATTTAAAAGGGCAATAACCAAAAACTACTGCGTAGCGTTAATTGGAATTTTTCATACACAAGCCTTCCTATATGAGCTCTCAAAGCATATAAAAATTATACGGCTTAAAGGTAAAGTTGGGTGCTAAAAATACAATTAAATCCTCTGTCATGAAAAAATGAAATTACTTTCCGAACAACATAATATATATGACTCTCCCAGAAGCCAAATCAGGTAAATCTCTAAATTACATTTCTGAATATTAATGCATTGTAACTTATTAGTATCTTGACGTTGGATTTCTTAAAAATGTAAACAAAGTATTTTCTAAATTGATGAGTAAATTCGTTAATAATTAAAAAAATCTTATTTCTTCTTTTTAAATTTACGAAAATAAAAAAAAATATCAAAAGATTGGGTGGTTGGTTGGTTGGGGTTTATTGGTGCAAGATCCAAGTTAGGATATCCTGCTACAAGCAAAAGAGCACATATTAAAACAAAGTTATATAATTTAAAAGTAAGAGAAATTAATAGTCAAAATTTAAGAAAAAGTATAAGTAAAAACGATTTAAAGATTTACATTAAAAAAGTTTTAAAAATTAAATGAGGTTTAAAACATTAGTGCGAAGGAGAAATTCAAATAGATTTGGATGAGGAGTTTCGCCCAAATGTTCGTTCAAATTAGGATAAAAAACTTTAAAATACATATAATAAAAAGGTTTTAAAGCAGCACTTGAAGTTAAAATAAGATGAACTGTGTGATAACTATGACAAAAGGAACATTGTGGAGTAAACTCAGCCTATAGTAAATGTTTATAGGTGAGTCGGCTATGCCAGTACAAAGATGTGTTAAAATGACGTTCATTTTTGAAAAAATATGTGATATATAATATATAGTATATATATATATATATATATATATATATATATATATATATATATATATATATATATATATATATATATATATATATATATATATATATATATATATATATATATATATATATATATATATATATATATATATATATATATATATATATATATATATATATATATATATATATATATATATATATATATATATATATATATATATATATATATATATATATATATATATATATATATATATATATATATATATATATATATATATATATATATATATATATATATATATATATATATATATATATATATATATATATATATATATATATATATATATATATATATATATATATATATATATATATATATATATATATATATATATATATATATATATATATATATATATATATATATATATATATATATATATATATATATATATATATATATATATATATATATATATATATATATATATATATATATATATATATATATATATATATATATATATATATATATATATATATATATATATATATATATATATATATATATATATATATATATATATATATATATATATATATATATATATATATATATATATATATATATATATATATATATATATATATATATATATATATATATATATATATATATATATATATATATATATATATATATATATATATATATATATATATATATATATATATATATATATATATATATATATATATATATATATATATATATATATATATATTATATATATATATATATATATATATATATATATATATATATATATATATATATATATATATATATATATATATATATATATATATATATATATATATATATATATATATATATATATATATATATATAAATATATATATATATATATATATATATAAATATATTATATATATATATATACATACATACATATATACATATATATATACATATAAATGTATGCATATATACATATATATGTAATCCATTTTTTATAAAACTCCTTCACAAGGAGAAAGTTCAACAGCTAGCATTTATAAAGCACAAATATGCAGTCGGGTCTCA
>CM063501.1:111406981-111419481 GCA_032207245.1 Pardosa pseudoannulata | reverse complement strand
AACTACACATTTGGCAATCAATTTGCTAAATTTTGGACATCATTCATATATACCGCCAAATAATCACTGTCAATATTAAAACCACTGCTGTCCATCCTATTAAGTAATATGACAAGATAAATTAATGTTTGCAAATATGGTCAGTAAATTTAAACAAATTATTAAGCATTCCCCAGATAATTCTTGGCCAAAAAACAAACCATTGTTTTACCTTCCTCATAAGGTTCTTTACAATTCTGGAAAATTAGAAATTTTAATATCCTCCATATGACGAGATATAAGCTAGTATACAAATAGAACAGGTAGATTTCGTTTGGTTTTGTTAGTGCTACAGTCTACTTTTTGCAACACGAGATAGAACAGGTAGAATTTTACTTTTTAGTTGTGTGTTTACATAAGATAACAAATGAATTTCTTTTCACGTCGGAAAATTTTTGATATAAATGGCAATTTATAATGCTTCAAATTGTATTCACTTAATACATACCTATTTCCTTTATTTCAATTTTTATTCATGGCCCATTGCATATTTTTACGTACGCATTACCGGCCATTTGTATGGTTTAGTGTTGACACTCACATGCGTAAAAGCGAATTTATAATTTTTAGTTATTGTATTCCCTTAATACATACCATAATTCCTTTATTTCAATTTTTATTAATGACCCATCGCATTTGTTACATACGCATTACCAGTCATTTGAATGGTTATAGCATGTTTGTATTGACTGTCACGTACATAACAGCGAATATATAATATTTAGTTATTGTATTCACTTAATACATATCTACTTCATTTATTTCAATTTTTATTCATGAACATCGCATGTTGTACATATGCATTACCGATCATTTGAATGGTTATAGAATGTTTAGTGTTGACTGTCACATGCGTAACAGAATATTTATAATTTTTTAACCATGTAATAAAGAAACTGAAATTCTTCCTTAAGTGTTATAATTGTTTCACAAAAGATATATATTTCAAATATTATATTCTTTATTTAAAAAGGAATAAAAAGTAGTTCAATGTGTCACAGCCGTTTCTATAGAATGGCTGACATGTTGATATATCCCCCAAAAAAATTAATAATAAAATATTTTAGAATAGAATCTTGGTAATCTTTAGTAAAAATTTTAAGGAATATAATACATTAGAAATTTCAATCAAAATAATTTTAATTATAAATAGCAAACGAACAACACCATTTTTGAGTCGCATAATTGTATGGAATGGTCGACCGGGAGATAGATCCTCCAAAAAAATTAATAGTAAAATATTTTAGAATAGAATCTTGGTAATATTTAGTAAAAATTTTAAAGAATAATTTAAAGAATAATAATACATTAGAGATTTCAATCAGTATAATTTGAAATATGAATAACAAATTGTCAACACCATTTTTCAGTCGCATAATTGGATAGAATGGCCGACCAGGTGATATATCGTCCAAAACTATTAATAGTAAAATATTTTAGAATATAATCTTGGTAATCTTTAGTAAAAATATATAAGGAATGATAATACTTCATACATTAGAGATTTCAATCAAGATACTTTTAAATATAACTAGCAAACTGACAACACCATTTTTGAGCACCATAATTGGATGGAATGATAGATTGGGAGATACATCTTCCAGATATATTTATCGTAAAATATTTTAGAATAGAATCTTGGTAATCTTTAGTAAAAATTTATAAGGAATGATGATACTTCATACATTAGAGATTTCAATCAAAATGTTTTTAAATATAAATAAATATGGACTACTCGATTTTTTAGTCTCATAATGGGATGGAATGGCCAACCGAGTGATATATCCTCAAAATATTAATAGTAAAATATTTTAGAAGAGAATCTTGTAATATTTAGTAAAAAGTTATAAGTAATGATAATACTTCATACATTAGATATTTCAATCAAGATAATTTTAAATATAATTAAAAACGGATAACACGATTTTTTAGTTGCATAATTGGATGGAATGGCTAACTGGGTGATATGTCCTCCAAAAATATTAATAGCAAAATATTTTAGAATAGAATCTTGGTAATCTTTAGTAAAAATTTATAAGGAATATAATACATTAGAGGTTTCAATCAATATAATTTTAAATATAAATAGAAAACGGACAAAACCATTTTAGAGGCACATAATTGCAATGGCCTACCGGTTGATATATCCTCCAAAAATATTAATAGTAAAATATTTTAGAATAGAATGTTGGAAATCTTTAGTAAAAATTTATAAGGAATGCTAATACTTCATACATTAGAGATTTTAAACAAAATATTTTTAAATATAAATAAAAACTTACAACATGATTTTTTAGTCGCATAATTGGATGGAATGGTCGACCGTAATCCTCCAAAAAAATTAATAGTAAAATATTTTAGAATAGAATCTTGGTAATCTTTAGTAAAAATTTTAAAGAATGATAATACATTAGAGATTTCAATCAATATAGTTTTAAATATAAATAACAAATGAACAACACCATTTTTAAGTCGCATAATTGGATAGAATGACCACCAGGTGATATATCCTCCAAAAATATTAATACCAAAATATTTTAGAATAGAATATTGGTAATCTTTAGTAAAAATTTATAAGGAATGCTAATACTTCATACATTAGATATTTTAAACAAAATATTTTTAAATATAAATAAAAACGGACAACACGATTTTTTAGTCGCATAATTGGATGGAATGGTCGACCGGGAGATACATCCTACAAAAAAATTAATAGTAAAATATTTTAGAATAGAATCTTGGTAATCTTTAGTAAAAATTTATAAGGAATGATAATACTTCATACATTAGAGATTTCAATCAAGATAATTTTAAATATATATAGCAAACGGACAACATTATTTTTGAATCGTTTGATTGCATAAGATAAAAAATAAACTGGTTATCACGAAGTACTTATTTTGTAATAAATGACAATACATGATGCTTCAAATGGCAGCTCGTCATTCATGAGAACAACGATTATAAGTTGATTAAATTTAATATATTTTTCTCTCAAAAGTCCACAATAACTGAGATTCAAAATGTTCATTAATATATGTTCAACAGAAATTTATCGGAAGCTAATGGGTTAAACAAGCAATTTGTAAAGTACTATGCGTAATATTGCATTTTTGTGCTCATCAAAACTTTTTGCCTGTTGATATCTCCTCGACGATAAATAATGCTTAAATAATTTATATTCTATAAATATCTAAAAGGAATGAAAATAATTCAAAAATACTGTTTCTATAAAGATATTTTAAATATAATAAGCAAGAGTGTGACTTTATATTTATTATTAATAACTAAATTTGTTAAACATAAATAGTAAACTTTATTAGTAATAACATTAAATTTATACTATTCCATTTAAAGTCCTAAAAGAAAACAAATTGATGTGGTTACCATGTGACTAGCTTGCATGTCTTTTATATTATATATATTTTTATATTTTGCATGATGCATCATTCTAATTGACATTTGCACATTTTCTTCACCATTCACGGTTGGATTCGTTTATTTGAATATCCACGTTGCATGAATATAGCTCTGGTATGGCCTTCTTGAGAAGACATGCAGCTTTCATATTTGTCAGATGGAGATTATTTTCTATACTGCTTTTTCTTCACGCTCGATAACTTAGTTCGCCAAAACACATCTTAAATATTCTGTATAAAGAAATTTTTTTTCAAGTTAATGCATTCGTTTGACGTCCGCCTAACGCATTTGCCTACGTCTTTGATACACCACTACACATAATACCTCATACAAACAAACCGTAAAGTTTGTTCTTGAAGATTATCACGTTCTTTTCTAGGTCTTCGATAATATATTCCAATGATACCTCGGTAACGTAGCACTCGGGTCAAGACCGGAAATTCCTAATTGGCAGAGATAACTTGGTTGCTCCTACACCTGCGCACTGATATCTTAGACTAATATCGGAATACATCAAATGTGTTTATATTATGTGCTTGATCTCAACAGTCAGTTTATCTGTCAAAATTCCCAATTTTTAGGATCAAATTGTGATTTTAAAAATTTTAATTACCAAAGGATTTCAAACGATACCTCTGGGGATGGCAGGCCAAGCCTGGGATCTTTTGCTTGGTCCTTGCTTCTAAATTACAATGACCCAACGTAGGTAATATTACTCGAGGCCGTAGCATATCTTAAGCTACGCGTGCTCCTCGGGGGATGCTAAATAAGTTACAGGTTCGCAGCCTTGTTAAGGCGTTAGGATAATGCCTGTATCACCTACTAAGTTGGATAAAAATTTACCAAGGGAAAAGAAAAGTTTGGAATGAAAGAAAGCTAAGGCTATTCAAAATTAGTAATATCAAAAATAGGGATATACCCTTCTACTTTAAAATATTATAGGGATATATCTATAATATCAATGTCAATATGGAGATATATCATGATATTAAGTTTCTGATATCTTCCAGCCCTACTAAATACTCACTGCTTTAAGACCTAAGATGAATAATAAGTGGGACGAACTTTATTTAGAATGGCATTGACAGAGTGTTAGAGCTTGATTCATTGGACCAGTATAATAACTAGTTTATAATTAGAAATGTAGCTATCATATTAGACTTTAGAGAGGCATTAAAATTAAGATACAGTTTTTTGCTATCACTTTGTAAAAAATAGAAATCGTGTTGTAATAGATATTTCAATATGCAAAAATAGTAAAAATATCAGTTAAAAGTTAAAACATTTATTAATAAACTTCATATTTAGTTGGTTTAGATACATCGATAGGCCCGAGATTCCGTAACTGATATATAAAATGGAAATTTTGAGAATTATTAAACATGTCCCTGCCTTTGAAATGTTCGAACATAATCTAAAATTGCACACTGAATGTGAAATACGAAGTTTGAATTAACCAGCATATAAATGTTTTAGTTTTATATCTATTTGGAAACCAAATACTCTAAACATTTCACTGAAATTGTTCCATTTTCCTTTATCCTTTAAAGCCGATTTCCGACGCAAACAAACATCCATGCCAACTGTGTCACATAATCTGGCCATTCTCCCATTTATCCGACCATTATCATAACATAAAAATTGCAATCTACATTTAACGATAAACTATATGGTGGAAAGTAATTTTAACTGATACTCGCTCTGAAGCTAAATCAAATAGTGGATAATAAGAAATATTACAACCAAAAAATTCCACTTTTTGGCATTCTTTTTTTTAAAAAAAGATGAAATTTGATAAATTACTAGTTGGTATTACTTGGCTTCCTTGGTTTCATTGCTGATTACTTACAAAATGAGAACAAATATGATCTTCAAACAATGATTAAGCATTGCATCAAGATCGGTATCGTCTGGAAAATGTGATACCGAATGTCTACTGATATCAAATAAGCAATGGAATTCGAAGCTATGGACAGTGATTGTGAAATTTACCCTGCCCACCCAACCGTCGAAGTCTAACATTTCCCTTGGTATAATAGATTCACCTTCGCAACATCTTCACATTAAAATTTTCTCCATAATGATCTGTTTTGAATTTTTACTCGTGTAAAGTAATGGAGAAAACTCAAGACCTCTATCTAACACATTCGACAAAAACTGGAGTTAAGAGACAACAAAAAAATGATGTCAAAGAATTTTCCTTTATTTGGATATCGTTTCTCACCTGTGGCTTCACACAAATTTTCATCATTTGCCAACCAAAGTGTTTAAACGCAATCTCCTGGAAAATAACATCATTTGTAACGATTACTAAACCTTTTAATTAGAAAAAGGATAAAAAGTTGTCACATGAATTTCAATGAAACCGTATTCCTTATCAGCAAACTTGCCAAAACAGTAGATAAAAGACAGTGATAGCCATCTCCAAATTAGAAAATGCCTCAATATTATGTTTGTGTCTATCAAAGAATGTCTATTAAGACGATGCTGACACTAACTCAGACTTAAGATATCCATCTCGTCTCTCCTTAATATAGAGAAAGGAATGGTAAGGGTTCATTTTACTATTTTACATAATTTTGTAACTTGTTTTTGTCAAAATTTTCTCAATATATGGGTACCTGAAACACAATGTAACGACATAGTCATTATTATATATATATATATATATATATATATATATATATATATATATATATATATATATATGTGTGTGTGTGTGTGTGTGTGTGTGTATGTATGTATGCACATATATGTATACATATAAATACATGCTACAT
This sequence comes from Pardosa pseudoannulata, assembly GCA_032207245.1. NCBI lineage: Eukaryota > Metazoa > Arthropoda > Arachnida > Araneae > Lycosidae > Pardosa > Pardosa pseudoannulata. The sequence goes on along the minus strand of CM063501.1, from coordinate 111,413,242 downwards.
ATATATGTGTCTATATATATGTAATATTAAAATACCTTATGTATTTTAATATTAATTTAATAATTTCTGTTCATAAATTACCTTGAAGTATGTGCGGTAATTATGATTTTTCGCTACAGACATGCTATAGACTTAATTCAGCCTCTGTCTGTACTTCTTGAGCTAATTGTATATGCGTTCTCTTTAAACATAGGTATTTTTACAACGTGATCAAATGTGCACAGGGATTATTCGTAGCCTTTTTACCTGAAAAAACCGTACTTAATAAATGTGTGTGCACGATGTTCCAAAGTTTTTGCCTATTTTATTGATCTGATGTATCATCACCAGAAATAAAACCCGTTGTGCTTTTGGACGAATATTGCCCATATTTCATATATATATATATATATATATATATATATATATATATATATATATATATATATATATATATATATATATATATATATATATATATATATATATATATATATATATATATATATATATATATATATATATATATATATATATATATATACATATATATATATATATATATATATATATATTTATATATATATATATATATATATAGAGAGAGAGAGAGAGAGAAATCATATATGCATATATAACAGCAATCTTAATACACTGAAGTAGTGAGAATAAAATTGCGCCGTAAGTTGATGAAATCGGAAAATGCATCGAACCGAAGGAGGCGTAAAAGCGTAGTACAATGTCCCAAAAATATTGTCACACCATGGACTCTCCAGTCCGATCGATTTTTTTCCACCCGTAAATAACTTTGATTGATTTTTCCACAGTAACAAGTTTAGATTTTCCATCACTCTCCTCTTTTCTCTCCATCAGCTCGCACACCTCCGTTGTTTCCTCTCCCTACACGAATTTCGGAGCCGAAATTTCCGGCAACTATAAAAGTTATTTCTTAAGCCCATGGCCCTATATAATATATATATATATATATATATATATATATATATATATATATATATATATATATATATATATATATACATATATGTGTGTGTATATATACTATATATAAATGTGATGAACATATGTAGATGCGTGTATGCGTTTATTCTTTGCTGTTTTTAGATTTCTGTATATAAAATTTTAGGTATTTATTTATAATTTTGTAAATATTTTTGCAGGATTTATATAGGTATTTATATTTATAAATTCGTTCTTCCAATCATTCTATTTGTAGGTACCCAACAAAATATTTATGAAATTTCCTGACTTCTTTCAATCTTAAAATGTATAATTTTGAATTAATTTATACAACACTTATTTGTTTACTTTGATCAGATCTGTCTGTATTAGCAGGAAACTGTAAAAGTATAGCTTTAAAGTATCCAATTAATAAAGAGGACATATACATGGGTTATGTTACTATTTACCCCCAAAATACATAATCTATAATATACACACCATATATGAACAGGAGTCGCTTCCATCAAAGTGAAACCGTTACTGTACTTTTTTTCATTCTTTTTAATAAATAAACTTAGCTTAAAGCTTCAAAATATAAATATACACTAAATATATTATATACACACATTATGTGTGTATATAATGTGTACATAATGTGTATGTAATGTGTATATAGTGTATATAATGTGTGTATAATACAATATATACACACATTATATACACTAAAAGAAAAATAAACGCTAAGAGCGATAGATAACACAGTTTTAATGAAAACTCAGTCATCTAATTTTTAAAGAATAAAGCAAACTGTAATTCTGAAACAAAAAAGAAAAATTAAAGATACGTTATTATGCATCTAAGTATGCAAGTACTGCGATGGATCATGTCATATACATAAGTTTGATTATTTTTTGTCTTATAATACTTAGTATTTTTTGATTTAATTTGGTCATTTCATTCCAAAGTTTTCGAATAGTAGAGCACGCTCTTTGCAACCGGAAATTCTTTCGAATTCCGTTGGTGGAATGGATGTTCGTAGCCTACCAAAATTGATTTTAGGCCTTGGTCTCATTTGACTTCGGGAGCAAAAAGCAGACCTTAGCGCTGCCAATGTCTAAAACCTAAACAAACCAAATCTTCCGAAATGACTGTGCTATGGACAGTACTTAGACCAGTCTCCGTGAAATTCATCACAATTTCATCTCCTTTATTCCCAATAGTGGCAATGGTTGACGGCAGAATTTTAATATTTTTGTCATTTCAGCTTTTTTGCGTGTGTGTTCTCCTTAATATTTCAAATTTATTTAACTCTGTGTTGCAAAGAAAACATGATTCTATTTTCTTACTCCTCATCTGTTTACTTTGTGATAACTCAAAAAAGGGACTGACTGCAAACAAAATAGAATTACTGACTTACTGACTTTCTGAAAACTCAAGAGGAAGAAAAAAATAGGATAGACACAATTAAAATGTATAGAAAAATTAAAATGGCTTTTATAAAGGGAAATGGTTGCTGATGGGCAGAAAGTAAAGGAGACCAATAGACAGAAGGGAACAGAAGGGTAGTGTAGACAGAAAGAAAATAAAATGACCTGGATAAACTAGAGATGGTGCGGATGGATAGAACAGAAAAAGACCAATATATTGAAGGGAATAGAAGGGTAATGTAGAGAGAGAGAAAATAAAATGACATTCATGAATCGGAGAGGGATGCGGATGAGCAGAAAGGAAAGGTGACCAATAGGCAGAAGGGAACGGAAGGGTAGTGTAGACAGAGAGAAAATAAAATGACATTCATGAATCGGAGAGGGATGCGGATGAGCAGAAAGGAAAGGTGACCAATAGGCAGAAGGGAACGGAAGGGTAGTGTAGACAGAGAGAAAATAAAATGACATTCATGAATCGGAGAGGGATGCGGATGAGCAGAAAGGAAAGGTGACCAATAGACAGAAGGGAACGGAAGGGTAGTGTAGACAGAGAGAAAATAAAATGACATTCATGAATCGGAGAGGGATGCGGATGAGCAGAAAGGAAAGGTGACCAATAGACAGAAGGGAACGGAAGGGTAGTGTAGACAGAGAGAAAATAAAATGACATTCATGAATCGGAGAGGGATGCGGATGAGCAGAAAGGAAAGGTGACCAATAGACAGAAGGGAACAGAAGGGTAGTGTAGACAGAGAGAAAATAAAATGACATTCATGAATCGGAGAGGGATGCGGATGAGCAGAAAGGAAAGGTGACCAATAGACAGAAGGGAACGGAAGGGTAGTGTAGACAGAGAGAAAATAAAATGACATTCATGAATCGGAGAGGGATGCGGATGAGCAGAAAGGAAAGGTGACCAATAGAGAGAAGGGAACGGAAGGGTAGTGTAGAGAGAGAGAAAATAAAATGACATTCATGAATCGGAGAGGGATGCGGATGAGCAGAAAGGAAAGGTGACCAATAGACAGAAGGGAACGGAAGGGTAGTGTAGACAGAGAGAAAATAAAATGACATTCATGAATCGGAGAGGGATGCGGATGAGCAGAAAGGAAAGGTGACCAATAGAGAGAAGGGAACAGAAGGGTAGTGTAGACAGAGAGAAAATAAAATGACCTGAATCAACTGGAATGTGGTGCGGATGAACATAACGGAAAGAAGGCCAATAGATAGAAGGGAACAGAAGTGTAGTGTAAACAAAGAGGTAATAAAATGACATTCGTGAACGAGACGGATGCGGATGAACAGAAAGGAAAGGGGACCAATGGACAGGGAACAGAAAGGTAGTGTAGACAGGGAGAAAATAAAATGACTTTCATGAACCAGAGAGGGGTGCGCATAGACAGAAAAAAAGCAGCAACAGGAAAAGCCTCATAGCTGTTGTCATTTTAAAATATCACAATTCCCTTCAAAACGAGAGTGGTGGTAAAATAATTTCACAGAAAGATTTACATTACTTTTTAAATTAAAAAAAGATTTAAATTTTACATTAGAAGATCAAAAATTTCATCGAATAAATGTTATTTAACATAACTGATTATTCGCACAAGAAAAAAATAGTATATGGACTTTATATGTGTTTCCCCAGGAAATGCAAAATGACTCTTAGAAATGAACATTTCATACTAGCGAGTTTCGTATAAGTGAACTTCCTTTCTTTACACACACACACACACACACACACACACACACATATATATACATACATATATATATATAAATATATATATATATATACATACATATATATATATAAATATATATATGTGTGTGTGTGTATGTGGGTGTGGGTGTGGGTGTGGGTGGGTGTCTTTGTTATAATATAAATATATATTATTTTTCCCAACAACTTCATAACAATTCTGTCTCTAGACATGTTTTTAAAACAATATTACATTTTTTATATTTTTGTTCTTCAGACGTAATTTGAACGATATTACGAAATATATGACAAAAATTCGTGCCTCCGATTATTAGACTTTTGCTACATTACACGAAAAATATTCAAGCTGAAACTACACGAACCCGCTTAGGAAAAGTAAATAATTCTCTCTTTTCAGGAGGCTAGCTTCTGCTGCTGCATCCCAGGATTCCCTCCAGGGACTTACCCTCGAAGAGCAAGATACCCGGAATGAACTCAATCGTGAGCAACCCGGACTTATCAAGTCGCATTCCCTCGAGGGGATGGGGTTATGATGCTTCCTTTTCCACCCGATCTTCCCGTCGTACTATATTGCAAATAAGTAGATTTGTACAGCTTTCCCCCTGCCCCCAAATAGTTCAATAGGCTTGACATGCTGTACATAGTAAACGAATTTTACAAATTTGAAAAGAGGGGTCGGTCGGGGGAAGGGAAATTGGCTACAAGCACGTATTGGTAACAGGGAAATTTACTGCCGAGAAATATTTTTCTTCTTTTACTTCAGTTTGTTACGGGATCAAGATAAGAAATTTATTACTTAGTAGATTGAACTTAAGTTGTTGTTTTTTAAGCAATATGTCAAGCTTATAGGTAGATTGAGTTCGATGCCCTAAGCTCATGGCATTCGATAATTTGCAAGAGAAACTCGTTCAGTCAGTGTGAGATGGTTCTTTTAGAACATAAAAGAAATAAAAAATAAGCATTAAAAATAAAAAAGGAGAAAGAAAAAAAAATGTTTTTACTTTCAAGCAGGGTATTATATAAATACAGTAACCCAGTGTCTTTAAAGATAATACAGATAAATACATATATATATATATATATATATATATATATATATATATATATATATATATATATATATATATATATATATATATACATATATATATACATATATATATACATATATATACATATATATACATATATATATATATATATATATATACATATATATATATATATATATATATATATATATATATATATATATATATATATGTATGTATATATATATATATTTATATATATATATATATATATATATATATATATATATATATATATATATATATATATATATATATATATATATATATATATATATATATATATATATATATACATATATATATATGTATGTATATATATACATATATATATATATATATATATATATATATATATATATATATATATATATATATATATATATATATATATATATATATATATATATATATATATATATATATATATATATATATATATATATATATATATATATATATATATATATATATATATATATATATATATATATATATATATATATATATATATATATATATATATATATATATATATATATATTTATATATATATATACATATATATGTATATATATATATACACATTTATATAAATATATATACATATACATATGCATATAATTATATATATATATATATATATATATATATATTACTAACAGTTTTTACCCTTTATTTGAAAATATTTTTTTATCTCTACTACGATTCCATAGGTTATTAAAATTATATATTGATAAGTATTTTTAACAATCTAAGGGCCAGTATCACCAAAGTCGTTTAATGGGTCATCACGATTAACCCATGTTGCCAAATAATGGTGAAAAGCAAATCTCTGTTTAAACCGAGATTAATCGGGGTTAGCCGTTAAACGACTTTGAAAAGAACGACCCTTAGTGTTACGGACTGAAATGTCTGCGCAGCTGACGATGTCTCCAACCTGGTGAGCACATGTTATAAGTAGATTTAAATCCATATAAAAAAAAATTATAAAAAGTGCAACTCTTATAATCCTTTAATTAAAAGTTTCGGATCCAAATCTGACCTCATAACATGTGCATACCCGGTTGATTATGTTTGGTTT
>CM063501.1:111384481-111399481 GCA_032207245.1 Pardosa pseudoannulata | reverse complement strand
AAAAACAAAATCATTTCAAATATTTTTACGTATTAAAGCATAGTACCTCGATTTGAAACTAATATATTCTCATACAAACATAGAAATGTATGTATAAGTATGTATAAATAACCGCATAGGTACATCTACTTAATGTTTTAATGAGAACGGTTTAATACTAAACCCTCGATTACAAATGATTATGGTAATCTGTAGAAATTAAAGAGCACATAAAGAAAGAATTTGTACTTACGGTCATTGTAGCAGAGTCTCCACAGTCCTGACACTGTATGCTTTGAAAGATATTCCCTGTCCCCCGTACCATTGTAGAGGGGATTAGGCATCAACTCCACACTGTACAACCATGCGTTGGAACAAATGGCTATGGCTTGTGCAGCCAGGGCCACGGTTGCGGCTATAAGGGTTAATGATCTCAGTAGCTTCAAGGATGCTTTTATCATGGTTCGGCGACGACCGGAAGCCGCTGTTGTTTTAGCGAGGGCCTGCCTTCAGCAACACACTCTTGGTGTGTGGCCCCGGCTCGACGACTTGACACAGAGCTCGACGTTATCCCACTCTCGACACAATCCCAAATCCTGTCCGGCAGCAAGAAATAGAATCAACAATCCCGGATCCTGCCTCGTGTTCAGGTACGCAAGCGGAAAAGAGTGCCGTGAACGGCAGATTTCAGCGCACTTTCTCATCAATCTTCGAGATCGAATTTGGTCGAATTTTATCAATGCCCGTGGTGGTGGTAGATCACGTATCCTTCCTCGGAACATGCGGGAGACATCAGCCAGAGAAAACAGAAGTGGAGGCAGCAGCGTGGTAATTTCGCTTCCTTCGGCTTCATGGTGATTATCTCTCAATCGCTCGCCGGTAATCGTCTGTTCCACCTTTAGATATTGCAGCACGTCTCCAGCGAATAGGCACGGCAGCATTCGTGAGTCGACGGAATGACGTGCTGGCAGACAGACCACCATATAGGAAAAAAAGTAGTCGGAACGTTTTGGGCGGTAAAAACGGGATGTTGGGTAATTTCTTCTAGTTTTCAAAGATTCACTAGAGTAAATAAATAAAAAATAAAACTAAAACAGTGGTAGGAAATGAATGAAAAGATAATCCGGCTTTGTTATTTCCAGAATTTGGTATCAATACAGTCTCCGCTTCCTGACACTTCAATATTTGCTAGATATAATGTGCGTGGAGAGCAGCAGGCGTACGCTAAGGTACCTCATAATCCATTTCAGAGTTTCGATTATATGTATATATACCTTTACTTATTAATTAATTCATAGCCTGACTTGGTAGTGCAATGGCAGTGCAGAACTCGTTTGCAAAAGTTTGATTCAAAAATTTAAATAAATTATACTATCTAAATCAAATCATGTATTTAAAACACACAACTAACATTTAAAATTCGAAGACTATCGTTCCCTTATAATAAACTAAACTCAAATTCTGGTACTAATTCATCATAGAAAAAAGATAATCAACAGTCGAGTGCTCTACGCTTTCTCAACCGTTTCACAAATAAATGCCAAAGTAAATATATATATTTCACAAATCACTTTCTCTAATTACTACGACTGCTCTAGAACTCGAATCTAACAAATAGAAATACGAAGTATGTGTGTATATATATATATGTGTGTGTATTTATAATAATGACTAAACTAATTCATAGATATGACTCAGAAAGCTGCTTCATTACGATAGATTAAACATCACACATGTAATGTCAGATTAGGTTGTTTAAGTTACTGCTGCTGCATCAGAAATTTCGCTCTCTTCTTTATAAAAACCAATCAAAAGAAAAATTAAAAACCTAATTGCACTGGGTGGTCGACTGTTAGATATTCGTATCCAAGCACTTCTCTGTAGATATTACTATCATTTAAAATTTAATTTTTCTTTTTCCTAATTTCTTCTCTTAACGTATCCTTAGGTCGAACACCATTCCACACTTTTTCCTTCAAGCACCGCTTTCAGTCGCGACAGCACCATTCCTCCGGAGTAGTGTTTTGTTGTTGTGGTTGCTGGTGGTGGTTGTAGCAGCATTGGTGGTAGACAACAACAACGACTTCCTGGCAGGAACGCCCGACTTCCAGAGCACGTCCATCCCGGCCGGCATTTCTGTACCGCGAGGGACTAGGACAGCAAGAGCAGCTTCCGAACTCGTCCACTTCCGGCTGCGAATATTCCATACTGCTGCGAGAGACGATCAAGCAAAGGGGGAAATTATCGTACAGAGAGGAAAGAGAGAGGGAGCTGGCAGCAGCAGCAATGGGGGGTGGAGGAGAGAAGGAGAGAAAACCTGGGATGCTGCCGGTATGTGGCGTGTCTCTCCTCTCTCTCTCTTGTGCTGCCGCGGTGTTACAACAGCCGACTTAGGAAACCGAAGGGGCTAAAAGATGCGAAATCCAAATATCGAACACACACACAGACACATAACTGGTGGGAAGAAAGGTACGAAGAAGCCTCCTCCTCTCTCCAAACGGCAGGCGATGGGGGTCTATAGAGTGGAAGAGAGTTGGAAAAAAATAAGAGAGACAGCGAACGGAGCGGGGAGATGTGGTGATGCATCAGCGAAAGATCATGAGAGAGAAATGGAGGGGTGTGCGCGTGGAGAGAAAATGTTTCTCCGCCCTAGGATGGAGGAGTCCATTCCAGGGAGAGCAGGGGAAAGGGTAGATCCAACCGAAAAGGGATGGATGCTTGAATTATTTATTCCCCCTGTTTCTGTTTTCGTGCTAGGGAGTGGGAACAACACAAAACACACACAAAAATACACACTTTTTTACGCACAATCGAATATTTTATATCTGTTTTTTGTTGATCGGATAAATTATATTTTTTTTTGTGTATCCGATATATTTCTATTCGAATACGCAGATTTAAAACCCCAAAAAGAGAAATTAATGCGATAAAAGTATTAACTATTAAAAGAATAATTTAATAATGGATAATAATTTTATTTGCCCTTATACACTTTATAAATTATTACATTTTTAGTAAAAAGTAAATTATATTTGTTAAGTGTACAATAGCACAAAACTCAATCACATACACCATTTACACACAATCGAATATTTTATATCTTTTTTTGTTGAAAGGATAAATTATATTTTTTTATTGTATCCGATATATTTCTATTTGAATACGCAGATTTAAAACCCCCAAAAGGAAAAATTAATTCGATAAAAGTATTAGCTATTAAAAGAATAATTTAGTAATGAATAATAATTTTATTTGGCCTTATATTTTTCATAAATTATAACATTTTTAGAAAAAGTAAATTATATTTGTTAAGTGTAGAGTAGAACAAAACACAATCACATACACCTTTTAAGCACAATCAAATATTTTTTTTTCTGTTGAATGGATAAATTGTATTTTTTAGTGTATCTGATATATTTCTATTCGAATACGCAGATTTAAGACTCCAAAAGGAGAAATTAATGTGATAAATGTATTAACTATTAAAAGAATAATTTAATAATGGATAATAATTTTAGTTGCCCTTATATTTTTCATACTTTGTAACATTTTATAAAAAAGTAAATTACATTTGTTAAGTGTCAATAGCACAAAACAAACACATACACCTTGTACGCACAATTGAATATTTTATATCTGTTTTTTGTTGAACGGATAAATTATATTTTTTTAGTGTTTAAGATATATTTCTATTTAAATACGCAGCGTTAAAACCCCAAAATTAAAAATTAATTCTATAAAGTATTAACTGTTAAAAGAATAATTTAATAATGGATAATAATTTTAGTTGCCCTTATATTTTTCATAAATTGTTACATTTTTAGAAAAATTAAATTATATTTCTTAAGTGTACAATAGCACAAAACACAATCACATGCACCTTTTACGCATGATCAAATATTTTATATCTGTTTTCTGTTGAACGGATAAATTATATTTTTTAGTGAATCCGATATATGTCTATTTGAATACGCAGATTTAAAAGGAAAAATTAATTTGATAAAAGTATTAACTGTTAAATGTATAATTTAATAATGGATAATAATTTTAGTTGCCCTTATATTTTTCATAAATTGTTACATTTTTAGAAAAATTAAATTATATTTCTTAAGTGTACAATAGCACAAAACACAATCACATACACTTTTTACGCACAATTAAATATTTTATATCTGTTTTTCTTTCTTGTTGAACGAATAAATTATATTTTTGTAGTGTATCCGATATATTTCTATTTAAATACGCAGCGTTAAAACCCCAAAATTAAAAATTAATTCTATAAAGTATTAACTGTTAAAAGAATAATTTAATAATGGATAATAATTTTATTTGCCCTTATATCTTTCATAAATTGTAATATTTTTAGAAAAAAGTAAATTATATTTGTTAAGCGTACAATAGCACAAAACACAATCACATCCACCTTTTACACAAAATCGAATATTTTATATCTCTTTTTTGTTGAACGGATAAATTATATTTTTTTAGTGTTTCAGATATATTTCTATTTGAATACGCATATTTATATCCCCAAAAGAAGAAATAAATGTGATAAAAGTATTAACTATTAAAAGAATAATTTAATAATGGATAATAATTTTAGTTGCCCTTATATTTTTCATACTTTGTAACATTTTATAAAAAAGTAAATTACATTTGTTAAGTGTACAATAGCACAAAACACAATCACATACACCTTGTACGCACAATTGAATATTTTATATCTGTTTTTTGTTGAACGGATAAATTATATTTTTTTAGTGTTTAAGATATATTTCTATTTGAATACGCAGATTTATATCCCCAAAAGGAGAAATTAATGTGATAAAAGTATTAACTGTTAAAAGAATAATTTACTAATGGATAATTATTTTATTTGCCCTTATATTTTTCATAAATTGTAACATTTTTAGAAAAAAGTAAATTATATTTGTTAAGGTACAATAGCACAAAACACAATCACATACACCTTTTACGCACAATCAAATATTTTATATTGGTTTGTTTTTTCTTAAAGAGTAAATTATATTTTTACACTATGTGAGATATATTTCTGTTTGAATACACAAACCTATATCCCCAAAAGAAGAAATTAATGTGATAAAAGTATTAACTATTAAAAGAATAATTTAATAATGGATAATAATTTTATTTGCCCTTATACACTTTATAAATTATTACATTTTTAGAAAAAAGTAAATTATATTTGTTAAGTGTACAATAGCACAAAACACAATCACATACACCTTTTACGCACAATCAAATATTTTATATTGGTTTGTTTTTTCTTAAAGAGTAAATTATATTTTTACACTATGTGAGATATATTTCTGTTTGAATACACAAATTTACATTCTCTAAATTAGAAATTAATCTCATAAAAGTGTTAACCATTAAAATAATAATTTGATAACGGATGATAATCTTATTTTGTCTTTAATACTTCATGACTTCTCACATTTTTAGAAGATGAAAATTATATTGCTATGATTAACAAAAACAATAAATACATATGAACATTTTTGGTGCAGTTGTATATTTTATATCAGTATATCATATTTTTCCTTAAAGAAAGTAAATTATATTTCTCCGAGATGTCCGATATATATCTGTTTGGATAAGTAGATATTTTTTAAAAGAGAAATTAACATAATAAAATTATTAATTATTAAAGAAGTCAATTTGGAAACATTTGATAATCGCATTTTTTACATTTTATATTACATTTTTACATATTTTAGGAGTAAATAATAACTCCTTAATGTACAACAGGAAAAAAAACAAATACACATTTTACAAGACAGAATATTTTATGAGTATATCATTTTTCTTTCATTGAAGAAATAACTTATATTTGTTAGGCGTGTGTAATATATTTTTTATTAAATACAAATGTTCCCCAAAAAAAGAAATAAATACAATAAAAATATTAAATATTAAACTAATTATTTGGTAACGTATAATAATCTTAATATTCATTTTTATTTTTTATAACTTTACGACAATTTTAGAAGATAAACTATTTTTGTTAAGTGTACAACAACACAAGACACACACTAAAATACACAGTTTACACACAATTTAATAATTTATATATCAGTGTAATGTTTAGCGTTTTTTCTTGACTAGGTAAATTATCGTGTTAAATGTGTTCTATATATTTGAATAGGTAAATTGTGTTGTTAAATGTATTCTATATATTTGAAGGGGTAAATTGTGTTGTTAAATGTGTTCTATATATTTGAATAGGTAAATTGTGTTGTTAAATGTATTCTATATATTTGAAGAGGTAAATTGTGTTATTAAATGCATTCTATATATTTGAAGGGGTAAATTATGTTGGTAAATGTATTGTATATAATTTTGTTTGAACGCATTGCATTAAAATCTAAAAAATATATGTAATTAGTATTTTTATGATAAACGTGCTTAAATTATTTCGTAGCTTACCACAGTCTTAATATTTTTTTAAATATTTTCCTTAATCATGCACTTTTTGAAAAAGTATAAAATTATAATTTCTGATTGCTATTCGATTTTGGTGAGAAAAAATTTAAAAAATTAAGAATGAAATTTTTTTGATTAAATTAATTTTTGTATTCAGGCATTAATTTATCCTAAAAATTGTTAAAAGTACTTCTTATTGAAATAACAATAAAATACGTCGAATATTATTCTGAAATATTCATCGAATATTTCAAACATTATTCGAAAGTTATTCTGTGAAGGAGGTAGATTTTATTTTTACATTGTGTGTCATGTTTTATTCTCAAAGTACATACTCATTAGTAAATATATTTAAAGTGAAAAATTAGATAAAACTGGTAAATTATTTCACAGCATATCGTAAATGCAGGGTACAAAAAATTTTATATAGTTCTGTACCATTATTAATATATCTTTGTTATAAGGTCTCGTACTTGTTAAATTTTAAAATAAATTTCAAATATTTTATATAGCTTTAAATAGTTTTGTGCAATTTATATTTTTTCCATATTTCAAAATAAATAGCATATACAGCGAATCAAATGAATTGCATCATTCAATAAATTGTGTTACATTAAATCTCAGAAGTCTTTATCTCATATTTCATATCTTTTAGTCTATGTGCACGTCTCACAAACTATTCGTTACAGCTTCAATAAATTTTGTGTACTAATAGAAGTTTGCATATGTATTGCGACTTTTACAAAAACTAATTTTATCATCGTCATTATAGTTATTCAAATCAAAATTCCTAATGTTAAAAATTTCAACTATTTACCTAACTTTTAAATTTCAAACATAAATAACATTCATATAATTTATGTATGGATTTCAAATAAATTAAACTGTAAAAATATAAAATTATAAATTATATTTGAGAAATAAAGTATATTATTCATAAGGAATTTTTTAAGATAACTTACGGACAAAAATATCTCTGTAACTTTGAATTCTGATACAAAAGTGATATTAATATTTATAAAACGAGCATATAGTCCACCATATGACGGGATTAGTAATATTTTTCATTTTCCATAATTGTAAAGTACCCTATGAGGCAGGTAAAAAAATGGTTTGTCTCATGGCTGAGAATTTTCTGGTACACGCTCAATAATTTGTTTACCTTCATACTTCTCTAAAGTCTCCCGATACTGTGAATGCAGTTTAGAATTACGTTGAATTCATTTAGTCAAACCGTGTGGTTATGTATAAAAAACAAAAGTACAAACTAACATACTTTTTATTTTTCAAAGATATATAAGTTAAACGACTCCTGGACTTTTGTGAAAAGAATTTGTTGTTAATACCGGTGATATAATTTTCATTGCAGCAAAAGTAATCGATGACTAAACTTTAAATTATCCCGTATGTACCTGATGTATTACTTCAGCCAAATATAAAAGAAAATTATTTACGTCATATATAAGTTCAGTGATAAAACATATGAAAATAATGCAGATGATATTTAAATAATTTAAAATAAGAAATGATTAAATGAGATGGTTAAAGGAATGACGTCATAATGCTAGAAAAATGTTATTTTTACCTATTTATTATGGGATAAATTGATACATTTAATCGCCTGATTTTAACCGAGGAAAATAGAAGTTGAAATAATGGAATTAAACACTCAAAATGTGGGAAGGGATGGATTTTGAATGTTTTAAAAATTTGATTTGAATTTTGCTAAGCTTAACTCATCAAGAATTCAATATGGATGCCTCTATCCTACTTAGACTATTATTATATAGGTAATTGCTTTTTCACTGCATGAGTTTTATGCATTTTAAATTAGTTATCTTAATATATATAATGGTGATGTCGTATTCGACAGACAAATTTAGAGGAATGATAATAAATAGCAAGATAAATAAGTAGCCTAGAACACAAGGGTTGCTAAAATTTGGTGAAAATCGTAAAAGTAATTATCACTAGTGTGACTCTGAATGGAAAAAAAAGGCAATAAGAAGTAGAAATCTATTTGACTTAAAGCAGTATTAAAATACAGAAAATGAATCACAATAAGGCGATTTCCTGCAGTAGAGCACATCTCACCTTATGGCAATTCTGTCTATATTTTCAAACAGAAGGGCATTTTATTGTTTGCTTATTGGGTGTTGTAAACATGAAAATGAATGGGAAGGGCATTATAATAGTTTATGACGTTGCACGAAATTGCATTATTCAACATCAGAAATGAGACGGCAAGGAAAATTTCATCTGACTTGTTCATCCTTGCAACTTCAAAAGGTGCCAAAGATGGACAAAGGATTATTTTATGTATTTTAAATTAAAATTAGATATCCCAGTATACAAAGGATGATGTTAAATTTAACTGACAAATTCAGAGAGATAATCGTAAGTAAGCAGAAGATAAAAAAAAAACCTTGGAACAAAAATTTAGACCCTTTGGTTCAAGAAATTTGAAATCATGGGAGAATATGAAAGGTGTGACTTCTTGTGAAACAAAAAAGGGCAGATAAGAAGAAGAAATAAATTTATTTGATGTAAAACACTATAAAAATACAGGCTATAGTTTGTAATCTAACATTAGAAATAAGATAAGAAGGAAGCTTAATATGAATTGTTCAACGTCGTGACAGAGAACCCAAACAACACACCTCTCTCTTTTAGATGTCTATAACACCTCACCTCATACGAACGCCTTCCTCTACAAGACGTCAAAAAATATCCAGGTCGCGTCGTATGGAGCTCTATAGGAGTTCCGGGGTGTTCTCTCCTTGAGATCCATAAGACGTCGACGAAATCTACACACCGCTCTATAGCACGTCTATCAGAGCGATAATTTAGACTTAGAAGGTAAGCAATTTAGATTTTTTAAATGTCTAAAGGACGTGCTATTTCAGGTGTTTTGGATCTTAAAAGGACGTGCTATTCCGCTGAAAAAACGTTGTTTATTTGTTCTTAATAAATTAGCTTAATTTAATTTGAATAATTTGCATTGTATTAGAACCCTTACGCAAAAATAACTGCTACGGTGATTTTAAAAATAAAAGTAAATTTACGGAAGTATAACAAAATGTATAAAAAATTACCACATTTATATTAAAGTAATAATCAGGATGCTATTTCATTTCAATACTCTCCGATATTTTCCTGGAAAAAAATTAATATTTCCAAGCTTCCATTGCAGTTTTTTTTATACAAACCATAGACACATGTATATTTATATATATATATATATATATATATATATATATATATATATATATATATATATATTATATATATATATATATATATATATATATATATGTGTGTGTGTGTGTGTGTGTGTGTGTGTGTGTGTGTGTGTGCAAGATTATAGCACAGCTGACACAGACAGATTTCTGGGAGCATTCAAATATATCCTATATGCAAACATACAGTTCGCTTCTGATTTTGAAATGTAATTTAATGATTGTATTTTAATTCCCGTAGTAAGCCATATTTTTTCTATTTCTTATCGGGGGTTTTCTCTATTCAACGTCACAGCCTTCATAACTAAACTTTATGTTATTTTTCCTCATCTTCCTGCCTACTATCACTCTACTTAAATTTTGGAAAAATGAGAGATGAAAAAAGTGTTAAATAAAAAAAAATTATTTTTTGACACATCAATAGTCCTGAGATATCATAACACATTGGCTGACAACCATACTATCACTCATTTTAACAAGATTTCTTCAATATAGACTTCAAATTACGAGGACCCACTTTGAGCTAAATGTTCTTCTCTTTTAGTGGTAAGTCTTTGTTAAGATGAAGCCAACAAAGCGTCTAGGCCAGCCGCACGTATAAGTGAGGTATTCGTAAGAAAATACAAAATTGAAAAAAAACTAATGTCTCCTGCTGAATTTTGTTTATTTTGAATATAAATAAAAGTGTAAGTAGAAAATAAAAATGCTATTTAGGCCATTATGCCAATGAGACCACACTTGAAGATATGCCAAACAGGGCGTCTTGGTGTAAAAAAAAAAATGGTGCAAAAATTGTTGCAGAAGAAATTAAGCTCCACACTCCTTTTCCCTTGCTCTCTCTCCGAGAGGACCTGCAGATCTCTGAAAAAGTTCGTTGGGCAGCATTTGCTTTGGCCGAAAAGGGCTACTCCACAGATAGCAACCCCTGTTGACCAATGGGGTCGAAGGGGGTCACTCACTTCGTTTTCGTCTCTAGGTCAGTTTCTCCCTGGCGTTGTTGAATTGTAATTCTTTGTTACATTCCCGTCAAAGGAGATCACTCACTTCGCTTTCAGCTCTAGGTCAGTTTCTCCCTGGCGTTGTAGAACTGTAACTCTTTGTTACATTCCCGTCGAAGAAGGGTCACTCACTTCGTTTTCGTCTCTAGGTCAGTTTCTCCCTGGCGTTGTTGAACTGTAACTCTTTGTTACATTCCTGTCGAAGGAGGGTTACTCACTTCGCTTTTGCCTCTAGGTCAGTTTCGCCCTAGCGTTGTTAAACTGTAACTCTTTGTTACATTCCCGTCGAAGGAGGGTCACTCAATTCGCTTTCGCCTCTAGGTCAGTTTCTTCCTGGCATTGTTGAACTGTAATTCTTTGTTACATTCCCGTCAAAGGAGATCACTCACTTCGCTTTCAGCTCTAGGTCAGTTTCTCCCTGGTGTTATGGAACTGTAACTCTTTGTTACATTCCCGTCGAAGGAGGATCATTCACTTCGCATTCGCCTCTAGGTCAGTTTCTCCCTGGCGTTGTTGAACTGTAACTCTTTGTTACATTCCCATCGAAGGAGAGTCACTCACTTCGTTTTCGTCTCTAGGTCAGTTTCTCCCTGGCGTTGTTGAACTGTAACTCTTTGTTACAGTCTTCAAAACGAAATACTGAACCCTTCGTCTTAAATCAAGTAGGTCTCTGGTTCACGATTGGAAACAAACCAACAGAATTAGATCAATATTATTTATCATTTTTTTTTACATGTAGGACAAATTTATATTCGATACATAATTCAATATCTTTCTACCAAACTAAAGAGAATTAGTGTTTAAATCAAGTTATTAGAATATAGAAAATTAGTAAATCATTTAGTAGTGCAAGAGAAAACAAATTTTTAGATAATTTAATTTGGCCCTAATTAAGAATAGGGTTCCTCTTGGCAAATTTGGCAAAATTATTGGCGATGTTTACTAAAACACAAAGGTATTTCATCCAAATATTGCATTTCTTGGTTTTTATGGGAACTTTAATTAATGCACAGCGCGCTATCGTAATAGAATTATATACTCTTAACTTAATTAAACAAAATAACTTGGAAACCAGACATTTATATTTATGAGCAGTTAATCTCTTGAAAGTTTACAAAGGCAACAGCTCCAAATTGTTAAATATCAACCATAGTGAACCATTAATGGTTTGTTATATCTATTTTTTTAAACAATGCGCGTTAATATATAAGAAAAGAGTTACACAAGGAGAGTTGGATGCAAATATCATATAAATTATAATATAGATACAGATTGTTTGGACCCGGCAAGATCAGGAGAAAATGTTAGGTGACCATACTTAAACCATTATCGCCAAGTTGGAGGAAGTACCCTGTTCTTTAGTCAATCCTTTATATTTTACTTTGTTTCTTATATCATAAGGAGAAAATTAAACTTATTTCAATAAGTCCGATAACTATAGATCTTTATAAACAATATTTTAATTAAAAACACAATATTGGTCCTTTTTTAAATAAAAATTAGTAGACTCTTTAAAATTGTTATAAATGAGTTATATCGATACCTGTATATTAAGTTAAATTTAATAAGCATTAATATAAATTCTGAATCAGCTATTTATATTTCTTAGTGTTTCTAAAAGATATCTACATAATTACTTAGGTAACTGAAAATATCGTAGCGTATGATAAAAAAAAATTAACCAAATATTTTATATAATTCACTTGTTCTTATTTAACTCGAAAATTGTGATTGGCAAATATGTGTAGTATCACGCTATCATAAATCGTTTATAATTTCATATCCAATATTAGTATTTATTAAAAAAGAAAATTATTAAAAAAACTCCATTATTTTATACCATTCTGTACATTTTTATTATATATTTGTTATATCTAGGCAACACATTTCTCTGTTAATCAATTTTTAATCAAACTAAAAGTTTTTTTATTTAAAGAAAAAAATTGCAAAACTGAGGTGAAAATACAGTTTAGGATGCCCCCTTGTTTTATTGGTGATATTTGTTGGCGTTCATAATGCCAACATACCTTTTAAGTTGGAGAGCAAAACATCCATAAGGATAATACAAATGCAATGAAAATCATAAACTATGTTTAGTAAAATAGTAAAAAGCACAGTTTACTCAAAATTTATACATGGGTTGTACCTAATTTTTAAATTTGCAAAGGGGTGAAGAACAGTTTTAAAACCATAGGAACAGATGCGATATCTACACCGCTTCCAGCCACCTTTTTTTTTTTTTCGATCTTGGCAAAACCCCCATTTTCTGAAAGTCGCCAAACTGAAATGGCGGCAGAAAATGGTGTTTTCCGGAAGAACATAAGAAAAACATGGACGGCATCACATGCCTTTTAAGAAAGCTAAGTTATTACAAAATTTTACAAAAAGTCACACAGCATATATTTTACTGATTTTTAGTATTTCAGAACTATATGATAATAACCAAAATGAGTTTTATAATGCGTTTGCATAGAAAATAAATATTTAAAAATTCTTTAAAACAAATTAAAAATTTTTGAGGCTGGTTCCCCCTTTTCAACCCCCTTCTTAATGATATAATAATACATACTACATACAATAAATGCATATTACAAACAATAAATACATATTACATATATACATACTTTAATAAATATTTAAAAAATAAATAAGAACATACAAGATATTAATGAAAGGATGGGAACCTTATGCTCAATAGTAAGCAGTAAATGCCTACTATTGGGGAACAAAGACAACCCGAACCTTATAATCCCCGTAAAATCTCCTGATACTTCTTAACTAAGTTTATTGCAGCCAAAACGTTCAAAACAACATCCATAATTCACAAATAGAAAGAAACAAACTAAAAAGAAAAACATAAAATTCTACAACCTGACCATGCGAAAGGACACATCCGAACTCCAGCAATGCAAAAGAAATGGCTACAAAGAAATGATTCCAAAGTGGTGGCGTCAGAAATCCCGTCCACCAAAGGGGCTGAAAGAACGAACCAGGGTTGACACTATAAAGCTCCAAACCGTAACAAAACTGAGGAAAAATGCAGTTTCAATCTGAATCTTTGTTTTATTGGCGATATTTTTGGCTTCCATATTGTCAACATATCATTTAAGTTGGCGAAGATAAACATTCTTAAGAACCATACAATGAAAATCCTAAACTACAATTATTAAAATAATAAAAAACACAGTTTACACAAAATTTATACATGGATTGTAACAAATTTTTAAATTTGCAAACAGACGGTATATATTTGCAAATATAGGTACATACTGTATAAAAGCAATGAAAATTAAACAAAATGCATAAACTATGAGCATTCAAATACATAAAACTGTATATAAAAATTTTTACACAATTCCAGTCTGAATAACCTTTGGTTGTTATTTGTAAAAAAAACTCGCCTACTTAGCAATAATTATTTTGCGATAATTATAAGCGACTGTAAATTATTTTGTATTGTATTATAAATGATGTATCTCTCATTTTATATTCTGTATTATAAAGTTTGTAAGGAGAATTTTATATTTTCTAAATATGTCTGACATCTAGTATTTATCCGATAAGCAAATTATAATTTAAAGCACAATTTTTAAAAATTGATAAGTAAGTGCGATACGCAAATAGAAAATAACCTGCTATTACTTAGTTTAGAGAAATTTTGTTTTCAATGGAAAAATTCTTTTAAAAATACATTTAATATACAGTAGAACCTCGATTATCCGAGTATCTATTAACCGAAACTCTTCGTTAACCATAGTCCGTTTCTTCTTCACTTTTTTTTTTACTTTCTACTATCATCCAAAAATCTCTCTTTACAAACATGCAAGTTTTCTTTTTACCATCATTCCTTTTGCATGCAAGTCATTCTTTCCAAACTACAAGTGCAGATAAATATTTTCGAGATAGCTTTTTTAGAATTACTTCTCAAGCACAATTTTCGGTATGAGTGTATTCTTCCCCACTTTCAAACATCCCTCTTTTAAACAAAAACACACCTCATTTCGAAGTTTGGAAGGTCATAGAGCTGAGTTCCACAAAAATCAAATGTTATTATAGCAATGACGATACTACAAACTATATAATTAATGATGAATTTTCGATTCTCCAAAAATTTCGATTATCCGAAGTAGATTCTGTCCCAATTACTTCGGATAATCGAGGTCCTACTGTAAATACACACACATACACACACACGCATGTATATATATATATATATATATATATATATATATATATATATATATATATATATATATATATATATATATATATATATATATACATATATATACATATATATATATACATATATATACATATATATATACATATATATA
>CM063501.1:111361981-111376981 GCA_032207245.1 Pardosa pseudoannulata | reverse complement strand
CTGTAAATCCAAAAATTGTAAAATGTTTTCAAATAAATTATAAATTGGATCATTTTGATGGAAATGTAAGGAAAATTTTTTTTTAAATACTTCACATCACCACGCGTACATTTATCACAAAAATAATTATATTGAATTAAAAGTTCCTCATCGCCTGTACGGACATTCTATCCTGGGACCTTTGATAATGAATCGAGCTGTGGTAACCACTGCGCCACAGATATGTTTCCAAAAGAGGCGTTTTGAGAGGCATTATAGTATTCTCAATAAGAGCGAACCTCTGGTTTTTTATAAACAAAAATCATTTTCTGTCTGATTAAATTGTGAATCTAAACCATTCTCGAATCAACTTAATTACATACACAAAAATTCATCAAAATCAGTCGAGACGTTTAGGAGGTGTTCTTTTACAAACACATGGGCAAAAGAATGATATATACGCTTATATATATATGCTTGTGGGAACGATTTCATTAAGATACAAACATAACTAGAAATTTCAGCGGGCACATAGTAATTACCTATAGTGTTTACCTATACCCTTTGTACTGTTTAATCCAACAAAATATAAAGAATAAATCAGCTTTAACTGGGAACACAATTTTATTTATTTAAAACTTTAGGGAACTTTTAAAGAAATATTTTAGAGAAACTGTTCTTAACTATTAGACCATTCAGCAATTTCCTTCAGGAATTCGTACCGGAAAGGTGCTGTACGAATTCCCGAAGAGATTTCAGATTAAATCAAAGCAGTAACAACTTTTGTGTTAGTAGCAAAATATTTGCTTTTATACAAGAAAGAATTTGTAGTACGATTCGAGGGCTTCCATTTGAAAACTTTACTCCTATTTTAGTAGTATATACCTGCTATGGGCATACATAAAGTCAAAAGTGCACATTAAGGTTTATTTACTTTATAAAGAGCAGTAAATTATTTAAATAGTATTAAACAGATAAAGTGATTTTTAATTTAATTAAAAGGATACACATGTTTTAAGTGTTATATAGCATACGCAAAAAACTGTATAATAACTAAAAGTAAAAATTTCACATACTTTTGAAAGACTGAACTCGTTTGAAATTCCTGAGAAATTAAATATAAATATAATGAGAATCCGATGTCAATTTTAACATTTGAAATTTGAAATATACATTTTCAAGCACTGGTGAAGCTTTGTTTTATATTTAAAATAATAAATATCACTAGTAAAATATTTTTAAATATAAATGTCAGTTTGAACTTAAATTATATATATATTTTTAATAGTCTTAATATTTGTTTCAGAATAGATAGTTAATATGTTATTAAAAATAGTATATTGCCTTGCATTTGAAAATTATCAATGTTTTTCTTTCCACATAAATTTCAAGTTTAGGTTCAAACAGCCTTTTAAATGGTTTCGCGTATTGTAAAAATCATAAATATCTTTACAATAATTCAGGTGCAATCATAATTTGGAGAATGAAATTTCCTGTTATTAGGTAATTGATTTTATAAGCTTTTTTTACTATATATTTGTTATGAATAAGCTGATAGCTATTTTTCTATAATTTATGAAAATAAATTATATTTTCGGTAGTTTTTTTATTAGAACCCTTCTTTCGTATAGGTTGTTTATGAAGTATTGATGTTGTAAACAATTTAAGTTAGCTTAGACCTGTAAGATTTGACTACCCGTGATGAGTTGAAATTAAATAAAATATCAAAAACTTGAACAACAGAATATTTTTATTAGTTTCTAATTATTGTCATTATTATTATACATTCCAAAAGTACCGCTTCCTGCTAGACTACATATTTTGTACTTTATAGATGCTGACTTTTTTTTTACTGTTCATTATCTTAAACCTAAAGTTCATACATTGATACTTCTGAATCATTAATGCCCTAACTTTTTAAGGTAAATACATTTAGATACATATCTAATATCTATGTTATTCTGAAACCTTTGGGATAAAAAATATTACTAATCAATTTTGAATATTTCAGCCCGTCCTCAATAGTGATAAACTTATGATTTCAAATATTATAGAATATCATTTTTAAAGCATATAATAGCTAATAGTTAATAGATGCATTTCCTGTTGGAATAATAGGTGTATTTCCTAAAATATACAGGGTACCCCAAAACGACCGTGTAAACTCTGCACAGCTAGATTTCTCGTTGGGAGCTCATAAAAACTGCCCAAAGAAGCGTCTCTGTCCGATCAATAGTTTACAAGAAAAATACGAAAAACAAAGTATGACTTCACTGCCGGTGCAAGAAAAAAACACTTTATTGGTCATATTAACAAAAGTATTTGCATATATTTCCAGACGATAAAGTTTAACACGTTAACCGCCCATAATGCGTCATGCATGCACGCGCTATGGGATGACGTTAAGTCACCGTTGAACTGGTATTTAAAAGGCTGCATCTTGTAATTACCGGTAATATTCGTATGGTGGCCATGTATTCCGTTCATGGCAACTGCGGCATCTACCTGATGTACGGCCGATGTACGGAAATGCCTAACGAATTGTTAGGGAGTATACCCGTGCATTGCTGCTGTTGATATGTTGAATAAAGTGGGGTTTTTTCCTTGCACCGGCAGTGACGTCATACTTTGTTTTTCGTATTTTTCTCGTAAACTATAGATCGTACAGGTACACTTTTTTAGGGAGTTTTTATGTACTCCCAATAAGGAATCTAGCAGTACAGAGTTTATGCTCGTTTTGGGACGACCTGCATAAGCACATTATTGCAAATAGAAATTTTATAAACGACATAGCTATTCATAATGTTTTACTACAGAAATGTAATTTGATGCTAGACACTTAAAAAGTCATAAAATATCGATTCACATGAGGCCAATATAAATAATAGACGGTATTTGAAAAATTTGGTTTTGTGTATACGATTTCCAATTAAGAAAACTCTATTGTATAAAAGCTAAATATTACAAACATTGTTTTCTGTGAATAATGACTCTAAGTGTTAAGGGACTAACTAAATAAGAATTCTATGATAAGTGTTTCAAAAAACATGAATATTTCATTGATAAAACAGAGTAGTAAGTAACCAGCCATCTGGTGAAGTCAGTTTTATGACAGTGCTTATAGTATTGAAAAAATGAGTCATGACACCGTAAATAGAGTATAATAAATACGTACATTTTCTGCAAAGAAGTAACATTTCCATTTTATGGTAGATGACTCAGTAGTAAAGATATGATTTTTTTCTTTCAGATATGAAAACCACATACTTTGAAGAGCAAGTGTTAAAATATGCTTTTACCTTATCGTTAAAGGCACATCAGCTTTAACTGGGAACACAATTTTATTTATTTAAAACTTTAGGGAACTTTTAAAGAAATATTTTAGAGAAACTGTTCTTAACTATTACACCATTCAGCAATTTCCTTCAGGAATTCGTACCGGAAAGGTGATGTACGAATTTCCGAAGAGATTTCAGATTAAATCAAAGCAGTAACAACTTTTGTGTTAGTAGCAAAATATTTGCTTTTATACAATAAAGAATTTGTAGTACGATTCGAGGGCTTCCATTTGAAACCTTTACTGCTATTTTAGTAGTATATACCTGCTATGGGCATACATAAAGTCAAAAGTGCAGATTAAGGTTTATTTACTTTATAAAGAGCAGTAAAATATTTAAATAGTATTGAACAGATAAAGTGATTTTTAATTTAATTAAAAGGATACACAAGTTTTAAGTGTTATATAGCATACACAAAAAACTGTATAATAACTAAAAGTAAAAATTTCACATATTTTTTTGAAAGACCGAACTCGTTTGAAATCCCTGAGAAATTAAATATAAATATAATGAGAATCCGATATCAATTTTAACATTTGAAATTAGAAATATACATTTGCAAGCACTGGTGAAGCTTTGTTTTATATTTAAAATAATAAATATCACTAGTAAAATATTTTTAAATATAAATGTCAGTTTGAACTTAAATTATATATATATATTTAATAGTCTTAATATTTGTTTCAGAATAGATAGTTAATATGTTATTAAAAATAGTATATTGTTTTGCATTTGAAAATTATCAATGTTTTTCTTTCCACATAAATTTCAAGTTTAGGTTCAAACAGCCTTTTAAATGGTTTCGCGTATTGTAAAAATCATAAATATCTTTACAATAATTCAGGTGCAATCATAATTTGG
Source organism: Pardosa pseudoannulata (assembly GCA_032207245.1). NCBI lineage: Eukaryota > Metazoa > Arthropoda > Arachnida > Araneae > Lycosidae > Pardosa > Pardosa pseudoannulata. The sequence continues at coordinate 111,372,803 of CM063501.1, read as the reverse complement.
AGAATGAAATTTCCTGTTATTAGGTAATTGATTTTATAAGCATTTTTTTACTATATATTTGTTATGAATAAGCTGATAGCTATTTTTCTATAATTTATGAAAATAAATTATATTTTCGGTAGTTTTTTTATTAGAACCCTTCTTTCGTATAGGTTGTTTATGAAGTATTGATGTTGTAAACAATTTAAGTTAGCTTAGACTTGTAAGATTTGACTACCCGTGATGAGTTGAAATTAAATAAAATATCAAAAACTTGAACAACAGAATATTTTTATTAGTTTCTAATTATTGTCATTATTATTATACATTCCAAAAGTACCGCTTCCTGCTAGACTACATATTTTGTACTTTATAGATGCTGACTTTTTTTTACTGTTCATTATCTTAAACCTAAAGTTCATACATTGATTCTTCTGAATCATTAATACCCTAACTTTTTAAGGTAAATACATTTAGATACATATCTAATATCTATGTTATTCTGAAACCTTCGGGATAAAAAATATTACTAATCAATTTTGAATATTTCAGCCCGTCCTCAATAGTGATAAACTTATGATTTCAAATATCATGGAATATCATTTTTAAAGCATATAATAGCTAATTGTTAATAGATGCATTTCCTGTTGGAATAATAGGTGTATTTCCTAAAATATACAGGGTTCCCCAAAACGACCGTGTAAACTCTGCACAGCTAGATTTCTCGTTGGGAGCTCATAAAAACTGCCCAAAGAAGCGTCTCTGTCCGATCAATAGTTTACAAGAAAAATACGAAAAACAAAGTATGACAAACGTCACTGCAAGTGCAAGAAAAAAAACACTTTATTGGACATATCACTTTTACACAACAGAGCTGAAAATTTGAGATTTTTACAAATCTGTGATTAATGGCTATTGATAATTAGGCGTCATATCTGCTTGAAAAATTACATAATTCTAAACTGTGTACCTTAAATGTGAAACACTTGTTGATTTTTAACTAATAATATAATTTATTCATACCCTTATTTATCTTTAGAAAACTATACAGGGTGTCCGAAAACGACCGCATAAACACTGCACAGCTAGATACCTCGTTGGGAGTACACAAAAACTGTCCAAAAAAGCGTTCCTGTACGATCCATAGATTTCAAAAAATTAATTAAATTTATGTTTTATTAAGGAGAAACATTCCAAATAGAAAATGGTTTGAAAATTGTTAGTCTTTATTTTAAAATAAGAATTTCAAAGGCAAAAAAAAACTGGGAAGAACTTAACGATAATTTCGACGTAGCTAAGAAAGCTTTGAATTATCATTCTAATTGGTATGGTTTGGTTTGGAGCACTACGGTCTACTTTTTACAATACAAGGGCTAATGAGACAGGGACCTACTGCTTAAAGACGATTCCAAACGGCTATGAATGGTGTCCCAAAACGACCGCATGAACTCTACACAGCTAAATTCCTCGTTGAAAATACATAAAAAATGCTGGAAGAAGCATTCCTGTACGATTCATAGTTTACAAGAAAAATACTAAAACTAAAGTGGGATTCGAACCAAGAACTCCGATTCAGTATTTGCATATCTTTCCAGACAAATTTACAGTATCGGGAGATTTTAGAGGGCATCATGCATCTGCTTGCACCATGGAATAAACTCGTATTTAAAAGGCTGCATCTTGCAATTACCGGTAATCTTCGTATGGTGGCCATGTATTCCGTTCATGGCAACTGCGGCATCTACCTGATGTACGGCCGATGTACGGAAATGCCTAACGAATTGTTAGGGAGTATACCCGTGCATTGCTGCTGTTGATATGTTGAATAAAGTGGGGGGTTTTCCTTGCACCGGCAGTGACGTCATACTTTGTTTTTCGTATTTTTCTCGTAAACTATAGATCGTACAGGTATGAAGATAAAAAAAAAATTATTGGGTGTGTACCAGATAATTCTCAGCCAAAAAACAAACCATTTTTTTACCTGCCTCCCAACAAGGAATCTAGCAGTAGAGAGTTTATGCTCGTTTTGGGACTACCTGCAATAAGCACATTATTGCAAATAGAAATTTTATAAACGGCATCGCTATTCATAATAATTTACTACAGAAATGTAATTTGATGCTAGACACTTAAAAAGTCATAAAATATCGATTCACATGAGGCCAATATAAATAATAGACGGTATTTGAAAAATTTGGTTTTGTGTATACGATTTCCAATTAAGAAAACTCTATTGTATAAAAGCTAAATATTACAAACATTGTTTTCTGTGAATAATGACTCTAAGTGTTAAGGGACTAACTAAATAAGAATTCTATGATAAGTGTTTCAAAAAACATGAATGTTTCATTGATAAAACAGAGTAGTAAGTAACCAGCCATCTGGTGAAGTCAGTTTTATGACAGTGCTTAACATAATGGTTTGGTTTGGTTTGGTTTGGAGTGCTACGGTCTACTTTTTGCAACACGAGGGCTAATGAGACAGGGACCTACAGCTTAAAGCCGATTCCGAAAGGCTACGAACATCCATGCTAGTGGGGAACTCGAACCCATGAACTCCGGTACCGAAGGCCAGCACCCTAACCAATGGACCATCGTTCGGCCTAGTCACATAATGATCAAACTTTTCATGGTTTCAGGTGCTGTGTCTTAAAACGATGAATCAGTGCACTCTAAATGTAAGACACTAGCAATTACAACTACAATTTTAAATAAATAGAGACTTCTTTACAGTGAACTATTCAATCTACTTTAAATTTACCCCCAACGAATCCATCGCCTATGCTTCCATAAATATTTTTTTCTCTATTTCATGCTCTTTTCTACTGCACCTTGCCTCTAGCTAAACTCCATCCAGTGGACACCAGCACTAACATTTTTGAAGAATTTTTATGCTACATCTACTACCCTAGTATAGTGTGTTATAAAGGGCTTGTCTATTAAGTTCCAGATACATTGCGAAGCATCAGAGTTTTAGCCATTAGATACATTTAGCTTTGCAATAGGTTAATAGATATTTAACATAAAAAAGAAAACTTCGCCAAATGGTAAAACATGGAAAAGATAAATATAAAATCGTTAACCAAAATGCTATTGAAGAAAGTAATAGGAATTTAATGAAATAATGTTGAAATATCATTACATGTACAGTGTAAAAAATGTCCAGCATGTCAAAAATCTTTGTACATGAATTGGATGAAATTGATAGACTAACTTTTCCTATATTAAGGACAAACTACCTCCTGTTTAATTTGGATGAACCACTATTTTTTGCTATTTTATATTTTTTATAACTTCATTTAGGTATTCAAGTATGCAACTTTCAAGACAAAATTTTAAAAGTTGTACTAAGTTCAACACTGCTGACTCATACACTTACTTTTTACAAACCCTACTACACACACACATACACAAGCACACACAAGTAAATAATTTTTATGAAATTGTTAAATATCAACTTCGTTTTCAAAGCTCGTGTAATATTAACTTGATATTTTATAAAATAGCATATAGCCCATCATATGACGGGATTAGTAAAATTTTTAATATTCCAGAACTGTTAAGTGCCCAATCAGGCAGGTAAAAAATGGTTTGTTTTTTGGCTAACTGTCTGGTTCACTCTCAATAATTTATTTATCGTCCTACTCCTCTAGAGTCTCCCGATCCTATAATGCAGTTTAGAATCACATTGAATTCCTTTAGTCAAACCGAGTGGTTATGTATAATAAACAAACACACAAAAGAACAAACTTCTTAATTTCCAAATATATATAAATTAAAAGTTAGATATTTATTAGTCCCTGAAATAAACTCCTAAACTTATATTAAAAGAGTTTATTGTTAATACCGGTGGTAAAAGTTTCATTGTAACAAAAAGTAACCGATGATTAAATTTAAAATTATCACGTATGTACCTAATCTATTATTTAAGCCAATTATAAAAAAAATCATTTACGTAGTATCTTAGTTCAGTGATAAAAGATATTAAAATAGTGTAGACGATATTTAAATAGTTTAAAATATGAAATGATTAAATGAGATGTTTAAAGGAATGACGTCACAATGATAGAAAAAATTGTTATTTTTACTTATTTATTAAGTGATAAATTGATAAATTTAATCGCCTGCTCTTAACCGGGGAAAATAGGGCTTGAAATAATGGCATTAAACTCTCGAAAAGAATGGAAGGGTTGGATTTCGAACGTTTTAAAGACGACAGTATTTTTTGCTGTGATATGAAGCATATTTATACCAATTTAATTTAGAATCGGATTGATAGTTTAGGAGAAGATAAACTTTATTCTCTTTGAATGGATGCCTCTATCCATTCCAGGTCCAACCGCTTCATAAATTGGAGGACAGACGTACAGATAACTTAGGCTATTATTATACAGTGGATGATTTCACACGGCAATAAAGTTTTCCTTTTGTTGTCAATTATTGTTCCTTTCTCTCGTTACTTTTAAATGTAAATGTTATTCAAGATGTTTGTAACGCTCTTTAGTACACAATACCATAATTTCAAATATCTGTACCGTCAAGTGTTTGTTTAATATCACTTCCCGGGCTGGACCCATGCCTGGAGACCCCTCCTCTCTCCAAGTTTAATTATGTAAAAGCAACTAGTTCCTAATATTATCTTGTAACCTAATCTACATCACCAAATTTAGGGCTTCGTTTTAGTTTTGGTTATCTTTTTATACCTTTTTTCGCAAGTTTTAACCTTTTTTCTCTTACTTTAACATTAACGACAAGAATATTACTAACTTCTTCCAGGGTTTCCACTTTAATTATTTAAACCATGGACATTTCTGAATGATAACTCATGATTATATTCTCTCTCTCTCTCTCTTTCTTTTTTTTAATCTGTTGCGGAGTGAACTGTTTCGTGGTAAATATCTCAAAGCCTTAGGGCAGACTGTTTGCCACTAAGGGTTTAAAAAAACATATGATCCTTATAAGAAAATTTTCCAATAGCACAATATACAATAAGAAGAAGTTGTCATAATTTTTACGAAAAAAATATTTCTTGAAAAAAAAATGAACGTAAGACTAAAAGTTAACGTTCAAAATAGTAAAAATTCTTACAAATTCTAAAATATAAAGTTTTCAAATTCTTCTAAAAAATAGGTATTTGTTTTAAATATTTTTGTTTTAAATATATAATTGTTTTAAATAAATAAGATAGATTAAAATTTAAGAGCATCCAGCAAATATTTAGTACAGAGAAACAATACCACATTTGTTCTAAAACTCCAGCAAGCGAACATTTGAGGGACTATTAACAAAATCCAAAATCTGTGTATTATACTTACAGCTAAGGTGTGGTACAATCTCAAATTTCCCCACCCTCACACACTCCACTGTTCTATACATAGCTTCGGGGGTTGGGGGAATTGTCTTGATGACCAAGCAAAAACAAAGCAGAGGCGAGCGATAGAAGCAACATCGAATATTTTTCGGGTCAGGGCCTCTATGCTTATCTTTTCCTTTCTCTATAAGACAGGGAAAGAAAGGGGGAAAGGGGGGGTAGAGAGAAAGATGCAATCCATCAGAAATTGCCCCAACAACTTCGACATGTCCAGCAATGCACACACACACGTAGAGATAAATGCAATTGCAACAAACAGAGTGAATGCTTCAATGATCGCAGAGAAAGAATCCAGACAAAGGAGAAAGGAAAGACCTAAAAGGGTTCTCACACAGTAGTAGAATTATTTCTTTGTCAGTTCCCAGAAAACTTATATTGATCCAATAATCTGGAATGTTAGTGAATACTACAAATCTATTTGACATGCGTGAAACATTTTACGTTGTACATGTAATGATATTTCAACAATATTTAATTATTTTAAATTCCTATTACATTCATTCTATACTAGCATTTTGGTGAGTGATTTTATATCTGTTTTTCCCTAATTTACCATTCGACGAAGTTTTTTTTTATGCTCAATAGCTATTAACCTGTTGCAAATCTAAATGTATTTACCCAATCCTTATAATCTTTTCTACTTGGACACAAAATGCATTCATCATTGGCTAATCCATCTGTCCCACTAATATTTTCTCTTAACAATCTGGCTCTATAATATAAGAGCACTAAATATCATCGGAAAAACAATCCGTAAAATTTTGCTCTTATGTTCGTATTTTTAAATGTTGTGAATCTCATCTACAATGCCAGTGAGATAAACAAATAAGCCATTTAATTATTAAAAAGGTTTCTGTTCCCTTGCGATAAGATAAAATTATATTTTAACAGCTTTTTTGTTATATCTAAAACAACATGCGGATTTATTGAAAAAAATTTTGCATTAATTATAAAAGAGTTTCATAGCATTTGATGCATTTAATGTAAATACTCTTAGCGTCAGTAAAATATATTAATTTTTTAATTGCACAACGAATATTATATTTGAAAATAAATAAAAAAAAGCCTAGTGAATAAGATATAAAAAATATTTAACATTAAGAAAATATATGAAATAGTATTAATTGTGCTAAGTTCAATTTACCATTTTTAAAATTTTTAAATACAATGGAAGTTTACTTTCCTTTACATTAACTTTTATTGCTAATAAACAACCTTTACAATATTACTCGAAGCTACTCTTCTCGAGGAATATTATATTTAAAATTATATAAAGGGAAAATACCTTAGTGAATAAAATATAAAAATTATTTAACATTAAAAAAACATTTGCAGTGGTATTAATTATGATCCAAGTTCAAATTACCATTTTTACAAGTTATAAATATAACGAAATATCGCTTTCCTTTACAATAGCTTTTATTGCTAAAAAACAGCTTTTACAGGAATACTTAAAGCTACTCTCTCGAAGGAATATTATACTTAAAATTATATAAATGGAAAACAGCTTAGTGAATAACATATAAAAATATTTAAAATTAAAAAAACATTTACAATGATATTAATTGTGCTCCAAATACATTTACCATTTTTACAAGTTATAAATATAACGAAAGTTCGCTTTCCTTTACAATATCTCTTACTGCTAAAAAGAACCTTTCCAGGAATACTGGAAGCTACTCTTCTCAAAGGAATATTATACTTAAAATTATATAAAAAGAAACCAGCTTAGTGAATAAAATATAAAAAATATTTAACATTAAGAAAACATTTGCAATGCTATTAATTATACTCCAAGTTCAAGTTACCATTTTTAAAAGTTATAAATATAACGAAAGTTCACTTTCCTTTACAATAACTGTTATTTCTAGAAAACATCCTTTACAGGAATACTTGAAGCTACTCTTCTCGTGATAATATTATACTTAAAATTATATAAAGGGAAAAACACCTCAGTGAATAAAATATAAAAAATATTTAACATTAAGAAAACATTTGCAGTGGTATTAATTGTGCTCCAAGTTAAAAGTACCATTTTTAAAAGTTATAAATATAACGAAAGTTAGCTTTCCTTTACAATAACTCTTATTGCTAAAAACAATCTTTACAATAATTCTTGAATCTATTCTTCTCTAAGGAATATTAACTTTAAAATTATATAAAGGATAAACGGCTTACTCGGTAAAATATAAAAAATATTAAACAATAAAAAATATTTGCAATGATATTAGTTGTGCCCCAAGTACAATTGGCCATTTTTAAAAGTTATAAATATAAGGAAAGTTCGTTTTCCTTTACTATAAATTTTATTGTTTAAAAACAACTTTTACAGGAATATTTCAAGCTACCCTTCTCTAAAGAACAATGTTCCTTTTTCAATTATCTTACAAAAATGTCATGTCATATTTTATTTTCATATTTTATTAAGGCTCCATAAAGTTGAATTTTAAAAATGAAATGACACGTATTATTATTTTTTCTGAAGTAATAATACCGTTTATATTAAATCAGAAATAATTTCTCTAAACCTTAATCCCTTTGTTTATAGTAATATTATGTTGCAGAGATAAACGTCGTTTATATTTAATTCTTCTTAATTAAACAGTGCACTTTACAACGTGATTTTGTAAGATATTATATTTTCGAGTTATAACACTTTGCACACATATATATCGAAATATATATAAATCACTTTAAAATAATTTTGAAAAGAGGGTGTATGTTTAAATTTAATTTTATTAGTAATATTTCATGAATTTAAGTTTTGTCTTCATTTAGATTATTCAAACTGAATTTTGACTTCGCTAAGTTTTATTTATTTTTTAATCTTTACACATTGTATGCGGGACACGTACTAGTACGTTTTCTGACGATTGATAGTTGAGCGCGGGTCACGTACTACTATGAGTTAGTGTAACAACATGGTTTGTTTGTGGGTACAAAAATAACGGTATATACAGCCCAAATGTTCGTTTCTACTGCATAGATTCTTTAAAAATGTAGACAAATAAAAGCTAGTTTTGACATCAGTCTACGCAGAACCACAGAACGCCAAGTTTGATTTAAAAAATCAATTTACATTAATAACTAACTTTTTATTTATCCTTACAAAAATGATATATTTGTTTATTTGTCTTACTGTATATTTCTTTATATAATTCAATAAAAAATAAGAAAAGTTGTTTAAAAAATTAAAAATTTTTCGATATATTGAGATTTAACTGAATAACTAAATTTACCCTCAAAACTCTAGCTTCCTGTTCAATTCCGCTGCGAAATGTACCAGCACAGAATGTGTTAAGAACTTTTAAACTTAAAGCAATTCTAAAAATTATTTATCCAATCAATTAAAAAAGGGTATTCAAATATATTCAAAATACGTGTTTATGTATTATATAAATCAAAATTAGTAGAAAATTTAAAAATTAAAGAACAAGGAACAATTGAAAAACTAATAAAGTATTTCATAAAATGAAATTAAGAATATAAATATATTTTTCAAAATGATAGACATTAAAAATATATTTTTAAAATTGTATAACAATTATTATCGGAAAACTTATATAAAGGAAACTTCGTGATTAATAAATATATAACACAATTGGAGTATTGTAAGTTATGCTCCAAAATTAAATTAACGCTTTGAAATGTTATCAAGATTACAAAAGTACACTTTCCCTTACAAATACTCTTATTGCTAAAAAGCAACATTTACAGTAAACCTTGAAACTGAAGCGATAGTCGTCGCTAAAGAAATGAGTTAATTTTTTGTCTAATGCTACAGTGAAGTCATATTCTGCCTTCCACATCATTCAAACATACGATATAAAAAGCTTTTTTATATTTCATTAATGTTAAATCATATTTTATTCAGATATTGTATTAAAATTTCCTTAATTAAATAAAGCATATATTTTTCTGGATAGCTATACCATTTTTGGGGATATATGATTTATACTAAATCAAAAATCATTTCTCAAATTATTAAGTAGTTTTGATTTATCGTAATATTATGTTGTATAGATAAACACACTTTATATTTAATTCTGCTTAAAACAATATTGAGTATTTTAACGTAAGTTTTGTAAGGTTTCAAATTTTCGAATAAGGAGCATTTACACACGTATGTATACATTAAAATATACATACACCATGCTGAAATTGTTTTAAAATAAACTGCATGTTATAATTTAATTTCAATCGTAATGTTTTATTATTTTAAGTTTCAATTTTAATTACATTGTAAAAATTAAATCTAAATTAGCAAATACTTATTTTTTTTTTTAGAAATTTCAAATTGCATCTGTAAAAACATTTCTTATAAATTAACTGCTCTATTAATCAGCAAACCAAAATTCACATTTACTTTTAAAATATTTTCAAGTAATAATAAAAAAAAATTAGTCAAACGGAGAACATTAAAATACAATATTTTTAGATTAAATTATATATTCTTTAAAATTTGGAATTTTCAGAAGATTTATTTTTAACGGGATGCTGTATATTATAGGATGTTTTTAAAATTGCATGAAAAATATTACAGGGAAATTTTTCCTAAATGAAATCTTCCTAGTAAATATAAATTGAACACATTTCAATTGTGTAAAATATGGTTCATGCATAATTTACAGTTATTAAATGTTATCAACCTTAAAGAATTACTTTTCTACCTATTAACTATAATATAATACTTATAACTATATTATAACTATAATACCTTATATCTATTATAACTTTATAACTCTTACTGCTCATAAAACAACAGTTACAGAAATCCTTGAAACTGAAAAGCTACACCTATTTAAATAAAAAAGATTTTTTTAATGTTACAATGACTACATATATTACATAGCCTTACAAGCTATTCAAATCATGTGATACAAATATCTTTACTACATTTTATCAGTATTAATTCATATTTTATTCATGTTTCATCGAAATATACAAAATTAAACAGCGAATTTTATTAGTATTTTTGAGATAAATAAACCATTATATCGATTAAAAAATCCTTCTTTAATATTTTGATTATATTTTATTTATCGAAATATTTCAGTAGATAGACTTCCTTTGTACTCGATACTACTCGTTAAAAAGACAGTGGATTTTTATTGTGAATTTGCAAGTTATTAAATTTTCAAATTTTGAGACTTTCTATACATATACATTGAAATATAGATAAAATTATTGTACAAACTCCAGTATACATTAACCCTGTTTTATGAAGTAATTTATGATCTTAAATAATCAATTGTAGAAATTAAATTTAAATTTACTAAAATCTTAACTTTTTATTCATTTCAAATTACAGCCCTAAAAGTGCTTTCTATAAATTAATTGCCAAATGAATTGTGAAAATAATAATCACATTTTTTTTAAAAATTATATATTTAAGTAGTAATAAAAATGTTAAAAGTAAAATTTTAAAATTTGAAACATAAGAAATATTTTTAAATGAATTATTTTAAAAATT
>CM063501.1:111276981-111354481 GCA_032207245.1 Pardosa pseudoannulata | reverse complement strand
TACTGTGGCAAAAAAATTTGGGAAGACCTTAACGATAATTTCGACGTAGCTAAGAAAACTTTGAATTATCTTTCTAAGGGAATTCAGTGTGATTCTAAACGGCATTCACAGTATCGGGAGACTTTAGAAGTGTAGGAAGATAGACAAATTATTGAGCGTGTACCAGATAATTCTCAGCCAAAAAAAACAAACAATTTTTTAACCTCTTGATACGGTACTTTACAATTCTGGAAAATTAAAAAATTTAATAATCCCGTCATATGTCGGGCTATATGCTAGTAATTAGATAAGAAAATATCTTTACGATCAACTTTTGTCATCATATCTTTTATATCAAAGGTCACCTTAGTTTGCTTGTCAAAGCGTTTAGTTTTTTAGTTCTTAATACAAGGGAGATGTAATAAAATATCTTCCCATCCACATTTAATAATGGATGAATTTTGTAGTAAGAATACTCTCTAAAGCTTTAGCATTGAAGCAATCTAACACTACAAGAATAAAATACAGAAAGATTTTTTTTCATTTTTTTATATTTTTTCTTTGAGTAATTTTTTTCTTTAAACCTTTCCTTTGTCTCTTTTAAGCTTCTTTTTCAGCCACTCTAACAAGTAATCCTCTCGACTGACATTTTATCTTTGATTCCTCATTCTGAATTAATTATTATACAGGTTTATCTCTCTCCATTGTATCATTATCATTGTTTATTGAGGTAAAGTTCATTCTTATTTTTGTCAATTATTTTTTTTCATTTGGGTGTTACTCTTTCACAGTGTTGTTTTATTCCGACTATCCTTGTTGTATTGTAATTTAAATATATAACTTTAAATTGTAATATTATTGTTGTAATATTATTGTAATTAATATATATATATATCACTTTTCATTTGGGTGTTACTCTTTAACAGTGTTGTTTTATTCCGACTATCCTTATTGTATTGTAATTTAAATATATAACTTTAAATTGTAATATTATTGTTGTAATATTATTGTAATTAAAATATATGACTTTTCATTTGGGTGTTACTCTTCCACGGTGTTGTTTTATTCCGACTATCCTTATTGTATTGTAATTTAAATATATAACTTTAAATTGTAATATTATTGTTGTAATATTATTGTAATTAAAATATATAACTTTTCATTTGGGTGTCACTCTTTCACAGTTTTGTTTTATTCCGACTATCCTTATTGTATTGTAATTTAAATATATAACTTTAAATTGTAATATTATTGTTGTAATATTATTGTAATTAAAATATATGACTTTTCATTTGGGTGTTACTCTTCCACGGTGTTGTTTTATTCCGACTATCCTTATTGTATTGTAATTTAAATATATAACTTTAAATTGTAATATTATTGTTGTAATATTATTGTAATTAAAATATATAACTTTTCATTTGGGTGTCACTCTTTCACAGTTTTGTTTTATTCCGACTATCCTTATTGTATTGTAATTTAAATATATAACTTTTCATTTGGGTGTTACTTTTCCACGGTGTTGTTTTATTCCGACTATCCTTATTGTATTGTAATTTAAATATATAACTTTAAATTGTAATATTATTGTTGTAATATTATTGTAATTAAAATATATGACTTTTCATTTGGGTGTTACTCTTCCACGGTGTTGTTTTATTCCGACTATCCTTATTGTATTGTAATTTAAATATATAACTTTAAATTGTAATATTATTGTTGTAATATTATTGTAATTAAAATATATAACTTTTCATTTGGGTGTCACTCTTTCACAGTTTTGTTTTATTCCGACTATCCTTATTGTATTGTAATTTAAATATATAACTTTTCATTTGGGTGTTACTTTTCCACGGTGTTGTTTTATTCCGACTATCCTTATTGTATTGTAATTTAAATATATAACTTTAAATTGTAATATTATTGTTGTAATATTATTGTAATTAAAACATATAACTTTTCATTTGGGTGTTACTCTTCCACGGTGTTGTTTTATTCCGACTATCCTTATTGTATTGTAATTTAAATATATAACTTTAAATTATAATATTATTGTTGTAATATTATTGTAATTAAAATATATAACTTTTCATTTGGGTGTTACTCTTCCACAGTATTGTTTTATTCCGACTATCCTTATTGTATTGTAATTTAAATATATAACTTTAAAGTGGATTATAAATACATTTTATCTCGTTTTAAATACATTTGTTATATGGCTGTCATTAGTAATGGAATTATGCAAAATTAATTTGAATTTTTAGATAAAATTTTAATAATTTTATAAGTTATCGGTTGTCTCTTGTTTAACAATTAGATTTATTGAAAATGATCCAACCTTAATAACAATCAAAAATATATTTATTTGGGTCAGAAAATAGTAAGAAAAGAAAAAAATAAAATTACTCAGTGTAGTTGTTATCCTAAGCCCTAACAGGATATTTAATAAATAATAAATAGTTAAGGTATTCATTAATTCATTACAAACAAGAAACAAAGCTTCCATTAATATCAATAATTACTCTCTTAATTTCTTAAAAGATAATTTTTTCCGTTCGAAAAATATTAATTTAAACTAACTTTTTATGCTTTACATCAGTGATACCCAAACTTTTCACAGATGTGTACCCCTTTTATAACTTTCGTAACTCTGAATACCCCTAGTCAAAAAAAAAGTAGATGTACCTTAATAACAATCAAAAATATATTTATTTGTGACATAAAATAGTAAGAAAAGAAAAATAAAATTACTCAGTGTAGTTGTTATCCTAAGCCCTAACAGGATATTTAATAAATAATAAATAGTTAAGGTATTCATTAATTCATTACAAACAAGAAACAAAGCTTCCATTAATATCAATAATTACTCTCTTAATTTCTTAAAAGATAATTTTTTCCGTTCGAAAAATATTAATTTAAACTAACTTTTTATGCTTTACATCAGTGATACCCAAACTTTTCACAGATGTGTACCCCTTCTATAACTTTCGTAACTCTGAATACTCCTCGTCAAAAGAAAAAAAAGTAGATGTACTTTAATAACAATCAAAAATATATTTAATTTTGACATAAAATAATAAGAAAAGAAAAATAAAATTATTTAGTGTAGTTGTTATACTAAGCCCTAACAGAAAATTTAATAAATAATAAATAGTTAAGGTATTCATTCATGCATTACAAACAAGAAACAAAGCTTCCATTAATATCAATAATTACTCTCTTAATTTCTTAAAAGATAATTTTTTCTGTTCGAAAAATATTAATTTAAACTAACTTTTTATGCTTTACATCAGTGATACCCAAACTTTTCACAGATGTGTACCCCTTTTATAACTTTTGTAACTCTGAATACCCCTAGTCAAAAAAAAAAGTAGATGTACCTTAATAACAATCAAAAATATATTTATTTGTGACTTACGGAACAAATACCTTCAATATCTTCTTTGTAACTAATTTTAGTTGTTATCCTAAGCTCTAGCAAGAAAGTTAATAAATAACAAATTAATGTATTAATTGATTCATTACAAAGAAGAAACAAATGTTTCATTAATATCAATAATAGCTGTCTTAATTTCTTAAACGATAATTTTTACATTCAAAAAATATTAATTTAAACTAACTTTTTATGCTTTACATCAGTGATACCCAAACTTTTCACAGATGTGTACCCCTTTTATAACTTTCGTAACTCTGAATACCCCTAGTCAAAAAAAAAAAGTAGATGTACCTTAATAACAATCAAAAATATATTTATTTGTGACATAAAATAGTAAGAAAAGAAAAATAAAATTACTCAGTGTAGTTGTTATCCTAAGCCCTAACAGGATATTTAATAAATAATAAATAGTTAAGGTATTCATTAATTCATTACAAACAAGAAACAAAGCTTCCATTAATATCAATAATTACTCTCTTAATTTCTTAAAAGATAATTTTTTCCGTTCGAAAAATATTAATTTAAACTAACTTTTTATGCTTTACATCAGTGATACCCAAACTTTTCACAGATGTGTACCCCTTTTATAACTTTCGTAACTCTGAATACCCCTAGTCAAAAAAAAAGTAGATGTACCTTAATAACAATCAAAAATATATTTATTTGGGACATAAAATAAGTAAGAAAAGAAAAATAAAATTATTTCAGTGTAGTTGTTATCCTAAGCCCTAACAGGATATTTAATAAATAATAAATAGTTAAGGTATTCATTAATTCATTACAAACAAGAAACAAAGCTTCCATTAATATCAATAATTACTCTCTTAATTTCTTAAAAGATAATTTTTTCCGTTCGAAAAATATTAATTTAAACTAACTTTTTATGCTTTACATCAGTGATACCCAAACTTTTCACAGATGTGTACCCCTTTTATAACTTTCGTAACTCTGAATACCCCTAGTCAAAAAAAAAGTAGATGTACCTTAATAACAATCAAAAATATATTTATTTGTGACATAAAATAGTAAGAAAAGAAAAATAAAATTACTCAGTGTAGTTGTTATCCTAAGCCCTAACAGGATATTTAATAAATAATAAATAGTTAAGGTATTCATTAATTCATTACAAACAAGAAACAAAGCTTCCATTAATATCAATAATTACTCTCTTAATTTCTTAAAAGATAATTTTTTCCGTTCGAAAAATATTAATTTAAACTAACTTTTTATGCTTTACATCAGTGATACCCAAACTTTTCACAGATGTGTACCCCTTTTATAACTTTCGTAACTCTGAATACTCCTCGTCAAAAGAAAAAAAAGTAGATGTACTTTAATAACAATCAAAAATATATTTAATTTTGACATAAAATAATAAGAAAAGAAAAATAAAATTATTTAGTGTAGTTGTTATACTAAGCCCTAACAGAAAATTTAATAAATAATAAATAGTTAAGGTATTCATTCATGCATTACAAACAAGAAATAAAGCTTTCATTAATATCAATAATAGCTGTCTTAATTTCTTAAAAGATAATTTTTTACCGTTCGAAAAATATTAATTTAAACTAAGTTTTTATGCTCTACATCAGTGATTCCCAAACTTTTGACACATGTGTACCCCTTCTATAACTTTCGTAACTCTGAATACCCCTCATCAAAAGAAAAAAAAATTAGATGTACTTTATAACAATCAAAAATATGTTTATTTGTGACATAAATAATAAGAAAAAAAATATAAAATTATTCAGTGTAGTTGTTATCTTAAGCCCTAACAGGAAGTTTAATAAATAGTTAAGGTATTCATTGCTTCCTTACAAACAAGAAACAAAGCTTTCATTAATATCAATAATAGCTGTCTTAATTTCTTAAAAGATAATATTTTACCGTTCGAAAAATATTAATTTAAACTAACTTTTTATGCTTTACATCAGTGATACACAATCTTTCGACACATGTTTACCCCTTCTATAACTTTCGTGACGCTGAATACCCCTCGACAAAAGAAAAAAAAGTGGATTATTTTAATAACAATCAAAACTATATTAATTTGTGAAAAAATAATAAGAAAAAAAAATAAAATTATTCATTGTAGTTGTTATCCTAAGCCCTAACAGGAAATTTAATAAATAATAAATAGTTAATGTATTCATTGATTCATTACAAACACGAAACAAAGCTTCCATTAATATCAGTAACAACTCTATTAATTTTTTAAAAGATAATTTTTTCCGTTCGAAAATTATTAATTTAAACTAAGTTTTTCTGCTCTACATCAGTTATTCCCAAACTTTTGACACATGTGCACCCCTTCTATAACATTCGGAATGCTGAATACCCCTCGACAAAAGAAAAAAGTAGATGTACTTTAATAACAGTCAAAAATATATATATTTATTTATTTATTTATTTTTTTTGCAACATACACAAAATAATAAAAAAAGAAAAAAATTATTTATAATAAAATATAAATAAAAGTTGTATTGTAAGTAACATTTATTTGGATCACTAAGAAGTATGAAATTGTTTGTGCTGAGATGACAGATCATCATAATTTGGTTCCCTGTTTGTTAATTTTAATCTCAGATGCGGTTCCAGATCCAGTAGTCTCTTTGTTTTATTTAATCTCTACAAATGCTGAAAAAGCAACTTCACATAAATATGAAGTTAGAAAAGGTAAGACTTATTTCAGAACTTTGTCTCTTAAGACCGGATACACATGTTGCACAAATAGAGAAAACAAAATATATAGACAGCAGTTTAGTTGCTTATTCTGCTTTGTTTTCTTTGCTTCATTTAGAACAGCCGCATTGGCTGGTAAAATCAGAATGGATTTTAAAATGTTGCTAAAAGTGATAAAACAAATCTCAACCTTCTCTTTTTCTCTATATTTGCTTTACATTAGTTTTGTATTTTGTGCTTTACTTTTACACAAAGGTTTTATTTTCTAGTTTATATATAATATATGTTTAAAAAAAAGTTCTTTGTAAATAATTAATCAAACAGTTCGATAATATTCTGAAATTTTTTTTATCATTTTGAAATAAAGGCTGATTAAAAATACTTTATTTCATTTTTAATTGTAAGGTAATTCCCAAAATCAATGATCCATCGAAACCTCTGTAAAAAGTGTCAATTCAAACATGTTCGTTATATAGTTAACGTTTCAGAACAATAAACGAAGCCAAAGAATCGAAGTTTCAATATTTTTAATTTTTAATCAATAAGAATATTTAATTTTTAATCAATCTTTAAAAAGTAATTATTTTTAAATTTTAATTCGCAATGTTTAAATAGTATTAGTCGGTAAATGTGTATCGGTTTCAGCAAACAGGTGTGCATGTTTTTTTTATATGTCTGTCCAAATTTATGGGCAAAACTAGTAATTTTTAACTGAGCTTCAAAAGACCAGTCAACGATGTTACGTTCAGCATCAAATACATTTTGCTCAGACTTTAAAAGTGTTTTTAAGTAATTCCTTTTATTTAACTTCTATTACCTTTAATAAATGTTAATTTAGCAATTTCTTCTCTTTTTATAATTCTTCATTTCAGCAATGGAGTTAAAAGACCAGCCGATCCCAGTTACCGTTAAAGCCGATTGTTTATCTAACTTAGCACGTAAAATCTATTTGAAAAGTAATTTGTTTTTTCTGCAGTGGCAACACGAAAATTTATTTGTTTTGTAAATAACCGTAAGGTAAATTATTAGCATGATTGCTCAAAATGGGGCTAGATTTCACTCACTTTCTCACATACGATTTTGTTTGTATGTAAACAAACAGTTTTAATGTTTGTATTTAAGTTTAAGAACATGTGTATAAGTTAAAATAAGATGTTTGTTTGCTTTGATGTTTTAGCCTTTTTAGCCTAATTTATTTTTGTGGTATGTCATCGTTATTCGTTATTTCTTTTAATAAATGTATTTTTTGTCGTTAACTCTCATTCATAATTAAATCTTTCACGTACACTCTGAATTTTTAGACTATATAATCTTAGAACCGTTTTAGCCTAATTGCTTTCAAAATTTATACGTTATACTGCTGTGATCTCAATTATTGTAAATTCCTCATTTTAATATATATATATATATATATATATATATATATAAATATATATATATATATATATATATATATATATATATTGGGGGTTATAATTAAACTCTCCCTATAAACGGCATTCTGCATCGCAAGTAGTGAACAGAATGCAACGAATTTTTGTATATGGACTATGCGAAACTTGATTTCGGAATTTCGAAAGAAGAAATATTTAGTTCAAGAATCTTCACTAGGGGGCTTCTTTTCGATAAAAGCATGCAATTTAACGCAATAATTGACCAAATCGGAATACAGAAATAATATTAACATTTATTGACTAGTTTTTGATCACCTTGTCAATTGAGCCACAAGGTAAAGGTTAAGTAAAGGTAAGGGAGAAACAAAAACAGATCAATTTGCAGATACAGAATAGGACGAAATTGAAAAACAGGAGCAGTTGTTAATACTGTCCAGGACGATGTAAGGAAAGGTGATCTACGTGACCAACCTCATTCACCTGCGAAATTTCAAGTTGATGGACAGTGTGTTCAACAGTAGATAGTAACTGAACAGGTGTGAGGCTAAGCACTTGAAACGTTATAGAGTTCTTTGAATCATTCAATGTCGCAACACTTTCATGATACTTTTTAAATAGCCCTATAACCAGAAATCGCACGAGTTAGATCCGGCGAACATGGTGACCGTGCATTAGAAAAGGAGCGACAAATAACACATTCCTCTGTGAAATGTTGGAGCAAGAGCACCTTCACAGACCCATGGATATGTGGGGGTGCACCATACTGCATGAAAGTGGTCGCTGTAATCCCCTGCCTTTGCTGTAGCTGAGACACAACAAACGCCTGTAGTATATCATGGTACCGACGGCCATACGGCAACGGAACATACGACAGGTCCACGTTCACCGATTTCCTCAAAGAAGAATGGTCCAAGGATGAATGTCGCCGTAAACCCACACCAGACAGGAATCATTGGAGACTTTAGGAGAATTTCAGTGCAGATATGCGGATTTTTATTAGCTAAAATGTTACAAATTTGTGTGATGACTGTCCCATTGAAGTAGAAATAAGCCTCGACTTTCTACAAAATATTCCAAGGACAGGACAGATCAACAGTCATTCAGTTCAGAAAACTGTCTTCGAATGAGAGACATTGTATCTTGTTCCTGTCAGGCAGCTCCTGGGTTTGGCGGATCTTGTATGGAAAGCAGTGAATTATGTTTCTGAGTCCTTTTAGGGTGGTAGTGTAAGAATAGCTTGTCTGTCTAGAAACTGCACGTGCACTGCTATCCCCAAACTCTGATGTATGTGACTGTGTATCAACAAGTACCGTTATGACAAGTTTATGGCCTCTTCCAGTTTCAATTCCTAACTTCCAAGTCTCTTCAAATGTTTTAATAATGGCCCCGATAACTTTAGTCCACGCCGTATATCCTTTCAGTGACGAAGTTCACGAATTGCAGCGTAAAACTACTACAATAAGGCATGTTAAACTAAAGAGACCGTCATTAGTACAACCAGAAACATCAATTGAAATATGACAATGTCTGCAAACGGTTAGTACCGTAACCTCTTTCTCATAAAGCTTCCTCTTCTTTCCAAGCATGCATATCTTCACATTTTTCTCATACAACCGACAGCATTTCCTGGTTTTGCATTTTATTACTCATAGTTCTGAATTGTTAATACTGTTTCCGTATTCTCATTTTTCTGTATTTCACCTTTTCCATAAAAGATGCCATCTGGTGGACATTTTAGATCTTTATTAATTAATTTTTTTCTTTCCAAATTCTTTGATCGTATGTCGTGTATTGCCCACATACAGAATTTTGTTGAATTGTGTTCACTTTTTTGATCTGTAAGATGCCGTTTATAAGGGAAGTTCGATTATAATCACTCGGCACATATATATATATATATATATATATATATATATATATATATATATATATATATATATATATATATATATATATATATATATATATATATATATATATATATATATATATATATATATATATATATATATATATATATATATATATATATATATATATATATATATATATATATATATATATATATATATATATATATATATATATATATATATATATATATATATATATATATATATATATATATATATATATATATATATATATATATATATATGTATATATATATATATATATATATATATATATATATATATATATATATATATATATATATATATATATATATATATATATATATATATATATATATATATATATATATATATATATATATATATATATATATAATATATATATATACATATATATATATATATATATATATATATATATATATATATATATATATATATATATATAAGTTACATATCTTTTGCAAACTTTTACCAAATATTTTCAACGAACTTTGATGGATATCTGGCAGTACTAATTACTTCATTTTATATTATGTTCATATGCAAAAAAATGTTTTAAATGAAATGGTAACCTTCCTTTTGTTGTTGTTTAAAATGGGCTTACCAATACTTATTACACATGACATTCAGTTTCTGCAATGAACTTTCTTCTACAAGAATTTTTGAAATGTTGCAAGAAGCCTATAATAGCGATTTTTTTAAACAAATGTATTTGTTGGTATAAAACCTTTAAAGAAGTTGAAGAATTAGTCTGGGATGAGTATGGTAAAAACTTTAACCCTCGGTAAGCGGTTCGCACGTTCAATTCCGCCAAACCGATGATTTCTTCAAAGCGGTTGTCACGTACAATTTTCGACCTCCAAAAAGGTTCAGAAAATGGATGTAATGTATATTTCTGAGAGTGTTTTCCCCCATGGAGTTTTGATGTAGGAAGGTCAGGTTGATTGTTTAAGAACTGCACACCTCTTTGACTGACATTTATTGAGGGATGCACCACTACTCCCTGAGGCACAACGATGCTGATACCTTTTCATGGCTTTGTAAATCTCTATTTCGAAGTATTTCGTTTGCGATAACAGATGTATCTCTAATTGAACCACTTAAATATCTTCGATGACTTTCGTAATAAATATAAATAAGTCTCCCAAAGAATATTTTTATTTGTACTTTTAGAATCCATTATTTATTATGGGTTGATCGTCGAGACTTGATGAGCTTTATGTATATTAAAAATTAACAATCTATAATATCTATTTATATATCTATTTATTACCAGAAGTAAAGGGACAATAACGAGGGTAGATTTCCCGTGTTCCATTCTAGTCGACAAAGAGTGAAGTAAAATATCATAGAACGCTCTGGCCTCTGACACAATAAACCTTTACCTTATTTTTGGAGACTTTTTTTCCTCTGTGTGTTCCACTCGGAGGGTTAAAAAAGTGTTGATGAAATACAGTTGATTGATTTCTTTAAAGGTCGAGGTGTTGTATATCATAAATTTCAAATGTCTAACAAACTGTTAAAAAAATATTATTTGAATATTGTTCCTTAATTATGTGAAAGCAAAAAACTAACTTAATATGAGACATTGAATGGGTTCTGCAACAGGAAGGTGTTTCCCAATATAATTAGTAATAGAGACTATCTGAAAAAGAAATTTAACAAACACGGCTTCGTTAGCTCCATTCGTTAGTTGGTCATTTTAATATTTCCACTCTAAAAGTGGAAAAAAATTGTTTTTTAAAATATTAAAGATACGAAATTTTATTATCTTCAGTTATATTACTGGAATTTTACTCATAGAAATTAGAATTTAATAAAATTAATTACATTAATTTTCCTTAAAATCAATTAATTATTTAGAATAATTCCGTTTTTATGAAAACTTGTTAACTTATCCTTCTTGCTATTAAATTTTGCATGCATTCCTGTAGAAAGTTTATTAAATATGTTTAATATTTATCAAATTAATCCAGCTATCCACTATAAATTTCATTTTATTTAGATTTTTAAAACTTTCTTTCAATTACGATAATTTGAGTCTAAAATGAACGTTCTACATACAGATATAAAATCATTTAATAGGAATTAATTATTCCATTTATCGATAAAAAAATTACCTACATATGCTTAAAAGACCTTTTTAAATAATAATAAATAACTTTTTTAAATAAAAATTTGTTTTCAAGAAAATTTTTAAAAATTATTTTTATTTTTTCATAATTTGAGATTCTTTAAAAATTTAATCTAATTTTTTAATTAATTTTAAACATAATCTGTTTATTTATACTCCATTGGTTATGTGCACAAAGTTGCATAACTTTAAATTAGTACTTTCCAGAGACATTTAGAAGTTCACCGTCCTAAAAACTTAACCATAAAAAACACTAATTCGTATTGACTGTTTTGTATCCATTGATGCAACAAAAGAAAATTTTAAACAAACATTAAAGAGGCTTTACATTACGTACACAATTTTAAATTATACTTTAAAAATTAGATTAAAAAAAAGTTGGCAGATATGCATTGTAGTCGAGGCAGTCGAGTTAAGAAGTTATTTTGTAGAATGCATAATACATATTGACGATTAAATTGATATCTTTTATTCCATGATAGCATTCCTGTTAAATTTTGATCACAGTAGTATATCTAATCGAGCTGTAAAAACAAACGTGAAGGTAAAAACCAAATTAACCATTTTTTGTGACTTTCTGCATTTTTAAAAGCATGTAAACAGATCTTTCTAAAATTATTTTGATGTTATCTTCATTTTTTTAAATCAAAATATGGCAAGCTTTGAATTACTTTCTCTGTCTTCAAAGTATTTTTTTGGAAATTTGTTGTCTTATAAAAAAAATATTCTTTCTCGTTTCATTAAAATGAAACGAGAATTACGAGTTCTCAAACGAGAACTCAATTATATGAATAAAAAATCGTTTTTTTATTCTTTCAATGTGCATGTATTTAGGATTTTTATAGCCCAACACTACTATTTATATGCATTAAAAAGTAATAAAATGTTTTATGAATTTGAAATTAGGAGTTGTAATTCATCAATTTAGTCACAAAGTGGGTCTGTTATTGACAGTTACAGTTTAGTGGTAATTTATACTGGAAAAACACGTGTTCTACAATGAATTTTAATGCGATTTTTTAATAGGGTGCGAATTGGAAGAACTGATGTATAATAACGTTATAAAAATTGCAGGCTCATTTTGATGTATAAAACAGTTAATACCTCATAACTCCGCAACTTTGATTTAAGGTACATTTACTCAGAATTCAAAATACATCATATATTCAGTAGTGTAAAATATAATTTAAAAATTTAGAACATGGAAATAGAAAATTATTTACATATCCTGTGTCTGCAACTATGCAGTAAACTGCATATTTTGTATTATTTTTGTATATTTTTGCATGAAAATAGTCTTTATTAAAAGAATTTGTTGAAAAAAACTACTCTTCCTAACATCAACAATTTTTGTTTCGTGTAATCTAGTGACTTTTTTTTTGTAATGACCAAATGCATTTGATGAACTAAAAATGTTTAGTGACAGGAAATATATTGTGAATATGACATCGACAGTTTTGTGTATTTTGCAGATATTTAACAATGTATTGAAAAGGCTAAGACATCGGTTTTACTAAGATATGAAAAAATCTTAAAGTATAATTTAATTTTCAGAATTTTTACATCATATAGTATTTAGTATTGTAAAATAAAATTAAAAAATTTAGAATATGGAGATAGTAAATTATTTACATATCTTTTGTCTGCTACGATGCAGAAATCTGCATATTTTGTATAATTTTTGTATATTTTTGCATGAAAATAGTCTTTATTAAAAGAATTTATTGAAATAAACTACTCTTCCTAACATCAACAATTTTTGTTTCATGTAATCTAGTGACTTATTTTTGTAAGGACCAAATGCATTTGATGAACCAAAAATGTTTAGTGACAGGAAATATGCTGTGAATGTGACATTGACATTTTTGTGTATTTTGCAGATATGTAACAATTTATTGTAAAAGCTAAGACATCGGTTTTAGTGAGATAGGAAGAAATCTTAAAGTATAAATTAATTTTCAGAATTTTTAACTTCATATAGTATTTAGTATTGTAAAATAAAATTTAAAAATTTAGAACATGGAGATAGAAATTTATTTATATATATTGTATCTGCTAAGACGCAGAAAATTGCATATTTTGTATAATTTTTGTATATTTTTGCATCAAAATAGTTTTTACAAAAAGAAATTGTTGAAAAAAGTTACTGTTACTAACATCAACAATTTTTGTTTCATGTAATCCAGTGATTTATTTTTGTAATGATGAAATGCATCTGATCAACCAAAAATGTTTAAAAACAGAGAAATATACTGTAAATATGGCATTGACATTTTTGTGTATTTTTCAGATATGTAACAATATGTTGCAAAGAATAAGACACCGGTTTTACTGAGATAGGAAGAAATCTTAAAGTATAATTTAATTTTCAGAATTTTTTACATCATATAGTATTCAGTATTGTAAAATAAAATTTAAAAATTTAGAACATGGAGATAAAAATTAATTACATATCTTGTGTCTGTTAAGACACAGAAAAATACATATTTTGTTTAAATTTTGTATATTTTTGCATCAAAATAGTTTTTACAAAAAGAAATTGTTGAAAACAACTACTGTTACTAACATCAACAAATTTTGTTTCATGTAATCCATTGACCTATTTTTGTAATGATGAAATGCATCTGATCAACCAAAAATGTTTAGTGACAGAGAAATGTGCTGTTAATATGGCATTGACATTTTTGTGTATTTTTCAGATATGTAACAATGTGTTGCAAAGGATAAGACATCTGTTTTACTGAGATAGGAAGAAATCTTAAAATATAATTTAATTTTCAGAATTTTTTCATTAATAGAGGTATCAATAGAATTTTTATAGTCATTAGAAAATATGACATTAATGGTCAGTCTATACTGCTATATACTGAAAAGGAGGCGTTTTTTGGTGTTGGTGATTTCATTGTCTTTTAACTTTATGAGATAATCTACACTAGAAATCTTCTTTTTCTTTCGTACAAAAATTAGTAAAGTTAGGAAACTTTAAGTAAAAATTTCTTCAGAATTTTGGTGTTAATCAAAATTTTAACCTTTGCGTCATGGTAGAAAATATCTAGCTATGCTATTTGAACTTATAAAATAAAATTGTTAAAGGAACTTTTGAGAGTTTTTTCTGTGAAACTTTATTAGTGTTAAATTTTTAAATATAAAAGAGCCTTAAGTAAAAATATATAGCAAGAAATCACAGTTGGCATATTCAAATACTCCATGTCTGCCAGAACTTCCCTAAGTTTCCTACTTATTCATCTCTTGTACTTATAGTTAGCTGTATTAACGTAATCAAACTTTTCTGCCTACTTTATGCTGCACATTATCTGTTCACATGCAACGCCATTACCTTACTAGATTTTATTCTTCTGCATATTAATGCAGATTCCCTTTGGTTAGAATGTTATATATGTGCAAGCGATCACAGTCGCTTAATGCATAAGAAGAAACGGCTGTATTCTAATGAATGAATCCCTAAAAATGAAGGAATACTTCAAAACGTTATGCAGTCTCCCTTTCTCTTAACGCACTGGTCGTCGAACAATTTTGAGAATATGCAGGTAAAAGAAAAGATGGAGATAAAAAGAATGGATGAGAAAGCGCTCGCTTTCTTTTAAAAGTTTTAAGCAAATTCATGCATTCGTAAATGCCACGGCACTCTATCTTCTCCATTTTTTCCTAGCGTTTTTGATCATACGTTATGCTTCATGCTAATGATCTCGAAAATTTCGAACAAAAAAGGGCGTAGGTTAAACTAAAAACATCTCAAAGCGAGATTCAGTATTCATATCTTATCCGCGATGTAAAGAATTGAGAGGATGTGTCATTACATACAAAAACATAGGACACATATGTCAACATCAAAACGACACATAAAGAAAATACAAATGGAAAGCATGGATACAAATTCAGAAACTAGGTGTAATATATGGATAATTAATACGTTACAAAGCACTCAAGTTTGTGTACCTGCATAGAAACACAGGAACACACGATATAGTATCTGTTTAATACGCTTTCCAAATGTATTTCAAGGTGTTCATTTTAAATAGTAGTTGTCATAACGTCCCATTTACTTTCCTTTAGTACTATGAAGTTTGACTTAAACAAAAATACCCTGTTTGTATCTTCGTTGACAAGCTCCCAATTATCAAATTGGTGAGACAAAAAGTTGCTTTTTTTAAGCATAGGCCGCTCAGGATTTCCAACCACACATGTCCAAGATGACATCACGCATACCAAGAGCGTCACTTGGCGTTCTCCTTGGCGAGCTTTGTGCTGCAATAGTTTAATAAATTTGCTCTTGTTATGGTATGACATGGTATGACAATTTTGAATTTTAATGCCTTCGCATGTCCAGTATTTTATATTATTAATTTATTAATCTCTAATCATTGCTGTTTAATACATATTGAGAAATATCTAAAATCTACGTTATTATAGAATGCACAGTGTAAAAAAATATATGAAATTTAAAGAACTTGGAGTATGGAGTTTAATACGATTTAACACAGATGGGTAATGCATGAAATATTTTAAACTTATTTGTTTGGTCCAATAATAAAAACTGATTTTATTTTCATGATCAACTTCTTAGTGAATAATTTAAAGCTTAAAATTTTCCACATTTGTTAATAGGATTTAACCTAGGATTAGTATATAGATTGATAAATGCAAGAAAAATTTTGACTGGTTCAATAATAATAATTGATTTGATATTTTCATTCATATAATTAACTATGTGGTGAATAATTGAGCTTCAACGTTTCGACATTTGTTTATATATGGGGTTGAACAAGATTTAACCTCTAGAGTTGGTAATGCAGACGTACATGCAAGGAATATTTTAAACTTCTTCCCTTGATCCGGTAATAAAAATTGGTTTTATGTTTTCTTTTAGAGGATTTAATAACTGAAACAAAGGAACAAAAATAAATAACCAAAACAGAATACAGAAAAAATGTTAACATTTATCAAATAGTTTCAGATCATCTAATCATCAAGCAACGTTAAGTAATTTAATAAATTCGCTCTTTTTATGATATGACATACCATAATATGACATGATATGACAAATAATAAAAAAAAGTGATTTTATAAAACTATTTCAGCGTGGCACTCGCCAAGAGGAACGCCAAGTGACGCTCTTAGTATGCGTGATGTCATCTTGGACATGTGTCATTGAAAATCCTGAGCGGCTTATGCGTAAAAAAAGTAACTTTTTGTCTCACGTAATAATTAGGAGGCTGGCAGGAAAGATACGAACAGGGTATTTTTGTTTAAGGCAGACTTCATAGTATTAAAGGAAAGTAAATGGAATGTTATGACAGTAGTCCACAGATGAAACCATAGTATCGTTTAAATTGTATTGTACGATGTAAAGTCACTCATCGGGAATTGCCTTAAAGCAAGATCTACCTCCACTTGGCCATTGCAAAAACTTCTTTCCATATCTTTCAATCTTAGTCAGAGACCTAATTCTATTTGATAATGCGGCATTTAGCCAATTTTATAAAGTGAAGAAACGATTTGATTGATAGTTTATGATTTTTTTAAGACTTAAAACTTGGAAGATTCTTTGAGGTCACTTTAGTAATTTTTTTTCTTAGCATCATCAGAAACACACATAGTAATGATTGCGATTACTCATGTGTTATAGCAAGCATAGAAAACATTATAAAATATTAGTTTAATTTATTATTTGTTTAAAATAATATGATATCTAAAATCTTCCTCCTCATTCGGGTCTATATAGAAGCATTTTTTAAAGCACTTCATCCTTAGTAGTCCCTATTTTAATCACTTCAACGTTTTCCTTACATTCAGAGCTCTCAGTTCAACGGTCTCCACTTCGAATTCTCTATAGGAACTTTTAAACTCTTCACGTAATATCAATGCCATAGATTAGGGTAGGCTAAACTTGCAATTTATCTAACATATAAAGAAAAAAGAAATGGGTTTGATATTCTTTTATTTCTTTAAATGATACAAAATAAATAGTTGGGTTAATGTAGGAATTTCGTAGCATTTCATCCGTGATATACATAGTGATACTTCCGACAACTCTTGAGATTTAATAAAAACCTACAAAGCAATAAGTTGTTCGTATTAATAATCCCTTAGAAATATCATAACTTACACTATCTATTCCCCCACTTCTGGGTAACAATAGAAATATTTCTACAAAAATAACGTACCTAGTATTCTACAAACAAAATATAGTCTGCATATAAATTCACATAATTATTATGCAACGGACTCATTTTCTCGCCACGTACATAGCAATGAAGCTTCTAAATAAACATTACTAGGAGAAACTAAGGGTGTATTATTTTTCACTGATTACCCATAAGTATAAAACTAAATATAAACCAGTATAAAAATACAGATAATACTCACAAAAACGTGGAAGCAAGATGATTTTTAATGTAAGTAAAATAATAATTGATGAATATGCCATCCCTTCTTGTGCTTTATTTTCATATGTGCTTTAAATATCTCACTGTCACATCGCTTGTCTGAGTATATCTCATTCAGAAAATTCAATATTCTCGTAACTGGGGGGTTGTGGATTTTGGAATCAATATGGCTTAAGATTAATGTTAAACATTTCTCTGACAAATATACATACACATTTATACACATCCAATTTGACGGAAAATATCTTAAATGAAGAAGCAATTTCACCCGCCAGATTATAACGGGTGATTTTTTTATCATAAATAATTAAAAAATCTCAGTTTGGTTTATAGGATCAGTATGAACTCTCGCCGAAAAGGAAAACTCAATTTGATAAAACATACAAGTTAAGCAAACTATTTTTATATGATTTTGAAAGGGACGCTACGCATTAATTAATTAAAAGAACTTTATGCATTTTCGTACTTAGGACTATTCATTTCCGTTCTAACATTACGGATTGTTGATTACTGAGAGATTTTTTAATAAAAAATACGTAAATAATACGTAAAAAAACATTTCTTATCATAAAACATGAATGTATTTTATTTACAATCAATAATTAACATTTCTCTCACATATATACATATACATTTATACACATCCAATCTACCGGAAAATATCTTAAATTAAGAAACTATTTTCACCCGCCATAATTTAATGGGTGATTTTTTTATCATAAATAATTAGAAAATCTCAATTTGGTTAATAGGATCAGTATGAACTTTCGCTGAAAAGGAAAACTCAATTTGATGAAACATACAAGTTCCACAAACTATTTTTATATTATTTTGAAAGAGACGCTACGCATTAATTGGTTAAAAGAACTTTATTCATCGTACTTAGGACCATTCATTTTCGTTCCTATATTACGGAATGTTGTTTACTGAGAGATTTTTTAATAAAGAAATATGTAAATAATACGTAAAAGAAACCATTTCTTGCCATAAAACACGGGTTTATTTTCTTTATTTACAATCAATGTTAAACATTCTCTCACAAATATACATACACATTTATACACATCCAATCTGAAAGAAAACATCTTAAATGAAGAAACAACTTTCACCCGCCATATTATAACGGGTCATTGTTTTATCATAAATAATTACAAAATCTCAATTTGGTTTATAGTGTTAGTATGAACATTCGCCGAAAGGAAAAACTCAATTCGATGAAACATACAAGTTCCACAAACTATTTTTATATGGTTTTTGAAAGAGACGCTACGTATTAATTGGTTAAAAGAACTTTATGCATCGTACTTAGGATCATTTATTTTCGTTCTAACATTACGGAATGTTGATTACTGAGAGATTTTTTAATAAAAAATACGTAAATAATACATTTCTTGTCATAAAACATGAGTGTATTTTATTTACAATCAATATTAAACATTTCTCTCACATATATTGTCACGAAGATTCGAATGAACACACCGTTTAACTTAACAGAAGAATTTATTAAAGCTAAGTAGCAACTCGCAACTTTACAAGATTGGGAAGTTGCCTACAACTAGTGGGTATCAGCTTTTATACGCAAACAGAATATTCGAGAATTAACTAATTTACATATTAAAGAAAGATCTAGAATATTCAAGAACATAAGGAAACAATAAATAACATTTTTAAATTAATAATCCGTACTTTGGATAAACTGCCATGTCAAGCATCGAACCCACAATCTCCGGGTCTGTATCGCGTGTTTTGACCATTCGGCCACTGAGCTAGTTGAGTTAGCTGCTTTATGCGGCAATATACATACACATTTATACACATCCAATCTAACGGAAAATCTTTTAAATTAAGAAACCATTTTCAACCGCCATAATTTAACGGGTGATTTTTTTATCATAAATAATTAGAAAATCTCAGTTTGGTTTATAGGATCAGTATGAACTTTCGCCGAAAAGGAAAACTCAATTTGATGAAATATACAAGTTCCACAAACTATTTTTATATGGTTTTTGAAAGAGACGCTACGCATTAATTGGTTAAAAGAACTTTATGCATCATACTTGGTACCATTCATTTTCTTTCCAATATTACGGAATGTTGATTACTGAGAGATTTTATAATATAAAATAGGTAAATAATACGTAAAAAAAACATTTCTTGTCATAAAACATGAGTGTATTTTATTTACAATCAATAATTAACATTTCTCTCACATATATACATACACATTTATACACATCCAATTTAACGGAAAATCTCTTAAATTAAGAAACCATTTTCACCCGTCATAATTTAACACGTAATTTTTTTTTATCATAAATAATTAGAAAATCTCAATTTGGTTTACAGGATCAGTATGAACTTTTGCCGAAAAGGAAAACTCAATTTGATGAAACATACAAGTTCCACAAACTATTTTTATATGATTTTTTGAAAGAGATGGTAAGCATTAATTAGTTAAAAGAACTTTATGCATCATACTTAGGACCATTCATTTTCGTTCTAACATTACGGAATGTTGTTTACTGAGAGATTTTTTAATAAAGAAATATGTAAATAATACATAAAAGAAACCATTTCTTGTCATAAAACACGGGTTTATTTTCTTTATTTACAATCAATGTTAAACACTTCTCTCACAAATATACATACACATTTATACATATCCAATCTAAAAGACAATATCTTAAATGAAGAAACAATTTTCACCCGCTATATTATAACGGGTCATTTTTTTTTATCATAAATAATTACAAAATCTCAATTTGGTTTATAGGGTTAGTATGAGCATTCGCCGAAAAGGAAAACTCAATTCGATGAAACATACAAGTTCCACAAGCTATTTTTATATGGTTTTTGAAAGAGACGCTCCGCACTAATTGGTTAAAAGAACTTTATGCATCGTACTTAGGACCATTCATTTTCGTTCTAACATTACGGAATGTTGATTACTGAGAGATTTTTTAATAAATAAAATACGTAAATAATACGTAAAAAAACCATTTCTTGTCATAAAACATGAGTGTATTTTATTTACAATCAATAATTAACATTTCTCTCACATATATACATACACATTTATACACATCCAATCTAACGGAAAATCTCTTAAATTAAGAAAACATTTAAACCCGCCATAATTTAACGGGTAAATTTTTTTATCATAAATAATTAGAAAATCTCAATTTTGTTTATAGGGTAAGTATGAACTTTCGCCGAAAAGGAAAACTCAATTTGATGAGATATACAAGTTTTACAAACTATTTTTATATGGTTTTTGAAAGAGATGCTAAGCATTAATTGGTTAAAAGAACATTATGCATCGTACTTAGGACCATTCATTTTCATTCTAACATTACGGAATGTTGATTACTAAGAGATTTTTTAATAAAAAAAATACGTAAATAATACGTAAAAAAACCATTTCTTGTCATAAAACATGAGTTTATTTTATTTACAATCAATGTTAAACATTTCTCTCACATATATACATACACATTTATACACATCCAATCTAACGGAAAATCTCTTAAATTAAGAAACCATTTTCACCCGTCATAATTTAACGGGTGTTTTTTTTTTTATCATAAATAATTAGAAAATCTCAATTTGGTTTATAGTATCAGTATGAACTTTCGCCAAAAAGGAAAACTCAATTTGATGAAACATACATGTTCTACAAACTATTTTTATATGATTTTTGAAAGGGACGCTACGCATTAATGGGTTAAATGAACTTTTTACAATGATTCATTTTGCATATTGCAACTCATAGCTTTCCCCACATACTGCGCCTCAATCGAATCGAGGGATAAAAGAGTATTTTCACATTTTTCCCTAAACATCACTTGATTATTCTTCTTCGCATGAAAAAAAAGCCCACTTTTATTTTTATTCTGACCTGAAACCATACCAAATGTGTCCCAAATCTTCTTGATATGCATTATCTGGCAAAAGGCCAAATTACACCAGTATCTAAGTCCTATCAGCAAAGAAAACGTCATCTTCCCTTCAGGGGGTGGTAGGGCTTTTTTTCCCTATCCAGCTTTGTTCACCGATGTGCACCGAGAAAAATCATTCCGGTTCTCCCATGCATCTTTAAGGCCATCAAGGTGAGATCTATTGCATTACTTCTTCAAGGGAAAAAAAACTAAGAATACTCAGTCATCAAATAACGGTAGGTTCAAGTACATCTAAACTTTTTTTTGACCGAATTTTTTTTTTTACGAAAATCGGAATATCATTAATATTTTTTACGCTACCAACCTAAATTCTTAAGGTTAAATCTACAATGAACGTTCATTGTTGGAAATGTATCGCAAAATTCAACATTTTAAACGTACTTTGAAAAATAATTAAGAGTAAGAAAAAAGGAATGTTTATATACCATTAACTTATAATTAATATAATTATTACAACAAAAAACAATTTGTTCATTCATAATAACCACTTTAAATACTGTTAAACGAAAACTTTTCAAATTTCATAAGTCTTTAGAACAGTATAGTAGTATTTCTAACTGATTTATACCGTTATAGTTCATCGACAATATACCTTGTAGACCATTTTCAGCCCTGTAAATAAAGATTTAAAATTGAAATATTTTGAACAACAAAAATCTTTTTTTAAATTATAAGAATTATTATAAGCATTTTATACAGTGAAAATTATAGATTAACAATAAACATTTTAAATAGTGAAAATTATAGATTAACTATTAACACATTGTATGAGGGTACATTTCCCAGTGGAATTGTACCGGGAGAGGGCGTTTTGCGAGTAAATTTAGTTATTATGTTAAATCTCAATAGATCGAAAATTATTTAATTTTTTAATTAACTTTTCGTATATTATATTGAAATATATAAACAAATATATAAATAGAAGTATATAAATAACAACCATAAGATTTTTGTAAACAAAAAATATATTTTTAGTGGATACATTTATAATAGTGTCGTAAATATGAAAAATCAAATAGAAATAGTAGTATATAGTTTTAATTTTTTCGAATTATGCTATGTATGAACATTTTTACATTATAAAAAAATGAAAAGAGCAATATAAAACTAATAACGTAAAAACTAGTTTTTATTTGTCTAATTTTTTCCAGAATGTATGTAGTAGACAAGAATATTCGGTTTCGTTTTCCTGTATATACCGTTATTTTTGTACCAACAAACAAACCATGTTGTTACACTAACTCTTACTATTACGTGTCCCGCATACAATGTGTTAACATTTTTTTCTTACACTATTTTCAGCGAGTGCTTGCGATAACAAACATTTATTCTAAGGGCTAACAAGTACCCTATAAACAAAAATGAACATATCATTCCTAAACGGAATGTGCATAGAATATACTGACTAACCTTTCTTTTTAAAATAATTAATAATTAATAATTTTTTAAATTATTAAGATTTTGTCATGAAAGTATAATCACTGTCACATAACTATACTGTTAGCAACATGTTATATTTTTTAGTAGATTAGTCAAAAAAAATGAATTAATATTCAAAGTCAACTGACCACTTAAGGGGCTTCATAAACTTCCTAAAATGTTCTGGGCCCATGTTAAATGAATGTCAGTTTAATTATAATTTTTTTAATCTTTATAAAATTACAGAAAAGGTTGTGAAATATTTAAGGTAAAAAAATATTACTTCAGTGCTGCACCTGACAATTGTTGATGAACTGTAATAAGCAAACAAATGCGTTTTGTCTAAAATTACAACCTTATTTTAGTCTTGTGCAGTGTAGGATTAATAAATCCTGGAATAATGCTAACTTTTCGCCTTTAATGAATGTGTTAATAATGGTTTTTGCATTGGTGTTCTTGCTGAGTTCATTGCTTCAATAACCCAGAGACATGCTTTCAATGAATCAGAATCTACACCATTAGTCAAACTTTCCTCCGTTCTTGTTCTGTCTTGTGATGGTGTGAAAGCTGTTCTTGTATTGTGATGATGCACTGTACAATTTCTTATAAAAATTTGTCTTTTGTGTTACGTTTATTTCCACATTTACTCTTCCGTTTGTCAAAGACTTTCCCAAAATTATTTTGCTCATTATATAGCCTAAAAACTGGATTTTCTAACACTAAATACTGTAAAAATATTCCTCAAAGTCATAGAGTTATGATGACTTATGGTAACAATTATGCTTATTTTCCTGGAAGGAATAGCCGTTGTACTCATTCACGTGAGAATCTGATAACTCATACTATCCACCAATTGTAAAAGCAACTGAAATGTTACTGAAGCAAACATTCTATACACATGATGATTACGCAGTCAGGACAGTCTAAAACACTCAATATTGAATTCTCTTTTCAACCCAATGCAGTGCAAATTCATTGCAGGCAAATAAATCCCGATGACAAAGGGATTTTGTAAAAAAAAAAAAAGCTTGCACTAATTACTTCGTACTTCCATGCATACTTACAAACAAATGCAAAAATGACCACTCATTTCAACATTATCGCTTATCTGAACATAAAATTAGACTCTTTACACATGTCCTACCTACAATTGTTCTCCGTTTCTAATACTGTGTACCGTCGAAAATAGGGAAAATATAACAGACGGTTGCAGTTAACTAAATTTAAAAGTAACAAGTTCATATATGAAAACACTGAAATATCAAAATACAACCTAAATAAGATAATAATGGAATTATGCAAAATCAATTTTTCTCTCCTATTCTGTTTTTTCCTACCAGGAGTAAAAATTGACATCATATAAATTTGCATAAGCGGTAATCAGAAATAGAAATTGGAATGAAGTAAATTCATATCAATGGCATCCAGGAGTAGAACTTGAAACGATGTCTAGTTACGTGGGTGGAAACCAGGAATTGAATTTGAACTGACGGGAATTCACGTCAACGGCAGTCTGGAACAGAACTTGATAAAATGATGGAAATACACATCAGTGGTCACGAATGTGTTAATTTATGTAAACAATAGTTTTAATCTTGCATCATTTGTGGCTTCAGTTTTAATTGAGCTGATAGAATAACATTGGAGAATTTTTTTGTCTCAGATTTGCTGAAAATATATATTAAAAAATTGTTTGTGTTCAGTTTTTAGTCACGACTGTGTTAATTTAAGTAAACAATAATTTGAATCTTGCCTCACTTGTGGCTTCAATTTTGATTGAGCTGACAGCATAACATTGGAGAATTTTTTGTCTCAGATTTGTTGAAAATAATATATAAAAAAAAGTATTTGGGCTTGGTTTTTAGTCACAAATGTGTTAATTTATGGAAACAATTGTTTAAATCTTGCCTCACTTGTGGCTTCAATTTTGATTGAGCTGACAGCATAACATTGAAGAATATTTTGACTCAGATTTGTTGAAAATATATGTATAAAAAAATTGGTTGTGCTTAGTTTTTGTTTATTTCCTTACAATAATAAATTTTAAAATGCTATTTATAGGAATTTAAACTGTTTATATATGAACAAAATTTATTATCTAAGTGCTTTTGCTTTTTGTTCATATACATGTTTAGCAACTCTCCCAATCTTATTAGCAAGTCATTCAGGACTTGTGTGATGCCCCTTATAAATTGTTTACATAATCTAGAACACCATTTCAATTATACTAATTCACAAGATTATTTTCTTTGATTTTCTTAGATTAAGAAAGGGACAGAGTCCACACGTCTTTATTTAATCCACTTCACTCTCAACGCTACAACCACAATTCCAACCTATATCTATTATATATCATTACTTTACTGGGAAGAGTAACTCAATCTGTTCTACACAAATAATCCACTA
The DNA here is from genome assembly GCA_032207245.1 of Pardosa pseudoannulata. Classification (NCBI taxonomy): domain Eukaryota; kingdom Metazoa; phylum Arthropoda; class Arachnida; order Araneae; family Lycosidae; genus Pardosa; species Pardosa pseudoannulata. The sequence goes on along the minus strand of CM063501.1, from coordinate 111,328,746 downwards.
ACTGAGACGAATAATGCCCTATTCACACACCATGTGAAAGCACGTATTTATGCACTCCGGTTATAATGGTAATGAAAATTGCGCGCATCGAAGCATTTAATGATGCAAATGGTTTGAGCGAGCCTATAAGATTGGGGAATAGCTGTAAAATCTGTTTTCTAGCATAATATCAGGTGATTTATAAAAGAAGCTAAACCCTTTGTTCCTTAATATAACAATAAATTCAAATCCAACGTTAATAATTTTGCAAATACAAAATAATCCAGTAAAACATCTTGTTTCATAACTAAGAACCAGGTAATGCATTATCAATGTAAGCGAATTATTAAAGCAGACTGTGCCAAGACACAAAAATCTATGCCTTATATTAGTGGTCGGCAAACTTATTAGCCAGAGAGCCAAATATGAACACTGCAACAATTTTTTAAAAAATTGGGAGCCAAATCTGCTTGTTTAGTAAAGTTTTATTACACTAAGTAAGTTGTACACTAAATAAAACTAAATTTTATACTTAATGAATATTTATTAATGATATTTATTAATGACAAAACTGTTCACAGTGCAAATGCTAGTCTGTGATGCTAATTTGTACCCCCTCCCCAACTTTAGATAAAGTATGCGCGCATGCTTGTGGTACCTTTGTATCTCACCGGAGTACGCCGAAAACATACGAACAATTTCAGCCGGTATCTTGTACATGGTTTGTGTTTACGTTTAAGAAAACTAATAAAATTAAACTCGATGTTCGCTACGTATTTTTACAACAATATAAAATTTTAATTACCTATCTATCTTTTAACTTAAACAAAAAATTATGCACGTTCTCGATTTATAGAAAAATTTTAATTTATGAAAACAGGATGTAATTTTTTTCTTATAAGATTTTTTTTAAAATGAAAATATCAGAGCCGCACGTAAGGAGCCAAAGAACCACATGCGACTCTGGAGCCACATTTTGCCGACCACTACCTTATATAGTTCATTCTCGGAGCATTATTTATGATTGAGTGCGCGCACACAACAGAACCGGGCAAACTCAAGTAGTGAAACACAAGGACGAAAAAGAACAAAATAAAATTACAAGAGTAAATGAAAGAAATTTCTCTTTCAATATTGGAAACCACTCTTTCTCCGGCCCTGATACGTTTACGTGTTCGTTCTTCGATAAAATAGCTTAGGTAAGTGGCCTATTTGGTAAATGGCTTTGATTATCTTGATTGAGTTCAGTTAAGTCTTACGTCGGATTTTAAATTAGTGTCACATTTATCACGTTGACTGCCAGACGCATTTTCGATGGTTTGCCCAAGGTGCCGACTTGAACTTTTCATTGTTCAATGCATATTATACTGAGATATTATTTGCAGAAGATAAAATGAGTTATAAAATCATACTTGAAGCAGTTTTCGTGGTGGGGGTCAACGTTGACCCCCATGGCAGGCAATGTGTTATGTACTTTTATTATTTGCTGCGTCGCCAGTCACCAGTTGTCCCCACGGTGCTGTAGCCAAGTCGAGGTCCAAATCATGTATCGACCTGACTGGTATCATCATAAATGTAAACCCACCACCCACCACCCATGAAAAATTGCTTTTGCATGAACTGATACGGCAAGAAATTTGAAAAAGAAAATTCAGAGAAAATGAGGGAGATATAAATAACATAAAGGAGGAAATTTTTATCTTTGTGATTTTATTTTTTACATCCTAAAACATAGTATGTTATATACTTCCCTGTTATGCGAAAATGATGAAAGAAGTGAATAACACAGATAGAAATGCCACATACTCTTTTACACCTTGATATGTCCAAAGTGATATATGAAAACAACCCACACACAAAAGCGCGAACACACACACACACATTATATACTAGACGACCTGACAGACATTGTCCTGTTTTAACGCTGTAAAGGCAAAAATTGTAAAATGTTTTTAAATAAATTATAAATTGGACTGTTTTGATGGAAAAGTAAAGGAAAAAATTATTTTAAAAATACTTGACGCCATCACGTGTACACTCATTACAAACGTAATTAGATTAAATTAAAATTCCCACATCACTTGTACAAAGATTCTATTCTGGGACTTCTCTTACTGAAGCACACTATGGTGACTATTGCGCCCAAGATACGATGGCAGTGAAGGGTTTTAAGCTGCCTTATAATAATCTCAAAAAGTATGCAATTCTGGATTTTTAATAAAAAAAACATATTCTATTGAATAAAATTGTGAATGTAGGCAATTCTCGAATCAACTTAATTACTTACACAAAATTTGATAAAAAAAAAAAAGCCCAGCCGATTAGGATGAGTTCTATTACAAACAGGTGGACAGAAGAAGTTTATATATAAAGATATGTGTGCTTGTGAATGTATAATATATCTATATCTAGTAATACTGAAGAATAGGTAGCCTCTTGGAAAATGTGGAGAGATTACTGGTGATGTTCACTGAAACACAAATGTATTCCATCTGAACTTTGTATCCCTTGCTTTTTGACAGACTCTAATTGGCGTAAAGTGTACCAGTGTAATAGAATTATGTACTTTTTTCTTAATTAACCAAAACCACTTAGAAAGAGGGCATTTATATTTATGGGTGATTAATCCCTTAAGAGTTTTTAAAGCCAACATCTCCAAATTAAAAATTAGCCATAATGAACCATTAATTGTTCATTAAAGCATTAAGCGTATTTAATAAATAAGAAATGGATTCCACAAGATCTGGATACAAATAGAAATTAAAGTATGATAGAGTTTGTTTGAACACGGTGAAATCAGTTAAAAATATTAGGCTACCATGCTCAGAGCTTTATCGCCAAGTTAGCGGGAGCACCCTGTTCTTTACCCCTATATCTATATGTTGGTGTGTAATATTTACACGCCTACGGTAACATACTTGTTGAATTCAATAGCCGAAAATGGTTACTCTAGTGTATGTCAACGTTATATTTTTTCCAAAAAACTTTTTACCTCAAATCCAACCTAGACATGTAAAAGTGTCTATCTACTCTCAAATCATTTAACGCAGAAACGTTACTCAAGTGATCTCTTACCTCCGATTTATGATAGCCCTTTAATGCTAACATAAAGTGTTTTTCTTAATATCCATTTCATCAATCCGTCATTTTCTCCTCTTTTCCCTCCAAGGGTTGCATCTCGCAGAATGTTCTACCCAAAGTGATGCCGCAAAGACCGAATCTGCCAGAAAGATTTTATCTGGATGGTGTCCAAATTATGTCCCAACCTGACTTGTATCAACAGAAATGTCAATTTTTCCCCTTCAGAAAATGGAAAATTCAGAGGAGGGAAATATAGAAAAAAAAATGATAAAAAGAACATTTTTTCGTTTTATTTTTACAACCTGAAATTCGTTTGGTCTTAAATTTATCTTTGCTGCGATAGTGATAAAAAACTGATATACACTGGCTAAGTTACGCAAAATTAGATATTCTTGTAAGATATATTCCAATACCACTGAGTACCTCAAAAATACCATGTAGTGAACAACACAGATATGCACTCGCATTTTCTATATAATACCTGAACGTTTATACTTACATTTGTCTTCTTTTTAAAAGCTTAAAATGTCATCATTACAAACTGAGCCAATAGCACATCAATACATGTCACAAAGACCTAAGCAGTAAAAAGAGGATTCGAAATTTTCAAGAATTGCACATTTTATGATTTAAGGATGCATTTCGGAAGAATATTCCTTAAGTTACCATATGTGGGGTTCTATAAAAAATCTCTATGTTTTGTTATGTATCTATGTTGAATTCGTTTGAAGATTCAGTTTACCTTTGTCTTACAATGTACTAAATTTATATAGACATGAATGTATAATTATGTGTATATATATATATATATGTATATATGTATATATATATATATATATATATATATATATATATATATATATATATATATATATATATATATACACATGTATATATATGTATATATATATATATATATATATATATATATGTATGTATGTATATATGTATATATATATATATATGTGTGTGTGTGAGTATTATATATATATATATTAGTATACATGTATATATAAATATAGTAGATTGTAAGAAAAAGGTAAACTGAATCTACAAACGAATTTAACTTAAATACATAACAAAGAATAGAGATTTTCTTAGAACCCCACAGATGGTCACTTAAGGAATATTCTGTCGAAACGCATCTTGTAATCTGATACATAAAATACTAAAATAAATTTATAGCTAAATTTCTTCATTACTGTTCCAGATAATTCTCCGAGGGTTTTGATCAAGAGCAAAAGCTCCAAGTGTCTCTGCTTTCGTTCCCCTTTTAATAGTACTTTAATTTGGGGCTACAGTTCAAGCTCTCAAGAAAAGAGTGTAACCAACTAATACTTAATATAGGCCTAGCTTTTAGGTTAGGTAATTCTGAACTGAAAAGAAAATTCACGCTGTTGTAGTCACATTTTTTTAGAATTTTGCTTTATTTCTAGACGATTTTACAACAGTCACAGATTATCTTCTATTCTTAAATTGGCAATGAGATGTCGCAGTTCATCCCGTCCCTACAATAATGTGGTTACCTATCCAACAATTATTACGAAAATAAACATTTTCTTCGGGGAACCTCTTTACACCACTTGTCCATGACTCCAAACCCACATCGTATAAATAGTTTTACGACGAATATATGTGGTAGATGAGTTGAAGAAAATCTAGATGGTGATATCCAATAACTCAAAGCAACACTTCTTGACAACATGTATTTTTGACGGAAAGTTACATTTATAAATTGCATATAAAATAAAATATAGATTCGAAATAAAGATCTTGATTCATCTGTCATCGTATAAAGAGAGTATCACGTCGCTCTTTACTCTCAGCTACACCAACGTCCTTCTGATCAGTCCATGTGGCTGGTGATGGCAACAAGAGCGCAACAATCCTTGAGTGCTACAGGCTGTTAACATATATATATATATATATATATATATATATATATATATATATATATATATATATATATATATATATATATATATATATATATATATATAATGTGTGTGTGTTTGTATAATATTTTAGTGTATACTTCATTACTTCATGCTGGGTCCATCTGAAAAATGTCTAGACGGAAGAAGAGGAATTTGGAAAACTTAAGTTTATTAATTAGCAAGATAATCTCATTTAGTTTGGTGAAAAACGTCACAAAATTATATTTTTAACTTCTAAAGATGAACATGGTTATCCAATGAAAATGAATGGACAAAAAGGTGGCTTAATGATTCAGTTTTTACCAGCATAGTTGCTATGAGTAAGAAATAAGATGGCAATTTCGCCAATGGTTTGTTGTACGTATATCAGATCTCTCAAAATATTATTTCAGAATGAAATTAATTAAAATATTTTAATTTTGTTAAAATATCATTACACAAGCACACATATATATATATATATATATATATATATATATATATATATATATATATATATATATATATATATATATATATATATATGTGTGTGTGTGTGTGTGTGTGTATGCGCGTATATATGTAAGGAGGGATAAATCACGCACCACGGAGAAGATGTAAAATAACAAAAACTTTAATAACAAGAACAAATAAGAAAAACATTAAGAAATTTGAAGGATGCCTCCTCGCATCATCACCAACAACGGTCATTAGCTCGACCAAGTTCACACGAGCACTCTACGCGTACACTGTCCAGATGTAAGTCCTTTCGTCACAGGCAGCGCCTTCTGGGGGCAAAGTTCCAAGTCATGGAATGTTGAATACCACATATATATATATATAGACATATATGTACATATATATATATATATATATATATTATATATTATATACATATATATTATATATTATATTTATATATTATATATTATATACATATATATTATATAGTATATACATATATATATATATATATATATATATATATACATATATGTATAATCAGGTATCTATCTTTCGTGTGCCAATACTGAAAAAAATGAATCAGATGAGAAGATACAGTGTAGAGCAAGATATTCCATTATGCTTTGACGAGTCAACAATACCCTCTAATAAACAACAAATGCACTTATATATTAATCAAACGTTAAGTGTGTATGATTAAGACACGTCTAAATGCTAATATAATCACCTTGCAATTTTGTGTGTAAACGATTATAAGCTCTTCTGCTATTTACTTAAGGAATTTAAACTTAAAGATATAGATGAATTTAGTTTGGTTTGGTTTACAGCCATGCTGCCTACTTTTTTACAAAATATTTATAGTTAAGTTTCATCAAATTATTTTGTTAACCTTATTTGTACTGCTCATATGCTATTAACATATTGTGTGTGGGACACGTTTTCTCACGATTGATACTTCAGCGAGGGTCACGTACATGTACGGGTTAGTGTAACAACATGTGGGTACAAAAATAACGTTATATACAGGAAAACGAAGCCGAATGTTCTTGTCTACTACATAGATTCTGGAAAAATTTAGACAAATAAAAACTAGTTTTTACATCAGTCGATGCGTAACCACAGAACGGAAGGTTGATTAAAAAATCAATTTAATATTTAAAATTAACTTTTTATTTAACCTAGAGAGAATAATATATATATATGTATATGTATTTTATTATATATATATATTTATATTTATATATATATATATTTGTTTATTTGTCTATTTATATATTTGTTTATATATTTCCAATACGAATAAACTAAAAATATATTTTTTGTTTACAAAAATCTTATGTTTCTTATTTATATATTTGTTTAACTGTTTCAATATAAAATACGAAAAGTTGTTTAAGAAATTAAATAATTTTCTATCTATTGAGATTTAACTGAATAACTAAATTTACGCGCAAAACTTCAGCTCCTGGTACAATTCCACTGTGAAATGTACCCGCACACAATGAGCTCTGGACACTAGTACGGACACTAGTAGAACTACTAGTACGGGCTAGTGTAACAACATGGTTTGTTTGTGGGTACAAAAATAACTGTAAATACAGGAAAATGAAACAGGATGTTCTTGTCTACTACATAGATTCTGGAAAAATTTAGACAAATAAAAACTAGTTTTTACATTATTGGTTTTATATTGCTCTTTTCATTTTTTATAATGTAAAAATGTTCATATATAACATACTTTGAAAAAATCAAACTTATATACTACTATTTCTATTTGATTTTTCATATTTACGATGCTATTATAAATTTATCCACTAAAAATATAATTTTTGTTTACAAAAATCTTATGGTTGTTATTTTTATATATCTATTTATATATTTGTTTATGTATTTCAATATAAAATACGAAAAGTTGTTTAAAAAATTAAATAGTTTTCTATCTATTGAGATTTAACTGAATAACTAAATTTATGCCCGCTCCCCGTACAATTCCACTGCGAAATGTTCCCGCACACAATGTGTTAACTTGATGAACTTAAACGTGTACAGATATCATGATAAACACCAGAGAGAAAACCCGGGTACAAGTGTGGGAGTTAAAAAGAAACTAAACAGGTATGCCTTAAAATATACTAGATAGAATTACTAGATGGTATCCATGATTACAAAATACTGTTTTCTAATATTACATTACTTGTATTTGTACTCCAAAAATATGATCAAGATTAACTCTGAAACTTCACATTTCACATTCCACTGCTCTTCTCCATCCCACACACACGTGTGTGTTTGGGACTCTATGGTCTACTTTCCTGCAACACGAGGGCTAATGAGGCCAGAACTTACTGCTTAACCCATATTGTACCACACCAACTAAATATTTGTGTAAGTTATTAAAACTTAATCCATATCATTAATATGGTGTAACTAAGTATATAAAACCAAAATTTTGAAAAAATATTTCTAATTTTTTATGTAATTGGCTGTTCCATAAATAGGACAACGGCTCATTACACTACTAAAACTTAACAAATATCACTTACATTGTATTAGGCTGATTCATAGATGAAATTTTGGGAAACAGTCAAAACAAAGTCCAACATTACATTTTAAGCACACTGTTGTAGGTTTTCTCTTCCAGTTATTGAACTGGAAGTAAGAGAGTAAGTTTATCTTGCAAAAAATCTCCAGTTCTCTGAATAGAATAGACATCTATTTACCCCTTGTTATGTCCAGGTGTGTGAACAGGTGTTTGAACAGGTTTTCATTGAAAGATAAGAAAAGAATCTGCGCTATCAATGCAATATCGAATTCATAGAAAAATAATCGGGATTGGACCGTTGTCTTCATTTTAGGGCACCTTTTTTATACTTACAAAATACACATGTAAAATATATTTTTCAACAAAAACTTTCATCTACATTATTAGCTCTGTTTTCAAACTAAAAGTAACCTTTACAATGTTTAAAAAATAATAATAATAAAAATAAATATAAAATTAAACATTAAAAATGACAATTTTTAAGAGGTTGTTGAAAATAAATTTTACAATACAATATAATTTAATTTCTCAGTTTTTTTTTTTTTTTTTTTTTGTTACTATGCTAAAGTGCGTCTATTTTAAAGGTGTTAAAATAAAATCCACTCAGAAAATATTTATAAATTTTTTATTAAATGGAATTTTATTTGCTGTCCTGTTTATAGAACAGCGATCCAATATGGGTTAAGGGGACACATCCCCTTTAAGAGACTTCAAAATGAGGATTTTTTGTTATTTTTGGATTTTCCATAACTTTTTTTTTATTACGGAAATTACTTGGAATTTTTAGCATTTAATCTCTGAATCTAGTTAATTATTTTCCTGTATTTACTTTGTTTCTGGTAAGTAAAAACGTTTTTTATAAAATAAAATAAAAGTTCTTGTTTTGAAAATTTAAAAATTTTACTGTCACACTGCGCCCTCTTTTACAGTAACACAAACTATATTTCAGCAATATTTTTTGCATTTTTATAAACAAAAGACATTAGGTATTATTCTCCACCTATTTAAAATTTAAAAGCTATCACAAATTTTACACCAGGGGAATAAATTTTCAAAAAACCTAAAATAACGTTGGAAAAATAAATTTCAAATACAATAAATAACCCATAAAATAAAAAATTCAAAAAAGTAGGTGGAGTTTCATTGTAGTACTATAATGTACTTACCTTGAAAATTATAGATGAATACGTGCAATAGTTTTTATTCTAGAGTGTGCGCAAGTTTGAAAAACATCATTTTGAGTAAAAATGCATTTAAAGTTAAAACTTTAGATATTTTCATCACATTTCCATTAAAACATTTGATAAAATGGTTTAAAATTGCCTATATGTTTACATTGTCCCTTCTGTTTCTAATATTTTTACTTTTATAGTAATTTCATTTCTTTTTCTTGCTTTCCAAGCCACTAACGTAAGCATCTCAGCCAAACGAATCAGCTGTTGATTATTGTTGTATGTAAATACTCTTGCATAATTACCAATTTGTTAAGACAGTTCTTGTATAACACTGGTTCAAACAAGATGACCATCATTAAATACATAAAATGCATCATTTATCACTATCTGAACAATATTAATCTTAAAACAGTTTCAACGCTAAAAGTGATGACACAACGGCAGGGACAAACATAAACACCAGCTGGGTGATTTAAATGTCACATGCTGTCAGTGTTTCTTTTTTATGTTATAGTTTTACAGGTTCTAATTCGAATATTTCACTGGGGTTTGTTTTAAAGGATTCAGAAAATTCCAAAAATTATAAAAATGAAAAAATCGATTTTTTGAAGATTTAAATGTGATATGTCCCCTCAAAGCTGTTTCCGAATGGCTACGAATAACCATACAATAACCTACGAATAACCATCAGGATTCGAACTCATGAATCCCGGTATCGAAGATCAGTGCTCTAACCGTTCAGCCCTCCTTTGGCTGGATTACGGATGAAAGAATTGATTAAAGTAGTGAATCTACTCTGAGAGTTCTATTAGACTTTGATACAGTAAAATCAACATTCCATAAACACATTCAAAAACTACAATTTTCTTTTTCGTTTAATCTAAATCAAATAACCTATTTCGAATGTTACATTACAAAGATCCTTTCATTGTCTTTGTCCAGTAAAATCTTCTAAATAATTTACTCAGTTTTAACTTTCATAGTTTTGACATATTCTTCATTAGAACAAAATATTGACAAAAAAGTTAGAGCAGAAATTAATTTCTAAATGCTTTAAATAGATAATATCAGTTGCAATCTTCTATATTTACAACGCACTTAAGTAAAATATCCATCTTCTCTCCTCCAACAATAATTTACTGTAGATGGCTTACTAAAATGCTCTCTTTTTCGTCTGTAAGAAAACCGTTTAATGCCAACATAAAGAGTGTTTCTTAATTTCCGTTCCATCTATCCCTTATATCTTTCTTTACCCACCCACACTGCACAGAATAATTCATCTCGCGGAATATTCTGGCCCGAAGTGATGCGGCGATGACCGAATCTGCCGAAAAGATATTATCTGGAAGGTTTCCAAATTATATCCCGACCTGACTTGTATCAACAGAAATGTCAATCCCCCCCCCTCCAGAAAATATGCTTTTTCATGAATTTCTTTTGACATCTTGAACGAGAAGTTTGAAAGGACAAAAATTAGAGATGAATGAAGTTGATAAAAAGAGGGAAGAAATTTTAATTTATTTCATTCCTGCAAGATGAAACATTCGTCATTCTTATATTTACCTTTTTTTCCAAATCCCCTGAAAGCAGTGAATTTATGCTGAAAAAAAGACGCTAAGTTATCTATTGCTCCTTGATGTATAAAAATTCCATATAATAACAGCATATGTTATCTGTCCGACTGTCCTCGAATTTATGAAGCGGTTGTACCTGGAATGAATAGAGGCATCCATAATAGATTCTTGATGAGTTAGGGTTAGCAATGTTTGAAATTCACCCCTTCTCCGTTTTATGCAGCTTGAACAGTTCACTGTAAAGAAACCTCTAATCGTTTTAAATTGTAGTCCCCGCCGAACATTTAATGCCATTTTTTCAAGCCCTATTTTCTCCGGTTAAGAGTAGGTGATTAAATTTAATAATTTACCACATAAAAAATAGGTAAAAATAGTATTTTTCCTAGAACAATGACGTCATTCCTTTAACCATCTCATTTAATCATTTCTTATTTTAAATTATATAAATATTGTCAGCATTATTTTCATACTTTTTATCACTGAACTTAGATATTATGTCAATAATTTTCTTTTATATTTGGCTTAAATAATAGAATAGGTACATATGTGATAATTTTAAATTTAATCATCGATTATTTTTTGGTGAAATGAAAGTTTCATCCCCGAATCAACCGAATCAACAAATTGTTTCTACCTCCAGGGTGTAGTGGAAAGGATAGTTTCATTCCTTTACTTTAATTAATTACTGTGGCAAAAAAAATTGGGAAGAACTTAGCTAAAAAAGATTTGAATTATCATTCTAAATGGTTTGTTTTGGAGCGCTACTGTCTACTTTTTGCAACACGAGGGCTAACGAGACCAGGACCTACTGCTTAAAGCCGATTCCGGACGGCTACGAATATCCATGCCATAGTGGGATTGGAACCTACAAACTCCAGTTACGAAGGCCAGAACCCTAACCTATCGGCCATCGTTCGGCGATTCTAAATGAATACAATGTGGTTCTAAACTGCATTTACAGTATTGGGAAATTTTAGAGGAATATGAAGATAAAAAAAATTATTAGGAGTGTAGCATATAATTATCAGCCAAAAAACAAGCCATTTTTACCTGCTTTAATAGGGTACTTTACAATTCTGGAAAATTAAAAATTTTACTGATAACTGCATATGACGGACTGTATGCTACTATCACATAATGATCAAACTTTTCATGGTTTCAAGTGCTGCGTTTTAAAACGATGAAGCAGTGCATTTTAAATGTAAGACACTAGTAATTACAACTACAGTTTAAAACAATTAGAGACTTCTTTACAGTGAACTATTCAAGCTGGTTTAAGTTTACCCAAAAACGAATTCATCGCCTATGCTTACATAAATATTTTTTTTCTCTATTTCATGCTCTTTTCTACGGCACCTTGCCTCTAGCTAAACGCCATCCAGTGGACATCAGCAGTAACATTTCTGAAGAATTTGTATGCTACATTTACGACCATAGTAGTATAGTCTGTTATAAAGGGCTTGTCTATTAAGTACCAGACACATTGCGGAACATCAAAGTTTTAGCCATGATTTTCAATCAACACTACTGACTCATACACTTACGTTTTAAGAACCCTACGTATACACACAGGCAAGGACACAAAAAAAATTGATGATCCTTATGAAAATATTTTTTAATAGAACAAATGTCTCACACATGTTGGCAAAAAATATGTTAATCAATATTAAAAGAAAAATATTAGATGATGATTCAATCTGGCCTGATTATTACATCTGGTTTTTATATAATAGAATAATTTGTTGGAATGGGCTTGCCTATTAAGTTTGAGACATATTGTCAAGCCTCATATGTTTTAAACATTATTTACAATGATTATTTATGATTCATACATATACATTTAAAAAAACCTCTGCCCCTTGAAAACAATAGAGAAAAACGTTGCCATTATAAAATGATTACACTTTTCACATGAATTCGATGATCTTTATAAGAAAATTTGCCGATAAAAGAAACCTCTTACCCATGTTGGAAAAAATATGTTAATCAACATTAAAAGTAAAAATTAAAATGATGATTTAACCCTTAATTTGGCTAAGTCTGGCCGCTACACTGGACATGTATATCTATAAGTACTATATAACATAATTCTCAGTGTTCGCCACAGCAGACATTATCTAAAAAAATGGAAAATATTTTTTTTGTTTATTTTACAGAGATCATAATGTCTATACAGACATAGGAAAATAACAGAAATTAAAAAATATTTGAAAAAACATCTTGTCAATTTAAGTGTTAATATGGCCCGATTACTACATTTGGCTTTTATATAATAGAATAATCTATTGGAATGGTCTTACCTATTGAGTTTGAGACATATTGCGGAGCCTCATGTGTTTTAAACATCGTTTCAAAGATTATTTATGACTCATACATATACCTTTGACAACCACCTCCCCCTGAAAAACTAGAGAAAAACATTGCCGCTTTAAGATAAATAGAATTTTCACATGAATTCGATGATCCTTAAAAGAAAATTTGCCTATAGAACAACCATGTAACCCATGTTAACAAAAAATATATTAATCAATATTGAAAGTAAAAATTAAAATCATTTAATCTGGCCGGATTACTACAGTTTGCTTTCACATGATAGAGTATTCTGTTGGAATGGACTTAACTATTAAGTTCGAGACATATTGCGGAGCCTCGTGTGTTTTAAACATTATTTGCAATTATTTCTTACTCATATACATACATTTAACAAACCCCTCCCCTCCCCTCTGAAAAAATAGAGGAAAACGTTGCCGCTTTAAAAGGAATAGAATTTTCACATGAATTCGATGATCCTTCTAAGAAAATTTGTCAATAGCACTATCCTGTAACCCATGTTGGCAAAAAATATATTGATCAATATTGAAATTAAAATTAAAATGGTCATTTAATCTGGCTCGATTACTACATTTGGCTTTTACATAACAGAATAATCTGTTGAAATGGGCTTACCTATTAAGTGTGAGGCATATTGAGGAGCCTCATGTGTTTTAAACATCATTTTCAAAGATTATTTCTGACTCATATATATACATTTAACATAGCCCCACACTCTCCCTGAAAAAAATAGAGGAAAACGTTGCCGATTTAAAATGAATAGAATTTTCACATGAATTCGATTATCCTTATAAGAAAAGATGACAATAGCACTAACCTGTAACCCATGTTGGCAAAAAAAATTTCATCAATATTGAAATTAAAATTTAGAAGGACCATTTAATCTGGCCCGATTACTAGATTTGGCTTTTATATAATAGAATAATCTGTTGGAATAGGCTTCGATGATCTTTATAAGAAAATTTGGGGATAGCACAAACCTGTAACCCATGTTGGCAAAAAATATATTAATCAATATTGAAAGAAAAAATTAAAATGATCATTTAATCTGTCCAGATTACTACATTTGGCTTTTATATAATAGAATAATCTGTTGGAATGGGCTTACCTAATAAGTTCGAGATATATTGTGGAGTCTCGTGTGTTTTAAACATTATTTGCAATTATTTCTCACTCATACATATACAATTAACAATCCCCTTCCCTCCCCCTAAAAATAAAATAGACGAAAACGTTGCCACATTTAAAGGAATAGAATTTTCACCGGAATTCGATGATCCTTATAAGAAAATTTGTCAATAGAAGAAACCTCTTACCCATGTTGGAAAAAATATATTAATCAATATTAAAAGAAAAAATTAAGATGATCATTTAATCTGGCCGGATTACTACAGTTTGCTTTTTACATAATCGAATAATCTGTTGGAAATGGGCTTGCTTATTAAGTTTGACACATATTGCAGAGCGTCATGTGTTTAAAACATCGTTTTCAATAATTATTTATGGCTCATACATATACCTTTAACAAACCCCCACATTTAACCCTGAAATAAATCGAGAAAAACGTTACCGATTTAAAATTAATAGAATTTTCACATGAATTCGGCGATCCTTAAAAGAAAATTTGGCGATAGCACAAACCTGTAACCCATGTTCGCAAAAAATATATTAATCAATATTAAAAGAAAAAATTAAGATGATCATTTAATCTAACTGGATTACTACAGTTTACTTTTTACATAATCGAAGAATCTGTTGGAAACGAGCTTGCCTATTAAGTTTGAGACATATTACAGATCCTCATATGTTTTAAACATTGTTTTCAATTATTATTTATGGCTCATACATATACCTTTAACAACCCCCTGCCCCCTGAAAAAATAAACAAAAACGTTGCCACTTTCAAAGGAATAGAATTTCCACATGAATTCGATGATCCTTATAAGAAAATTTGCCAATAGTACTAACCTGTAACCCATGTTGGCAAAAAATACATTGATCAACATTGAAAGTAAAAATTAAAATGATCATTTAATCTGGCCCGATTACTACATTTGGTTTTTACATAATAGAATAATCTGTTGGAATGGGCTTACCTATTAAGTTTGAGACATATTGAGGAGCCTCACGTGTTTTAAACATCATTTTCATGATTATTTCTGACTCATACATATACATTTAACAAACCCCCACATTTAACCCTGAAATAAATCGAGAAAAACGTTACCGATTTAAAATTAATAGAATTTTCACATGAATTCGGCGATCCTTAAAAGAAAATTTGGCGATAGCACAAACCTGTAACCCATGTTCGCAAAAAATATATTAATCAATATTGAAAGTAAAAATTAGAATGACCATTTAATCTGGCCCGATTACTAGATTTGGCTTTTATATAATATAATAATCTGTTGGAATGGGCTTCGATTATCCTTATAAGAAAATTTGGCGATAGTACAAACCTGTAACCCATGTTGGCAAAAAATATATTAATCAATATTGAAAGGAAAAATTAAAATGATCATTTAATCTGTCCAGATTACTACATTTGGCTTTTATATAATAAAATAATCTGTTGGAATAGGCTTACTTATTAAGTTTGAGACATATTGAAGAGCCTCATGTGTTTTAAACATTATTTGCAATGATTATTTCTGACTCATACATATACATTTAATAAGCCCCCACCCTCCTCCTGAAAAAAAAAGAGGAAAATGTTGCCGCTTTAAAATGAGTAGTATTTTCACATGAATTTGATGACCCGTATAAGAAAATTTGCCGATAGCACTAACCTGTAACCCATGTTGGAAAAAAATATATTGATCAATATTGAAAGTAAAAATTTAAATTATCATTTAATCTGGCCGGATTACTACAGTTTGCTATTACATAATAAAATAATCTATTGGAATGGGCTTACCTATTAAGTTTGAGACATATTGCAGAGCCTCATGTGTTTTAAACATTGTTTTCAATAATTTTTTATGGCTCATACATATACCTTTAACAACCCCCTGCCCCCTGAAAAAATAGAGAAAAATGTTGCAGCTTTAAAAGGAATAGAATTTTCACCTGAATTCGATGATCCTTATAAGAAAATTGGTCAATAAAAAAAACCTCTTACCCATGTTGGAATAAATATATTAATCAATATTAAAAGAAAAAATTAAGATGATCATTTAATCTGGCCGGATTACTACAGTTTGCTTTTTACATAATCGAATAATCTGTTGGAAATGGGCTTGCCTATTAAGTTTGACACATATTGCAGAGCGTCATGTGTTTTAAACATCGTTTTCAATAATTATTTATGGCTCATACATATACCTTTAACAACCCCCTGCCCCCTGAAAAAATAAACAAAAACGTTGCAACTTTAAAAGGAATAGAATTTTTCACATGAATTCGATGATCCTTCTAAGAAAATTTGTCAATAGCATTAACCTGTAACCCATGTTGGCAAAAAATATATTGATCAATATTGAAATAAAAATTAAAATGGTCATTTAATCTGGCTCGATTACTACATTTGGCTTTTACATAATAGATAATCTGTTGTAATGGGCTTACCTATTAAGTGTGAGACATATTGAGGAGCCTCATGTGTTTTAAACATCATTTTCAATGATTATTTCTGACTCATACATATACATTTAACAAACCCCCACACTTTCCCTGAAAAAAATAGAGGAAAACATTGCCGATTTAAATTGAATAGAATTTCCACATGAATTCGATGATCCTTATAAGAAAAGATGACAATAGCACTAACCTGTAACCCATGTTGGAAAAAAAATATTCATCAATATTGAAATTAAAATGTTGAATGACCATTTAATCTGGCCCGATTACTAGATTTGGCTTTTATATAATAAAATAATCTGTTGGAATGGGCTTCGATGATCCTTATAAGAAAATTTGGCGATAGCACAAACCTGTAACCCATGTTGGCAAAAAATATATTGATCAATATTGAAAGTAAAAACTAAAATGATCATTTAATCTGTCCAGATTACTACATTTAGCTTTTATATAATAGAATAATCTGTTGGAATGTGCTTACCTATTAAGTTTGAGACATATTGAAGAGCCTCGTGTGTTTTAAACATTATTTGCAATGATTTTTTCTGACTCATACATATACATTTAATAAGCCCCCACCCTCCTCCTGAAAAAAAAAAGAGGAAAACGTTGCCGCTTTAAAATGAGTAGAATTTTCACATGAATTTTCACGATGATCCTTATAAGAAAATTTGCCGATAGCACTAACCTGTAACCCGTGTTAGCAAAAAATATATTGATCAATATTGAAAGTAAAAATTTAAATGATCATTTAATCTCGCAGGATTACTACATTTTGCCTTTACATAATAGAATAATCTATTGTAATGGGCTTACCTATTAAGTGTGAGACATATTGCGGAGCCTCATGTGTTTTAAACATTATTTGCAATGATTATTTATGACTTTTACATATACATTTAACAACCCCTCAACTCCCCCCTGAAAAAAATAGAGGAAAACGTTACCGCTTTAAAATGGATAGACTTTTCATATGAATTCGATGATCCTTAAAAGAAAATTTGCTGATAGAACAACACTTCGGAGCATCATGTGTTTTAATCATTATTTACAATGATTATTTCTGACTCATACTCATACATTTAACAATCCTCTTCCCCAACCCCCACAAAAAATGGAGGAAAACGCGACACTTTAAAATGAATCAAATTTTTACTTGAATTAGATGATCCTTATAAGAAAATTTTCCGGTAGCACAAACCTGTCACCCATGTTGACAAAAAATATATTAATCAATATTGAAAGTAAAATTTAAAATGATCATTTAATCTGGCCGGATTACTACAGTTTGCTATTACATAATAGAATAATCTGTTAGAATGGGCTTACATATTAAATTCCAGATATTGAGGAGCATCATGTGATTTAATAATTATTTACAATGAATATTTCTAACTCATACACATACATTTAACAACCTCATCCCCAGAAAAATGGAGATAAAGGTTGCGGTTTAAAAATCGAACTTTCATATGAATTAGATGATCCTTATAAGAAAATTTTCCGGTAGCACAAACCTGTCACCCATTTTCTCAAAATTTATATTAATCCAAAGTAAAAATTAAGATAATTTTTTAATCTGGCCTGATTTCTACATTTATCACTTATACAGTGCAAACGCATTATATTTACAAAAATTATTTTAAGTTATTTTGTGTGTTTAAATGATTGAATATTACCTAAATCAGGGAGTAATTCCGAGTGTCCTTCTTGAAGTGGCACGCACGAAAGTATATAGGAATAAATGGTCAGATTTCTCACAGGGTAATGGGATATTTAAGACCATTTTTCTAATTTAAAGTATTGTTACGGATTTAACCACTGGGTGTTATTTGGAATTTGGCTTAATGTTAAAGGTAACAGAGAAAGTAATTTAGTCTCGTTTTGGTAGTAAATTCTTGCAAGTTTAATATTGTATACATTTTACGTACTTCGCAAGATTTATTTTGTTTTTATCCGTAAAAATAATATAGATTTTCATTATCTTAAAAGTAAAAATAGTGAAATTGTGCAATAAAATTGTTTTTCTCTTTTGGAGATAAGTAAATAGGTTTGTTATGTAGCGGATAAGGAAAGTTTATGAGCTAGAAGAACGGAAGTTTGGTTTGATTGGTTTACTTGCATTTGGAGTGCTATGGTGTATTTTTTGCAACACGAGGGCTGATGAGACCGGGACCTACAGTTTGAAGCCCATTGGGACCAGAAGAACAAAAGTTGATACAGTTTCAATGTTGTGAACATGTTGAAATATATGAAATTTTGGTCTCAGTTGTAGAAAAAGGGTTAAATTTCAACAAATAGTGAGTAAGTTGGCGATAATTTGGTTTCATTTCGATATTATTACCAAGCAATCAAAAACAAAAACATGCTATGACCATAACTAAATGATATCACCATTTAGCTATGGTCACTTCATGGTATTATTCAAAAGTATATTGTTGTTAGATGACCTCTAGCAAAGTTTATTCAAATATTAAAATACCTTTATGCTGGAGTATACAAAAAATCGAAATTTTCATTGGATTAATTTATACTTAAACTTCATGCATTTGTTCCATAGTTAGCTTTAATTAGTTTAGATAGGAAGTCTAAATACAATTAAAAGAACTTCTATCCTCTAGCAGTTACGTATAGTTGCCTTTCTTTGAAGGCCTGAGATGAAACAATAAAAATTTATCTGATGGAAAGGATTATAAATGTCCCTGCTCTCATTCATAAATCAAGAAATTAAACTAACTATAAGGGCCGGTCTCACCAAAGTTAATGGCTAACCGCGATTAACCTATGGCGCCAGCCAATGGTGGAACGTAATTCTCTGTTTAAACAGAGATTAATCGCGGTTAGCGGTTAAACGACTTTGATGAGACCGGCTCTAAGACTGCTACCATATTATAGTCGACTTATGACACTGGTATCTTCTACGTCATAATGACGTCAGAAATCGTCAGACATGAGAATTATGTACCATAAATGTCCCTCTCTGACCTTATTGTGGCGCAGAAGTCACCAATTACATATGTCTATTGTAATATGGTAGCACCCATAGTCTAATATATTGCACTCGTTAAAGTTAACATTTACTTTTATTTGTTCTTAAATTTTTAACTCCAGCATTTTATTCTTTGAAGTAAAGTTTAGCTTATTTAAAACTATTCAAACCGGAGGAAGATGTAAAAATATAAAATAAACATTTTTATCACAATAATCAATATTCAGCTAAAGAAATAATTTTCGGTTCGTACCGAACGTTCGTTGTGCCAACCTGGTCATCTCTGCAACATTCCGTTTAAACAGAGATTACCGCGGTTAGCCGTTAAACGACTTTGGTGAGACCGGCTCTAAGTCTAATATATTGCATTAATTAAAGTTAACATTTATTTTTATTTGTTCTTAAAATTTTAACGCCAGCATTTTTTTTATTTGAAGTAAAATTTAGCTTATTTAAAACTATTCAAACCGGAGGAAGCTGCAAAACTATAAAAGGAATATTTTTATCTCAATAATCAATATTTAGCTCAGAAATAACTTCTTTCCAATTAGTTTTTTTAAATTGCATGTCGTATTCATTAACCCTTGATATGCAGTAATGAATTGGGGTTGTGTGCAGTTTCATGTGCAATTGTAAAATTTGACGAATCTAATTCAATGTGCAGTATGTTATAAGAGTTCTTGGTTGCTTCATCCATAAGATGACAATCTGGTTTTCCGACATACTTCTACTGATTACATACTTGACAAACAATAACAAGTTGGAGTCTTTATTTATTTCATGTGCAAATGTAAAGTTTGATGAGTATAACACGTAAAGATCTGTTATCTGTCGATCTTGGTTTGTTAACAATGTTCAAAATTCTCACCTCTCCCAACTTCTAAACAATACCAAGTTGGATCCACAATCAGTAAAGCAGAAAGAAGCACAATGAAAGCAGTATTCAGTATATCAATGATCTGGAGCAGAAAATGACAATATTTGTGTGTCAAAGACTCAAATAGTATGAAAAATAACAAAAGTGACAATGATAGCCGTTCTCACCAAAGTCGTTTAACGGCTAACCGCGATTAACCTCTGTTTAAACTGAGAATTGCATTCCACCATTGGTTGGCGCCATGGATTAATCGCGATAAAAAGTTAAACGACTTTGGTGTGACTGTTAGATATGCAAATTCAAATGTTCAGCATCAATGAACCCATACGTGAAATTGAACAACTGCGGGACTGTCTCTGATGAATACTGGATGTAGTATTAAGACGGGCGAAGTAAATCTGACTGGCTTTGGTTTTTCGTTTCAGTTCTCCCTGGCTTGCAAAGTTCCGGCAAGTTGTTACCTCCTCCTCGTCGATAGTTAAATTGAATTTGTTGAGCTAAATACTATGTGCCTGTATAAGGTACTGTGAATTATTCTTTAGATATGTTGTGCAAAGAACGCATCTGTGAAATTCTTCTTCAAAATTGTTTACGTTTATCATTTTACTGCAACTATTTATGTTTTAGTTAAATAATATATTATTTCTTTAGAATTAATGTATTATCTTTTGCCATAAAGATGATATGTCGTTTAAAAGTTAATGCACTATGACTCCATTCCCAAACTCATGGGCTGATATAAAATATTACAGCCCAACATGAACGACCTTGAGTCAATTGAAGGTAATATAATAATCCAAATTTCAGAGTAAACTATTCTCTTTCTCAACTTGCTCAAAGTTGTTCAGGTGAATTAAATTAAATAGTATTTTTAGAAAGAATCAAATTTAGTTCTATTTGTATGTCAAGAGATACAAGGGCTTACTCTGGATGTTGCCAGTCGGTTAGCACGTTGGTCACATTGATGTCAGCTTGCTGGACATTATACGAACAAACTATCAAGCTGACGTCACTGAACGTGCGAACCGACTCACAATGTCCAGAGTAAGCCCCTAAGCTTGTTCCAAAATTTCGTTTTTATCTCGTGATGGCAATTTCTTTTATCAACATAACCATGAACAAAATCGTAAAGCACATCCAACACAAGATGTCCACTGACGAAGCAAAACATTGCTCTATAGAGAACAGATTGATTATGAAAAGCTCATGGAATTCATAAATAACTACAATCCATGGTTATTTGTTTACATTTTTAAAACCATTCATCGCACCGCAGAATGACCTGTGGACGATATTTTTGTGTGAAAGACTCAAATATTATGAAAAATAAATATATGACAATATTTGTCCACCTGTTTTAAGACCTATCATTTGATCATACAAAATAGTAAAATTTTAAAACTATCTTCGTTGTCTTTCATAAATCAAGAAAGCAATGAGATTTAAGTAAAATTAAAATTTGTTTAATTATTTAAAATAATTTCGATTTTTATTTACAGTTTTTATAAAAATAAATAAAATTTGTTTGATTCTTTAAATTAGTTTCGATTTTTATTTCTAGAGTTATAACTTCAGTCTATGGTTATTTGTTTACATTTTTAAAATCACTCGCAGTCCCGCAGGATGAAATCAATTTGAAGACCTATTTGATCTTACAAAGAAATGAGGTTTTAAACCGGTCTTTGTTATTTTTCATAAATCAAGATTTAGTAAACAAAATTTGTTATTCTTTGAAATAGTTTAATATTTCCACTTATAACTTCAGTCTATGGTCATTTGCTCGACAGGATGAAATCAGTTTGAAGATCTATTTGATCTTACAAAGGAATGAGGTTTTAAACCGTTCTTCGTTAATAAATCGATAGAATATATTATTTAAGTATCATTTTTTGAGTGTTTAAGAGTTTTTTAAATATATGATAATAGTGCAGAATGAAATGCGTATAATTAGAGAACAATAGAAATTATTAACATGTAATTATGTAATAAGTAATTTTTACCAACAAAAATATTCTTTATTTTCACTTATTACAAGAATGTTTTGTTTCACAAATTCTGCCTAATTCCATTACCAATTTTTTTACTGCATACATCACATTGTCGCAAGTTTCGCCCTGGCAATTTTTCTAAAGAAAACTTTGTACTTATTGGTAGTCTTCCTGTGGCAATTTTGCTTTCTAACCATTCTTCCTCTATAGCATCAATAATGATCAGTATAACACTTGTTGAGAAAGTGAAAACAGTTTCTAATTTCTAAACAACACCGAAAAGGTTTTTTATAACTACAAATAAATAAATAAATAAAATACGCTCTTTTTGTCTACCGTACCACAATCCACGGCTCTACTACATTACTACTTACCACTGCATTTTATTTTAATTCTTATATTATTAAAAATCCCAATAAGGCAATTTGTCGGAACATCACGAACTACTCTAATGCCCCTCTCATTCATTTTCATGTTTACAGCAGCCAATAGACAAACAATAAACTGCCGTTCTATTTGAAACGAAAGCCAGAATTGCCATAATTTGAGAATTTGCCCTACTGCGTGAAATCTCCTTATTGAGTAAAATGAATTCAAACTGCGATTGATATAAATTCAGCTTCTCTCAATAGATGCGAAAATTATACTAACCAACAGCAGTCTCTCCTCATTTTTGGCACATAAAAAGCGGAACTCGATAGCGCTTGGCCACACTCAAACGGTTAAACACTCATTTAAACAAAGAAAAATTTATTTAGATTCTAAAAATAATTTCGAGGTTTCATTTTTAACATTCCATTAATATTAAGCCATGTGGGATATATTTAAATTAACGCAAAATATGAAAAGTTATAAAAATATGAAATTCAAATTAACTTTTTTCATATCCCACTATTGTTTACCGCAGCACTTTTATACTTTACCTTCTTCTACACTTGAATTTGTCAATCAATTAATTATCTGCAATTACTTTTGATAGCCACTGGCTGTCATAATTAAAAGAAAGAAGGACAAAAAATTGCATTTCTTGGCGACAAGAAGATTTAATGAGTCGCAATTACTGGGAAGAAAATTAATCATGGCCAGTTTTACAGCATTTTTAATTGCTTTTGGTATGTAATGTGTTCTTCCTGGTAGGAACTTCGCATGTTTAAGTTACAATGCAATTAAAAAACTTTTGACACTTATTGGACAACGAACAGTAAATCCCCTGTTTTATATTATAAATATCACAACGGATGGGCACTTTTATTTATTGCTTTGGAAAATAAATACACCTGTGTTGATACTATGCTGTCGGGTTTTAAAACAGTCTTGAATTAAAACATTATTTCTAGTTGACTAAAGGCCTTATCACAAGTCAGTATATATATTATATATATATATGTTGAAAAAGCAATATAATTAGTTCAAAATTCCTTTTCGCGTTGAAGAATACGAGGATTTCTGTGTGTAAGCTCAAAAGTTTTCAACGGTTTAAAGACATTCTGAACCAAAATAAATCGATTGAAATTTTTTCCTGTAACACAAGAAATTTGCGAATTCTTGGGGTGATTTTTGTGTTACAGGAAAACAATTTCAACCGATATATATTGTTTCAGGTTCACGTGATAAGCCCTTTAACCCATTGCCTGTGGACTATATTTGAGGAAAATGTGCCAAAAATGGAAATGTTTTCTCTTTAATTTTGTTTTTTATTATCAAAATATTAGAGAAATAGATTATTTTTGAAAAAAAATTAAACAGAATAAATACTATTTTTAATATTTTCCCATATATGGAAAATGTTAATTCTGAACCGAAATAAATCGGTTGAAATTTTTTCCTGTAACGAAAGAAATTCGCAAATTCTAGGAATAATTTTTGTGCTACAGGAAAACAATTTCAGCCGATATATTTTGTTTCAGGTACACTTGTGATAATTCCTTTAGCCCCTTGCCTGTGGAATATATTTGAGAAAAAAGTGCGAAAAATGGAAAACAAATTCTCTTTAATTTTGTTTGTTATTATCATCAAAATGTTAGATTATTTTTGGAAAAAAAATTAAACGAAATAACTACTATTTTCAATATTTTCCCATGTATAGAAAATGTTAATTCTGAAGCAAAATAAATCGGTTGAAATTTTTTCCTGTAACGAAAGAAATTCGCAAATTCTAGGAATAATTTTTGTGCTACAGGAAAACAATTTCAGCCGATATATTTTGTTTCAGGTACACTTGTGATAATTCCTTTAGCCCCTTGCCTGTGGACTATATTTGAGGAAAATGTGCCAAAAAGGGAAATTGTTTTCTCTTTAATTTTGTTCGATTATTATCGTCAAAATATTAGCAATAGATTATATTTGAAAAAAAATTAAACGAAATAACTACTATTTTCAATATTTTCCCAAATATAGAAAATGTTAATTCTGAACCAAAATAAATCGGTTGAAATTTTTTTCCTGTAACACAAGAAATTTGCAAATTCTAGGGATAGTTTTTGTGCTACAGGAAAACAATTTCAACCGATTTATATTTTGTTTCAGGTTCACGTGTGATAAGCCCTTTAACCCCTTGCCTGTGGAATATATTTGAGAAAAACTTTCCAAAAATGGAACAAAAAATTCTCTTTAATTTGGTTTGTTATTATCATCAAAATGTTAAAAAAAGATTATTTTTGAAAAAAAATTAAACGAAATAACTACTATTTTTAATATTTTCCCATATATGGAAAATGTTAATTCTGAACCGAAATAAATCGGTTGAAATTTTTTCCTGTAACGAAAGAAATTCGCAAATTCTAGGAATAATTTTTGTGCTACAGGAAAACAATTTCAGCCGATATATTTTGTTTCAGGTACACTTGTGATAATTCCTTAAGCCCCTTGCTGTGGACTATATTTGAGGAAAATGTGCCAAAAATGGAATTTTTTTTCTTTTTAATTTTGTTCGTTAGTATCATCAAAATATTAGAGAAAGAGATTATTTTTGAAAAAAAATTTAAATGAAATAACTACTATTTTCAATATTTTCCCATGTATAGAAAATGTTAATTCTGAACCAAAATAAATCGGTTGAAATTTTTTCCTGTAACACAAGAAATTCGTAAATTCTAGGGATAATTTTTTTGCTACAAGAAAACATTTTCAACCGATATATTTCGTTTCAGGTTCACTTGTGATAATTCCTTTAGCCCCTTGCCTGTGGACTATATTTGAGGAAAATGTGCCAAAAAGGGAAATTGTTTTCTCTTTAATTTTGTTCGATTATTATCGTCAAAATATTAGCAATAGATTATATTTGGAAAAAAAAAAGTTTTAAAAGAAATAACTAATATTTTCAATATTTTCCCAAATATAGAAAATGTTAATTCTGAACCAAAATAAATCGGTTGAAATTTTTTTTCCTGTAACACAAGAAATTCGCAAATTCTAGGGATAGTTTTTGTGCTACAGGAAAACAATTTCAACCGATATATTTTGTTTCAGGTTCACTTGTGATAATTCCTTTAGCCCCTTGCCTGTAGACTATATTTGAGGAAAATGTGCCAAAAATGGAAATTGTTTTCTCTTTAATTTTGTTCGTTATTGTCTTCAAAATATTAGAAAGAGATTATTTTTGAAAAAAAATTTAAACGAAATAGCTACTATTTTCAATATTTTCCCATGTATAGAAAATGTTAATTCTGAACCAAAATAAATCGGTTGAAACTTTTTCCTGTAACACGAGAAATTCGTAAATTCTAGGGATAATTTTTTTGCTACAAGAAAACATTTTCAACCGATATATTTCGTTTCACGTTCACGTGTGATAATCCCTTAAGCTCTTGCTGTGGACTATATTTGAGGAAAATGTGCCAAAAATGGAATTTTTTTTCTTTTTAATTTTGTTCGTTATTATCATCAAAATATTAAAGAAAGAGATTATTTTTGTAAAAAAAATTTAAACGAAATAACTACTATTTTCAATATTTTCCCATGTATAGAAAATGTTAATTCTGAACCAAAATAAATCGGTTGAAATTTTTTCCTGTAACACGAGAAATTCGTAAATTCTAGGGATAATTTTTGTGCTACAGGAAAACAATTTCAACCGATATATTTCGTTTCAGGTTCACGTGTGATAATCCCTTTAGTCCCTTGCCTGTGGACTATATTTGACTAAAACGGGCCAAAAATGGAATTTTTTTTCTGTTTAATTTTGTTCGTTAGTATCATCAAAATATTAGAAATAGATTATTTTTGGAAAAAAAGTTTTAAAAGAAATAGCTACTATTTTCAATATTTTCCAGTGTATAGAAAATGTTAATTCTGAACTAAAATAAATCGGTTGAAATTTTTTCCTGTACACAAGAAATTCGCAAATTCTAGGGATAATTTTTGTGCTACAGGAAAATAATTTCAACCGATATATTTCGTTTCAGGTTCACGTGTGATAATCCCTTAAGCCCTTCCTGTGGACTATATTTGAAGAAAATGTGCCAAAAATGGATTTTTTTTTCTGTTTAATTTTGTTCGTTAGTATCATCAAAATATTAGAAGTAGAATATTTTTGAAAAAAAAAGTTTTAAACGAAATAACTACTATTTTTAATATTTTCCCATGTATAGAAATTGTTAATTCTGAACCAAAATAAATCGGTTGAAATTTTTTCCTGTAACACAAGAAATTCGCAAATTCTAGGGATGATTTTGTGCTACATTAAAGCAATTTCAACCGATATATTTCGTTTCATGTTCACGTGTGATAATCCCTTTAGTCCCTTGCCTGTGGACTATATATTTGAGGAAAACGTGCCAAAAATGGAATTTTTTTCTGTTTAATTTTGATCGTTAGTATCATCAAAATATTAGAAATAGATTATTTTGGGGGGAAAAAATTTAAAAGAAATAGCTACTATTTTTAATATTTCCCATGTATAGAAAATCTTAATTCTGAACTAAAATAAATCGGTTGAAATTTTTTTTCTCCAACACAAGAAATTTGCAAAATCTAGGGATGATTTTTGTGCTACAGAAAAACAATTTCAACCGATATATTTTGTTTCAGGTTCACTTGTGATAATCCCTTTAGCCTCTTGACTGTCGACTATATTTGAGGAAAATGTAAATTTTTTCTTTTTAATTTTGTTTCTTATTATCATCAAATTATTAGAAATGGATTATTTTTGAAAAAAATAGTTTTAAATAAAATAACTACTATTTTTAATATTTTCACAAATTGGAAAATGTTAATGGATTACAGTGATTTTTGCTCAAACTACAGTGAAATAAATCAAATGACAAACTACCCGGATAACTATGATAAACTAATACAACAATATTGTTATCTATATCAACTGTCACGAATTCTACGTCCCTCAGATTCCTTTGAATTTCACAAATTCTTTACAGTATCCGAGAAAGAGTGACAAATGGCACGAAACTTCCAAACGTTTTGAGGGAAAGTATCTCTGTCTATTGGGAAAATGGCAAATTAAATATTATGCATTGGACTAACCGATTTTCGGCTTCACGGTATTGAAATACCGGTTTTTCTCTTGCTCGAACTCATCAGGTTGAGCGTTACGGGAAAGGGGTTAATCTATTGAAAATGTTTGTCTTTCACACTATAAACTCACGTACTCTTCTAAAAATGGAATCCTAAACTGGATCTGTTGCATTATCAAAACCTACATGTTAGCATGTAGTAAGCAAAGCACTTGAAAAATCCTTAAAAAGAATAATTTTTTATCCATTGTGTAAAACATACAGATGTTTTCATGCAAAACAAGAGATGTGGCATCATCTTCACCCGAATAACACATCGTCGCTTTTTACTAGCAGGACCTCCCCCAATTTGTCTTACGTCCAAGGTCATTATGTCGATAAAACATATCCTTAATAAATCTTAATGTCCTAATTTTAATAAAAAACGAACATTATATTGTAATTGTTTGGGTACATACATGAAAGACATAGCTGACACTCTCATAAAAATATTTTTCCTTTTTTAAAATGATATTGTTTTTACTAGACATGACTGTTGACTAGACATTTAACTGCCCACCTTATACCTTATTTCATATAAATTTTGCCCGTTTCCCTGTTTTAGCATTGTGTTTCTTTATTAAACCTTATATCCTAAATATTTTCTCAAAATTGATCTCAGTTTTGTTTATTTTTTGGTGGTGTACAAAATGCAACACACGAGTAATTGTGTATGGTTTGTACCCGCTCTATTAGACACATCTCAGTTACTGATAACTTCTGGGGGAAATAAGGTCCATCTTAAGAATTATTTCGAATATTTATAACTAGAATAGAGCCTGTCATATGACGGGATGAGTAAAATTTTTAATTTTTCCAGAGTCCCTATGAGACAAGTAAAAATACGGTTTGTTATTTGGCTGAGAATTATCCTGTACACGCTCAGAAATTTGTTTATCTTCTTACTCCTCTAAAGTCTCCCGATACTGTGAATGCAGTTTAGAAACCAGTTGAATTCATTAAAAAAATTATTCAAAGTTTTCTTAGATACGTCAAAATTATCGTTAAGTTCTTCAATTTCTTTTTGCCACAGTAATTAATGGAAAAAAAAGGAAGGAAACTATCATTTGCACTACAGCCTAGAGGAAATTATCACATATGTACCTAATCTATTATTTAAGCCTAATATAGAAGAAAATTATTTACGTAACATCTAAGTTCAGTGATAAAACGTATGAAAATAATGCAGACGATATTGAAATAAATTAAAATAAGAAATGATTAAATGAGATCGTTAAAGGAATGAAGTCAGAATGCTACAAACAAATGTTATTCAACTCCTCTTCTTAGCCCACTCTCCTGTTTCTAATCATGGATCTTGTTGGTGCTTTAACCACATTTGGCGAAATTGGCGTGCTTGCAGCGTGGCGTTTGAAATCTGGCGAGGGGATCGTAACTCAACAAATTGATACATAAACAAAAACAACATTTTGAGGAAAAATTTTACAAAAATTGAATATTTAAAATCTAATTGAATTAACAAAGAAAACACAAAGGAAACACATAACATTCATACTAAATAGACTGAAACATTAACTTAATCACAAATTAAATAAACTGAGTGTGATTTTCATCACAAATTTGTGATTTAGTGTAAATTGTAAAATTAATTTAAAATAAGAGGATGGTAGGCGGGATCTCATCCAGCAAAAAACTCTTTGACTTAAAAGAAACTGTATTTTGAAAGGAGGTTGAAGAGGAGTTGTAAAATTGAAAAAAAATTTTCAAATCTCTTATTTTTACTTATTTATTGTGTGACAAATTGATAAATTTAATAGCCTACTCTTAGCCGGGGAATATAAGGACATTAAATGCTAGAAAAGGGGGAAGGTGTGGATTTCGAACGTTGCTAGCCCTAATTCATAAATAATCCAATCTGATGCCTCTATCCATTCCAGGTACAACCGTTTCTTAAATTCGAGGACAAGCAGACAGATAATTTAGGCAATTATTATATAGGGGTACGTGATTGAACAGCGAGTTCTAAAATCCGTAGTACGTTTAGAATTATTGTAATATTTTCATTACACGACAGGTTTTATTTGTATGTTTATATAATATTTTTACAGATAATTCTTGCATTTTGTATTTGGTACGGTTTAATCTAAAATTATTCGCCATAAAAATGCACCGCAAGCCACCTATGTGAAGTCATTCACAGCTATAGTTTTTACTTATCTTACAGCCCTACCGAAAGCGTTACTGACTAAGAAATCCCATTACTGTCGAAATCCGGTGGTTAAAAACAAAATCGTCTGAATTATATGCACTTTTAAACCCAGCATAAAATTGAGTTCAGCCATTCTTTTCAACCTCTTCAAAAACCGAGCGAGGCCCGCATTGTAAGATCGCATACGGTTCTCGCGTCATCTAATTTAAACCTCCTTTTCTTTTCAAAACGTATTTCTTCAGTAATCCATTAAATTTGTCTTTCTTTAATGCATCGTAACTAGGACAGAGAAAGGAGAAAAAAATACCGTGACTGGGAGAATATATCTGTCCTCGAAAAAAAGTTAGAATTATTTGCAATTTCATGCAATCAGAAGACTGTCTCCCTCTTCTACAG
Source organism: Pardosa pseudoannulata (assembly GCA_032207245.1). Lineage (NCBI taxonomy): Eukaryota > Metazoa > Arthropoda > Arachnida > Araneae > Lycosidae > Pardosa > Pardosa pseudoannulata. Next base: position 111,298,174 of record CM063501.1, on the reverse strand, counting down.
GCAAGTAATGTTAGCTATTTTTTATATGGGACTTGTATTTGACGATTTTTATTGAAATTTCTCAAAAGAACTTATTTATCCTTAGCATTTCAGCTAGATTTTAACTCTGTTTAGAAAGACAAATGTAGCTCTCAGTGTTGTAATGTGATTAATATTCTCTAATTGGAGGAAGGTGAAGGACGTTAAAGGATGTTATAGGACGTTAAAGGACGTTATAGGACATTAAAGGACGTTAGAGGACCTAAAGGACGTTATTCTTTCAAAAATACACAATTTATAAGGATAGGGTCTGATAAGGTAAAATGGGTATTTTTTATATTTTACTTAACACATCAAAACTTTTAACAATTATATTTTAGATTTGTGATATATTTTAAACATTTTTTGGCAACATTTACTTTCCTTAAAAAGTTTTATGTTTTGCAACTGTCAGTATTGTTGCAAAATTCTCGTGTAAAGTTCGTTGATTGAATAGACTTTGACTAAGACAAAAACAATAACAATTTATTAACGCGCCAAATGAATCACAATTACCACGGATGGCGATAGAACTTGGCTGCCATTTGGCGAACTTTTTCAGAGGATTAACACAGGTGATACTTTCACCATATCTGAGCGTGAACTGACTATGAGAACTCACGGCCCCTTTATATAGCTTTCAGGTTTCTGGAAATTTCAACACGCTTCTAGTAAAATACAGAGAAGGGGGGCAACAAATGTCGCCAAGTCACCAAATTTGGCATTATATCACCAAATTTGGAGCCAACAATGAGTTTGCTAAAATATTACGAAGAAGCCAATATCTCGCCAATTTGGCGAGATACCATACAATATACATGTTTACAGCATTCTAAACAATATATAATGCCTTGTTTGCAAATCAGGAATACATTTTTTCTACTAAGGTCTTAAAAACTCAAAAAATTAATATTTTATTTGTCTTACCGTCAATATTTTTTCAATAATCAACTACAAGGGACTCTGAAGAACAGTTTTTTAAAAAAGATAAATATTTTAAATATTTCATATTTAATGATTATTTTTGTATGATGGGTGAAAATGGGTATTGGTTAGGCTTAGCAATTTATTATACAGTTCTAAATCTTTAGATGTAATGATTTAAACCGAAATTTTAGTGTAAATAATATTACATAGTATTTTTTTAATTTATTTGCTGTGGTGTACAGTAAATTAATATAATAATAGTAAAATTGAGATTGCAAGTCTGAAAATACATGTGTTTACATGGCTGTTTCATATCTGAAACTGGAAATTTTCTTCCACCTATCACTGTGTGAAAAAGTCTAAATTTATATTAAACTTGAATCAAGGATGAATCACCTGGTGCATTATATGGCTGCACAGATTCAGAGTGGATGCATTGTGCAATGTTTGAATCTAGGATGGGATATTTTCTCATACAATAGAAACACCTGAAAAAACCCATTCTTTTGAAATTCGATGTTCATAGCAGTCATTTGATTTGTAAGACAGTAAAACAATCGATGGACAATAGCATCATCACTTTTCCACAACTTCAAGCCATGCCCTTCAACCTTTGGAGGTCGGAGTATTTTCTCCTATGAAGCTTTGATGGAGAAAAATCCTGAAGATATGGTACAGGGAGAGCCGTCTTCAAAAGGTGTCCAAAACGATATTCTCTAACCTGCTGAAATAGCTATTTGACATTGGGAAAGGTGAAAAGGGAGTAAAAGGTAAAGTAAAAGATTTTAAAGCAGTTGGACTTTATCAAATTGACAAAAAGGCTGTTGAATACAAAATAGAGTTGACTGAAAAAGATAGAGAAATAACTGTAAACAATGTTGCACAGCCGTAAACAACAGCTAATATGGAAGCTCTTTCTACGCAAAATTCTAATTCAACCTCTTCGAATTTTGCCATATATTTTCCATATGAGGATCACTGCCTTCCTTCAAATTCAAACCATGCCCTGAAATCTTTGGATGTCGAAGTATTTGCCCCAATGAAGTGTGCCAGAAGAAAAATTCTGAACATATCGTACGCGGAGAACGGTCTTCCAAAGCGACATTCCCTAAACTTCTGAAACCACAATTTGATACTGGGAAGCTTTCCTTTACTTATCTTTACAGCATCCTTTGCTCTTTTGCAGCATCTTCTGATAAACACAAAATAGTGTTAACCATAAAAGATGGAGAAATAACAGTAAACAGTGTTATACAAACTTCAACAACAACTGCTATAGAAGCTCTTTCTACGCAAATTTACATTTCAACCACTTCGAATTTTGTCATATCTTCTCCATATGATTTTAAAATATGCCATTCTTACAACAATTTTACCACTGCAGTTAAAAAGGGAAAAAAGCATTAGAAAATGCCAGACGAAAAAGAAAGAGGGTACAAACTAAGGTCTGAGAAGTGATGACTATTTCTGATGTATCAAAACGCCTTTTAGAAGAAGAAATTGCTCATTCAAAAAACAAAAAAATGCTCCAAAAACAAAATCCACCAAAAAATGTAACGCTTCACAAACCACAAGAAATATTTCTAAATCATAATCGAATGTGGGCCAAAATGTTTTAGCCTTCAATTGTAAGTTTGATTTACTTAAATTAATAACCAATATTTGTGTTTTAAAACATGCTGCAAAAAATTCAATAAAAACTTTATTGGATAGATGAATTGCATGGATGGAAGATTTCATACTGAAATATATATGTAAATCATCAATTAAGGAATTTTATATTTTCCCAAATAATGATGATACTGACATTTTTCAGAAAGATCAAATTATTAATATTTTAAAGGAACTTCAACTTAATTACCATGGCCTGGCCATTGTTGTTTTCCAATATAAATTGTAATTACATCACAAATAAATGTATTTGTAGAAAAAAAATAAAGTTTTATTAAATTTTTAATAATTATTAGCCCATTTTACTTCATCTACTACTCATTTTACGTCACCTCTGGGGTAGAAAATATTTAGAATAATTTTAGCAATGATGGTAATAGACCCATTTCATGAATACACCAAAAGATATTGGTTGATTATAGTTTTTTCTAGTGAAAAAGAGGACTAAATGAAAAATCATTCTTTTTCTACCCATTTTACCCCACCAGACCCTACTTTGTTTCTTTATTCAAAAATAGAATAAGCACATTCTAACCCTTCTACTGAATATGATATATTTTTCACGAACCGAATTTGTGAGTTTATTTTTATACATCATATTTTTCTTACTGCTGAAATTTAATAGGAAATGCAGGATTGTTGGTGAATTTGACTGAATAATAAACTAAATTGAGATTTTCTAAGAAACGAAGATTTTCCTTCATTTTTTTCCCAAATTTATTAATTTCGTTGAATGTCAATGGGTCACAAAAGTGAAGCATGTGCTCCAAACCTCAATACAAAACCTTAGTTCTCTTCGGTAAAGAATTGTACTAGAAGTACCCAATTTTTTTTCTTTTTTCAAATCACCAATATTTTGGAATTTTTTCGTAAAAGCAGCTATTATTTTTTTTTTCACAATCCACCTATGTGTCATAACAAGTTCAATAGGTTTCAGTTTATGAATTAGCTTTTTGTATGCAACATATTTTATCCGGTTTATTCAGTATATCCCGAATTTCAAGAAGTGACCGGTAAGTTTGAATAACAATAACAATAATTTTAATCCTATGTACCGGTCACCTTAACTCTGGCACAATATATAGCTTGAGAATGCAGTACCATAAAACCTTAACCCCTTCCCGGTTTTTCCCGAGCTGAACTCTGGCATGCGAAATGTACCATCCTGGCTCATCCCTAGTATAGCTCGGGCACTGTGAAATTTTACACTGTGCAATCTGTCTTTCCCGAATTATTTCACATGTGCTTTTTATGGTTTCGAATGCTTTTGTTTACTTTTCTGGCTACTAGATTATTTGCTGCTCAAAGAGAGACAGCAGGGGGAAGAGTGTAAGGAGAGAAACAAGGTTCTACTGTCCAGATTACGATGTTAGATTCCGTGCAGTACAGTGTTTTCGATTGTATCATACACGATCAAAATTTTATTAATATTTTCATGATCATTTATGCAAATGCAAAGGATATAAATAAAATTTAATTCACGATAAAAGCTAGGTATTCTAATCTTTATATTTATATTTAGTGTTAATTGACTCCAAAGTCTAATGATTTCTGATTCACAGAAAGCCAACTAAACAGGTAAATTTCTCATTTATTTATATTGATTTTTTTACATTAATTTTTTAGGAAATTTTGTATGCGAATGATGCTATTATGTATGTATGAAAATAAGCATAAAAATTGACATTTTTTGACCCATAATCCCGAAATAAAATGAACCTGGAAGGGATTAATGAACCAACAAACCAACCAAAATTCCAGTCGTATTGAAAGCCGAGAGCGAACAGAATAAACTCTGTTTACGATTTAACTGTTGTGAGAAGAGGCTTAATTTACTCAGAACAAAAATCTGAAGAAATACCAGCTTAAACTCCACAGTATGTCCTTCAGTTAGGAGATCCCAAGAGAAAACTGCACATTTTAACTAATATGTCTGTTCCATTATAGATTTTTCGTCTTTATTGCTGTCAAGTCATGTACAAAGACTGCACGAAATATCGACCAGCTACTTTGTCTAGCACAGTCTAGCCCTTGAGTATCCAATCCACAGACTATCCCTTGAGTACCTTAATGAACCAATTGAAATACCGGCAATGTTGAAACTTGCGAGCAAACTTATCACTGATTCTCTGTGTTAACGCAGTTAGTATGCAGCGATCGTTGCAGAGCATAGTGAATTGCTCATGTCGTAGATCTGAAGAAATACCGGCGTCAACAGAACAATATGCACCGTTTATCATTCAGTTATGAACCAACTTAAATACCGGCCATGTTGAAACTTAAAAGGAAACTTAACATTTAATCTCTGTGTTAACACAGTTAAATATGCAACTATCGTTGCAGAGCATAGTGAATTGCTCATGTCGTTGATCTTAAGAAATACAGCATCAACTAAATAATATGCACCGTTTATCATTCAGTTATGAACCAACTGAAATACCGGCCATGTTGAAACTTAAAAGGAAACTTAACATTTAATCTCTGTGTTAACACAGTTAAATATGCAACTATCGTTGCAGAGCATAGTGAATTGCTCATGTCGTTGGTCTGAAGAATCACTGGCGTCAACTGAACAATATGTACCGTTTATCATTCAGTTATGGCAATACACGGAAACACTACAGAGTTTTACTAATAGTGTGTGGATAACTTTAGATTTTTCGTCATTATTATTGCCACGTCGAGTATAACTACTATTTTAAATAGCTAAGATTTCTTACAGAATTTGGTAAATTCTGTGAGCTTGTAATGTGACCCATAATACATAATAACACCATTAAAAGGATAATTGCTTCAAGTAGTTATTTTTAATTCTAATAAATTTTAGTAATATAATTAAAAAATTAGACATTTTTTATATTGCATAAAATTCAAGTATATTATCTGCATAAGAAATATGTCAGAATGACTTGAAAAATATACATTTTTAGACCTGTACTAGAATAGAGATTAAGTGTCCCCCTAAAAGAAAAGCTCTATAACACCTTAATAGTGTAATATATGCAACTTACCTATATATTGAACAATTTTAAAAATGAAGGTAATAAACCCATTGCATGAATACGCCAAAAGAAATTGGTTAATTATAGTTTTTTCTAGTGAAAAAGAGGGCTAAATGAAAAATCATGCGTTTTCTACCCATTTTACCCCACCACTCCCTACTTTGTTTCTTCATTCAAAAATAGAATAAGCATATTCTAACCCTTCTACTGAATATGATATATTTTTCATGAACCGATACTATTAAATTGTTCTATATTCTATATAGGCCAAAAGGTATTCACGTATAATAGTTTATATAAATAAAAACTATTATACTTTAAAGAAATAGGACTGTAATAAAAAGAATACACTGAATCTAATTTGAAAATAATGCAACACTATCTCTTATCCTCGGAAACAAGAGAAAAGCCTGTTAAGAAATCTTAATAATGTTCAAATACACTTGGTTTAAAACACCGCCATTAAAACACATAACAGTTTTTCGAGTAATACCTTCGCACAACATTCTCCTTTTGAATATTTTAAAAAGCGAAAATAGCAGCAAAAGTGTAGTGCTCTTCCATGCAGGCAAAATATTCTGTTTTCAAAATGTTCTTAATAGGTCATCCATTATAGTGTGCTCCTTTTTTTTTCAAATAAATTTCCAGAGAGTAAAAGAATAAAAAAGAAATTCTTGCTTGAAGGCCAATTGTTGTCAGAAGTTAAATAATGGTGCTCGTTCAAATTTGCTAAAGCAGCAAGAGGGTTTATCCACAAAACAAATATCAATATTTCAATAAGCCTATCGAATATAGGGTTCTTAAACCTTTAAGAGGTTGATACAATGTAAGTTTTCTTAATTCAAATATGGCTTTTTTAATTATTTTCATGAGAAAAGAAATTTTTCCTATGTTTGCAAACGCCGTTAAATAGATTTGGATTGCTGTTTAATAAAGAATTATGAGCAAAATGTATTTATCCGTATTAAAGTATCAGAGGACTTTAAAAAAAGGAGAATTGGATTGAGAATAGCTATTTAGATTCTAATGATTTATATAAATTTATATTCTATATCATGTAATAAAAGCATTTTATTTTGCGTTGTTATGCATGAATTTATCAGATATGTTTTATGCATTTCTGTTAGCACTGTACCAAATTTAAAGAATCATTAGCAGATGTCGAAGTACAAATATGACGGTATCGTAATTATGGGTCGGTCTCACCAAAGTCATTTAACGGCTAATCGCAATTAACTTAAACCAATGATGCCAACCTATGATGAGACGCTATCCTCCGTTTAAACGTAGATTAATCGAGGTTATCCGTCAAACGACTTTGGTGAGACTGGCTCTAAAATTTGAAATTTAATGCCAAAGACTTATCTGCAAGGATCCACGAATCTTAGGGAATTTTATTTTAATTAAACAGCTATCATATACCTTCATTACATGATTTATGCATTTTTTTCCAACGCAGCAAGCGATACAGCTATTATCTTAACGCCTTAACAAGGCTGCGAACTTGTTACTCATTTAGCACCAACCGAGGAGCACGTGTAGCTTAAGGTATGCTACGGAAGCAAGTAACATTACCCACACTAGATTATCTTAATTTAGAAACAGGGACCAAGTAGAAGACCCCTAGGCTTTGGCCTGCACACCCAGCGGTATCGTTTGAGAACTTGGAGAACTTTGTCACCAAGAACATATTTTACATGCCCCACTCACCTTTAGCGAACACGGCGGATCTTAGACCGGCTCTAGCCTCGAACCCGCAATCTTTCAGTTACGAGAAAGCTGTCTTTGCTGACTGAGCTACCATGGCTCCATTTACACATTATCCATTACATGATTTATACTTTGTTTTCTTACTGTACCGTATAGTATCAATCCGATGTATCATGCTGCACGATATCAGCGAATGCTATTTCTATGCATAATCTGAATCACACAACAATGCATGAAGTCCAGAGATCATTGTATTTGCTAGTTATGTTCGCAGTAGGGTTAACTGCTTTTCTTATAAACTTAAATTATACTGTAATAAGACCAACAATAGTTTATGAGTAAGAGACCTGGGCCATAGGTCAAAAGTAAAACAAGATGTTAATTTAGGTGAGTGAAAAATCTTGATAGCCATATTTGGACCTATCAGAAAGAGTAATGTTTGGTCTTTCGAACTGAATGTAATAAAAATCAAGAGTCCAATCAAAAGTCCAATTTTTGAAGATTTAAATGTGTTGTGTCCCACTAAAATATTTTGCATACTGAAATTTTTTTAAAAAAAAATGATTACTAATGGATTTGTCATATATGAAATATTAAACACGTTTTTAAAATATCTTTATGTATACACTCAGACATTTCATGGCTATTGTTTTAAAAACTTTGTGAAACCAGGTAAAACCACTAAACGGATTGCGACTGTCTCACGGTTCTTAGTTTACTAATCATTCATTTAACATACAGGATGTTTCAAAAATCGCCAGTATATTTAAAAAATCAATAAAAACTAAACGGGCAGTGATAGAAATACATAGTTTATCGCAATATGCTTGGGACAATAATAAATTTAAAGGGCAGACAAACTTTCAAAATTAGTTACAATGTTTCACAACAGATGGCGTTGTAGTCTGGCAAAATCTAAAGTACGATATTTTCCAGATATCCACCATGCGCAGCAATAATATGGCGTATTATCAGAATGAAATTATCAGAAACCAGTGTAAACGTCTCAGGCGGGATGGCTTAACAGACAAATACTGTAGTTTAGATTTTGTAGACTGCAGCGCCATCTGTTGTGGCATATTGTAACTAATTTTAAAGTTTATCTAACTGAAAATTTATTATTGTCCCAAGCATATTGCAATAAACTGTAAATTTCTTTTCTGGTCCGTTTAGTTTTTATTGAATTATCAAATATACCGGTCATTTTTGAAGCACCCTTTATCTGCAAGTGATAAATATTCAGCACACAATGGCACACTAAAAATTTATATATTGAACAGAATCTAAAAAGCCCTTTTTTCATTAACACTAGTTTGTTTAAATTTCAGCAACTGTGATGTAAACCAGGCATAGAGTGTCTTGAAGTAAGCATGTTTGTAATCTGAAGGGGGAGAATATCAGCTCATATTCCTCCATCCATATCAGTGAATGATATATGACATTGTAGGGTTTTTTTGTTTTCTCTCGCGTCGATTTGCAAGCCTTTCGGGCACCCACTCCCGCTCAAGCAATTCTTCTCTTTACTAAGGACAAAAGGGACTTCGAAGAGAAATCGAGGCAACCAATGGTATAAGTTTATATGTCTTAAAGGAGAAACGCCATTTCGTTTATATAAAACAACAGGGATAAATTTCAAGAGGTAATCACTCTGGTAGGTGTTATATGTATGCATATAAATGTACATTAAATAAGTATGTCTATCTTGTATACGCTTTTACACACAAGGATGTACTCAAAAGTAGGAATGGTGTTGAAGATTCACACAAAATTTATGAGCAGAATTGACTGTATTATATTTTGCTGAATGATTCCTACACTTTAGCATGACGATACACATCTCAGTTATAACATGTGATGTGGCACTTTTTCATAATACTAAACATACCATAACCGGTAATGTATGTGTAAAAAAGGCAATGGGTACTGAATTGAAAATGCTTATTCGTGTTAGTAATATATAAAAATTGACAACATTCAATTTTGTTTAATTATAAAAAAAAATTATTTTTTTTATTTTCTTTCCAATATCGATATTTCATACATTCAATCAGGAAACATATAGTCCGGTCATTTGACCGGCTATGGTTGAAATAAGTATGCATTAAGAGATGGTATGTTATTTTTGAAGATTTAAATGTGTTGTGTCCCACTAAAATATTTTGCATACTGAAAATTTTTTTTTAAAAAAAAATGATTGCTAATGGATTTGTCATATATGAAATATTAAACACGTTTTTAAAATATCTTTATGTATACACTCAGACATTTCATGGCTATTGTTTTAAAAACTTTGTGAAACCAGGTAAAACCTCTAAACGGATTGCGACTGGCTCACGGTTCTTAGTTTACTAATTATTCATTTAATATACAGGGTGTTTCAAAAATGACTGGTATATTTGAAAAATCAATAAAAAATAAATGGACAGTGATAGAATACACAGTTTATTGCAATATGCTTGAGGCAATATTAAATTTTCAGGCAGACAAATTTTCAAAATTAGTTACAATGTTTCACAACAGATGGCGCTGCAATCAGGAAATATCTAAACTAGGATATTTTCCCGATATCCAACATACGCAGCAATAATATGGCGTATTATCAGAACGAAATTATCAGAAACCTGTGTAAACGTCTCAGGCAGGATGGCTTCACAGACAAATACTGTAGTTTAGATTTTGTAGACTGCAGCGCCATCTGTTGTGGCATATTGTAACTAATTTTAAAGTTTATCTAACTGAAAATTTATTATTGTCCCAAGCATATTGCAATAAACTGTAAATTTCTTTTCTGGTCCGTTTAGTTTTTATTGAATTATCAAATATACCGGTCATTTTTGAAGCACCCTTTATCTGCAAGTGATAAATATTCAGCACACAAATGGCACACTAAAAATTTATATATTGAACAGAATCTAAAAAGCCCTTTTTTCATTAACACTAGTTTGTTTAAATTTCAGCAACTGTGATGTAAACCAGGCATAGAGTGTCTTGAAGTAAGCATGTTTGTAATCTGAAGGGGGAGAATATCAGCTCATATTCCTCCATCCATATCAGTGAATGATATATGACATTGTAGGGTTTTTTTGTTTTCTCTCGCGTCGATTTGCAAGCCTTTCGGGCACCCACTCCCGCTCAAGCAATTCTTCTCTTTACTAAGGACAAAAGGGACTTCGAAGAGAAATCGAGGCAACCAATGGTATAAGTTTATATGTCTTAAAGGAGAAACGCCATTTCGTTTATATAAAACAACAGGGATAAATTTCAAGAGGTAATCACTCTGGTAGGTGTTATATGTATGCATATAAATGTACATTAAATAAGTATGTCTATCTTGTATATGTTTTTACATACAAGGATCTATGTGCTCAAAAGTAGGAATGGTGTTGAAGATTCACACAAAATTTGAGTAGAATTGACTGTATTATATTTTGCTGACTGATTCTGCAGTTTAGCATGACGATACACATCTCAGTTATAACATGTGATGTGGCACTTTTTCATAATACTAAACATACCATAACCGGTAATATGTGAAAAGTGTGATGGATAAAAAATTATTATTCGTGTTTGAAATACATAAAAATTGACAACATTCAATTTTGTTTAATTATACTAAATTATTTGATAATTTCCATCCCAATATTCATATCTTATACATTTAATCAGGAAACATAAAGTCCGTTCACTGAACCCTCTATGGCAGAAATAGGTATGTATTATGTGTTGGTATGTTTAGCATTAAGCCTGCTTTGTTCCTTTCCTCGACGTAATATACTAATAAAAAAACACGTATGTTATAAATTTGCTTTCTGGGTTGCTGAATACTGTAGCTGAGATTCACATAAGGCTTCTTCAGGATTACGAGGTTGATGCATTAACACGTTGACTGCCAGAAGCATTTTCGATGGTTTTTCCCAAGGAGCCGACATGAACTTTACATTACGCATATTCTGAAATATTATTTGCAGCAGATAAAATGATTTATAAAATCATACTTGAAGCAGTTTTCGTTGTGAGGGTCACCAGTGTCTCCCACTACGGCAATTTTTACAATTGTCCTTTTTTCAAACAATCGTGCTTCGATTGCTGAGTAATTACTCTTATTCTTTTGCATTTAAGGCAGCTAGGAAGAACTAGAGCAAAGAATATGACTGTATATTAGTGACATTTTGTTCCGATTGCGTTCATTCCCCTTTTCTTTGCCTTGAACTTTTCAATCTGACTCATCGCAATATGCACTGATATAATGTATATTTTTCATGTACTAATGAAACTATTTTTGTATGTTCTATATTGCATTAATTTCTTCAAACCATTATAATAACAATGATATTATTCAAAAATTTATCAGTATTCATATTTACTATAATTATATACTTTTAGTATTTGCTGCGTCGCCTGTCACCAGTGACTCGCATGGCAGCCAACGTGTTAAAGAAGGTTTATTAGAAAGATTATCATTTTCAACAAGGTTGTAACCATTACCTGCGTGTTTAACGAATTCTGTTATTTTCAGGTACATGTGAATAAAGCGCTAAAACTTATCTCGACGTTCAATTGCCATACTGTGATATCAAAAATTTTGTGACTCAGCTGGTTCAAAAAGAATGGCAGCATTGTTGGGATGAACAAACTCTGAATAAACTTCAAGCTATTAAAGCTCGTATCACTATGTGGCCTTCGATTCCTTCTCGCCGGAAAGATGTGATTGTAACTCGTCTCCGAATAGGACATACTCGTCTCACTCACCGTCATTTACTCGTAGATGAACATGCTCCCACTTGCCTTCACTGCAATGTTGCTGTCACCGTGAAGCATATTCTTTTAGACTGTCCTGTTTACAATAAAGAAAGACTTTTATACTTCCATTCGCACACTATTCCATTACCCGCCTTACTTAATGCTACCCCTCATCAAAACCTCTTTCGGTTTTTGAAGCATATTGGCTTTTATCAACTTATTTAATTCCTCACTCCTTTTTCTTTGAACATTTTTTTATGTTCAGCCTTTCTGTACACATTTTGTCATTTAACTCTCCACCAGTTTTATACGTTTTTTATAAGATATTGTGTACCTCCTTGTCTCCTTGTATTTTACATTTGTTTTATTTTCTCTACAGCTTTTACCCTGTATGAGGTCTCTTAACCATGTGTTTGGCACAATATGTCCCATGAGGATACAGTGCCATTAAGCATAAAAAAACCAACCAACCAACCATGTGAATAAAGAATTTATCTCTCGTGGTCTCGTCATGCTGTTATGACACATTACCATAAATATGTGAGGACTGTAGCGTCTTGAAAGTTGACACATGAATCTTCTGCATCATGACGCTCCTCTTCTGTATGTTGTTCAGTATTTGAGTTTTCAAGGGTCAAATTCTGATATCCTACAGACCATATCTCCAATTGCTTTAAACGTTCAAATGTTCGATGAGTGAAGAAAAACTTCAGAAAATAAAAAAGTTTCAAAGTTGAGAAGATACACTTAAAGTCAAAGAAAAATTGATACAACCCTAAAATGCATATCAACTGAAGAGTTTTGGAGATTTTTTGAGACATGAAAGAAGAGATTGCTTAAAGGTATTGCATGATAATAAGTAAAAGATAAAAAAGAAAATACTTTTATCCTTAACAGCTCTTGTGACATTTATTGCTAGTGTAATTTATAATCTTTTAGTACATACAATCAAAAGAACAATATTAGCCTATATAGCTAGCTCAATGTTGACTTAAAGAGGTCTCAGGTATTTTAAATGTTAAAAAATCGAAATTTTTTATACCTGATTCTATTTCTCCATTTATTTTTGAACATATCAAAAGAAACTGCTTTTAAATATTTGCAGTATTTCGCGAGTTATATACAAAACTATGTTTAGATATATGGCATATCAGGAACCGTTTATATTCTGCTGACTCTAGACACGTCAGCTAATCTATAATCTTAAGAGGCTTTATTTTCAAAACTATAATTTTCACCACTATCCTTAAGATTAAGAAAATGTACTTCATCTAACTGCTAGAAATTTTCAATGTTTCAATACATGTTTACTATCTATAGAATGAATTAATAATTTGTGGTAATTTTAATATTTTCAATACTTTTTTGATTAAAATGGAATTAAAAATTGTATATTTAATTTTTTTAATTTTGAATTATTTTTAAAAATAGTTATTGATCTTAAATTTATAATGCAATTAATCCATTCTATAGAGCATACATTTCTAATCAATTTAATATAAAATTTAGGTATATAAGTTATTTACAACTTCGAATACTTTAAGGATAGCAAATAATGACTCAAAAATTTTTCTGTAATTTTAGTGTGTTAAATATATATTTTTATTTTAAAATCGAAAATATTTATCAAATGAAAATATTAAATTTGAAAATGTTAGTAAAACCTGGTATAAAAAAATTTCAGACTTAATAACATTATATTGAGTTATATTGGTAATCGAAGTAAGAACACATTTACACTGTTACGTAGCAATTTAAAATTTGGTCTATTAAATATATTATACATTTTTTTTAAATAGAAAATATTTATCAACTGAAAATATTAAATTTGAAAATATTAGTAAGAGCTGGTATAAAAATTTTCAACTGTAATAATATTATATTGAGCTATTGGTAGTAGAAATAAGAACACATTTACATTGTTGGGTAGCAATTTAAAACCCTTGAGATTTCTTAAATAATGAAAATATTCATGGTGCAGCAGAGAATTTATACCAAATCAGCAGTCATAGTTAAATATCCGACTTTATTTAGAGTCTCGAAATAAGCATATTTTTCCACAGAGTGGATCATGTTTTACAACCATCTAAATTCAGCAAATAATGACTTAAAAAAGTTTTTAAAATTTTTCTCTATTAAATATATTATATAATTTTATTTTAAAATAAAAACTATTTATTAACGGAAAATATTAAATTTGAAAATGTTATTAAGAGCTAGTATAAAACTTTTAATTGTATTATATTATATTGAGTATTGGTAGTCGAAATAAGAACACATTTACACTGTTGAGTACCAATTTAAAACCCTTGAGACTTAATAAATAGTTAAAATATTCACGGTGCAACAGAGAGTTTATACCAAATCAGTACTAAATAAGAACTTAATAAGAAACACATTTATATTGTTGCGTAGTAATTTAAAACCCTTGAGACTGCTAAAACAGTTAAAATATAACGAAATAAGAACACATTTACACTGTTGAGTACCAATTTAAAACCCTTGAGACTTAATAAATAGTTAAAATATTCACGGTGCAACAGAGAGTTTATACCAAATCAGTACTAAATAAGAACGCATTTATACTGTCGCTTAACAATTTAAAACCCTTCAGACTGCTTAATAGTTAAAATATTCATGGTACAATAGAAAGTTTATACCAAATCAACACTAAATAAGAACACATTTATACTGTTGCGTAGCAATTTAAAACCCTTGAGACTGCCTAATAGTGAAAATATTCGTGGTGAAACAGAAAGTTTATACCAAATCAGCACTAAATAAGAACGAAATAAGAACACATTTACACTGTTGAGTAGCAATTTAAACCCTTGAGACTGCTTAAATAGTTAAAATATTCACAGTGCAACAGAGTTTATACCAAATCAGCGATAAATAAGAACAAAATAAGAACACATTTATAATGTTAAGTAGCAATTTAAAACCCTTAAGGCTGCTGAAACAGTTAAAATATTCATAGTGCAACAGAGAGTTTATACCTAATCAGCACTAAATAAGAACGAAATAAGAACACATTTATACTGTTGCGTAGTAATTTAAAACCCTTAAGAGTGCTTAAATAGTTAAAATATTCATGGTTCAACAGAGAGTTTAAACCAAATCAGCACTAAATTATAACGAAATAAGAACATGTTTATACTGTTGCGTAGCAATTTAAAACCCTCGAGATTGCTTAAATAGTTAAAATATTCATGGTTCAACAGAGAGTTTATACAAAATCAGCACGAAATAAGAACACATTTATACTGTTCCTTAGCAATTTAAAACCCTTGAGACTTATTAAATAGTTAAAATATTCATGGTGCAACAAAGAATTTATACCAAATCAGCAGTCATAGTTAGGTATCCGACTTTATTTGAAGTCTCGAAATAAGCATATTTTTCCACAGAGTGGAATATGTTTTACACCCGTCTAAATTCAGCTGTTTAACGACAGCGATCCCAAATGCTGCCAAAAATTTTCTGAAACTCTATAAACGAAGGGGAAGAGGAAGGGGGAAGCCCGTCTAAGCAGACAGACAGACGTATCCATCAAACGTATGTGTAATACATTAGCATAAACAAACAATCCATCTTATCAAGTGAGATACGTAGCGGAATAACTTGCTGATTCGTCACTGATTGGGGTATCCCTTGGACACCTGCCAGATAATCTTTCATTTCTCAATACACGTGGAAGAAACCGGAACGTTGGTAGCAGGCCAGGAATTTGTGGAGCAGAGTCACATGCGGAATTCTCCAAAAAATAGAGATTTTTTTTCTTTTTCATTTATTCGGTTTAAAATACAGTATATAAGCTTAAACTACACAGTCATCGTATGTAGGATTCAGCAATTCGATTATTTGCTCTTTTATTTTCCTTGACTTAGAAACAACCCAACTTTAGAATGAAGTAGCAATTTGGTGTGCTTTTGCAATGCACCCATTGTGAGATTCAAGATTGCTATGTCGACAATTTATCACTAACACAAATCGTTACAATATAATTTAGACATTGTAGAGCATTGTTTTTTTTTAGATTTAATACGAACAGCACACCTTTTAAATGATACATCAGTAGCTGTTACTATTTAAGGCACTTTTATTGCTATGATTCAAGTGTTGGAACTAGCAATTATTTTAGTGCTAAAAATTGTTTGAAAATAAGAAAGAAGCCAATGCAACAGCAATATTTGTATTCTTGAATTACAAACAGTAATACTACTTTTAATAAAGTAAAAATGCATGCTTCTTACAAAGTTTTCTTCTTTACTTGACACTTTACATATTGCTATAATCTAATATTTCTTGTAGATAACAATTCACGTACTGTACAAACAATATCTTTTATGGAAATCTGCTTGTATATTTTGTTGAAACAGCACAATCTTGGCAATATATGGTAGGGTGCGACACCAAAATCAGTACAAAATCTAGTGTGAAATTCTTACCATTTAGTACTACTGATTAGTCGCGTTTAGTGTTCAACAAGTAGTTTAATACAACTTGACGAATATACTAAACTACTTTAACTTTGAAACACTGACAATATTAAGAGTGGGGTATAACTAAAAAAGACGAGATAATCGAAAGTGTTTCCAGTCGTCGTTCAGCATCAGAAATCATTCGGTTCTTTTAGATACCCAAGATCGACCGTGTATGATAACATTGGAATGTACAAAGACTCTTAGAAGTCCAAAGCCTACCTACAGAGGTCATCAGATGCAAAACTGATTGTAGGACAACGTCACTATATTTTGATCAAGAGATTTGCGTTACTCTCAATAACCCAGATTTGAATCCTTTGGACTTCTTTATAGGATAAAGCGTGGAAAGGTTTATGAAAAATTCCCGACATCTAAACGTTGCCTACATACGTTACCATGGTATTTACCATTGCAGTACTTGCCGATATGGTCTGGGACACCTTGAAACATGCTTCAGATCAAGAATGGAGGTCAAGGTCAAGGTAATTGGGTTTAACGGAGTACCTAGCGAAGTGGAAAGTCCTCACTTTAACATCCGAACGTAAAACAGATCAAAACATCAATTTAAACCTCTAGGCAAAAAGTAATCCAAACAAAAATTTAGTACACTCCAGCTCACAAGGAAGCGAGGAGGTGAGAATGTTCTCATAAAAAATTATGAGTAACCAACGCGTTGTCTAATTAGGGGATAATTAGACTGGAACCTTGACTATGACCAGTAGGTATGGTTAACAGCAATGCATATATTCAATACAACGAAAAGCTCAGAAAATACTTAAATACACAAAAAAGGAGGCTGTCATTCAAGTAAGCAAACGATATATTGGATAAATATATTTATGTAGCCATATAAACAATGTGGTTTAAAAAAATGTTAAAATTTTCGCTGTTAGAATTAAACATGTTGGAAAAAGTGTATAATTTGTCTAGATTTTGAAGTCACAGTCTGCATAAATAGATCTTCAATGTATAATAGATTAAACAAATAGTTCATATTAGAATTTCATTTCAATATCCCCAAATATATTTCTTAAATTACACAATTATAGAGCAATACAAACCAGTACTCACCTCAGATTTCAAAGGAAATACCTATTTTTACCTTATTTAAAAACATTTTAAATTCTATAAGATGTACGTCTGTATATACGTACAAAAACACTTTAACCTTTTGAGGACTGGTGGTTAATATTTTGACCAAGACGTGAAAGTCTTGGATGATTACAGGACTGGATGAAATATGCACCAAGGACCTAATTCCCTTCCTGTCCATTATTCAGCTGTCACACGGTTTGATTCTGTGCCGTCGTTATCAATTAATTTGACTATTAATCCTGTTATCCTAAGGTGAATTTTCATCCTATTCCATTTCTTCCCTCCATCTTTTTGTTGTACTAAGTAGCAATATCAAAGAAGTTATTCACAAGGATTGTTCTCTGTCTTAATCTAACACTCCTGCCTTTATCTACGCAAATATGAAGAAACAACCCACCATACAAAGGTTAATTTTGAAAATTGAAATATCCATTTTGAACTTTTTCTGAATTAATTTTGATTTGACTCGTCGTGACGTATGTGCATAAGTACATACATATGTACGTATTCGCGTAATTTACATACCTCGAGTAACTCAAAAACGATTAGACGTTAGCAGTTTCTACAAAGGAATGCTACTTAAATAAACATATTTCCATTTTTCCATTCGTCTACGGTTCATTTTCATACCGCAAATCGCTCTTAAAACGTTCTACCGAGATATTAATCCGAACGTGAATGGCCTCTCTTTATTTCTTTTTTTATATCCCCGGAACAAATCGAGAAATCAATAAGTAAACACAAACAAACAGTCAGGGGATGATAGATGGCTTGGCTTTTCTCTCTGGTTCGTCACAGACGTGAATTCAACCATTTTGGTCAGTTGCCAGATTATTCTTCACATACTGGCCACGTAGGACCCTCTGAGATCTTGGATGCAGGCCAGGAAGTTTTTCTTCTTTAACCTGCAAAATATTATCTCATCAAACACTGCCGATCAAAGGATAGTTGCAAAACACAACAGAGTAGTAAGTGTTTGAAGAGTAGCTTTGCAAACTCTGGCGCGATTGCAAAGCCAAGCTTTGAGTAGGGAACATTGTTTGTAGTTAAAAAGGGGGGTGTAGGATTAACACAAACAAAGCTTAAGTGATGTAAAAGAAATGAAATAAGAAGTATAAAACATTAAACATTTTCCTAATCATATTTCTCTTTTGCTTCAATTAGCAAGAAAACTGATATTTAGGGCCAATTAATCATAAAAAATTTTATGGGATTAATTGGTCCTATTGAAAAATTTAATTGATTAGGTGATGACTGCTGATTGATTTTAATCGATAATGCTAATGTGGTGGTTGGTTTAGCAGTTAACTCTAAAATCAAATTTCTATTCTACGTACATTGATTAGAAGAAAACCTAATTTTTGAATTTGACTTTTGAATAGTTAGGTACATCAGACTTTATTATTTCGTTCTTACTTACGCCTATTTTATTCTATTAAGTTAGATTGTTTTTTACCTTTAAATTGCTTGCTATTGTTAAGTGTTTGGAGGAATAATATCCTTTTGAACTAAAACAAATTAAACAATTAAAAATTATTTTATTTTATCAACTGTACAAGTTTGATTTACCTTGGACTAAAATTTTATAATTAATTTCTTACTACATTTCTCATCCTGCCTATGTAGCTGTAGGTGTAGGGAAGAGACTTGTCCCGATTATGCATTATGAGGCATTAGGATTTGATACAATTTTTTTGTTTATTATGTCACCAATAAATATAAAATAACATATTGGTGATCCTTGAAATCTTTAATAACGTTGATAGATACGTATCTTCTAAAATATTACGTTTTAAAACTTTATTATTATTTCAAATAGGGGGCAATCTCTATTTATAACATTCGCCATTACCAATACGCAGATAATTGTTGGTCATTTTATTGTGGGAGCACCATATATCATTTGCTTCCTACTTTGGGTACTTTTAATTTGGGTTAACATTATTAAGACAACAAAAACAAACAATCTGAGTCCTCATAATGTATAAGCATTTACCCAGCAGGAAATCCCCTTGATTGGTTTGCCTCCTTAAGAGGATTTGTTTAGAAACTTAGAGGAGATTGCGACCAGGAACTTACTTTACACCTTCCAGACTTCTTTAACCGGCGAGGACGCGCGCTTCCCGAAGTTACACGAGTTGTATCGAGTCTCGGAGGCGCGGTGCAACTTTTCTCAGCCAAATACCAACAAAATTGGTTTTAAAGAGGAATAGAAAATTTGTATTACCAAAAATACTTTATTAAAAGTTTAAAATATATTTCGTATTATTTACACCTAACGATGTTTTGAATATCACTAAACCAAAACAGAAATATTCTAATTGCATAGTCCGAGTTTTATTTTGGGAATATAACCCGTCGAGATATTCGGAAATTTCTTTAGGAGACTGTGTTCTTCTGTGTGACTAGGAGTGAAAGATACACCTAACGATGCTTTGAATATCACTAAACCAAAACAAAAAAATTCTAATTTCATCGTCCGAGTCTTATTTTGGGGGGAATTAAATTATACATATCTGTATATAAATTTCTATTTATTTATTTTTTATTGGTTCTTTTTGTTTAAAATGTCATAAACAGTAGATACATTTTTTCTACATAACAGTTAAGCAAAACTTTTTTATCTGATGACAGACATTACAGTTAGTATTCGATACGAATTTTTTTATTCTTTTTATACCTTAATTAACTAAATATTACTTCCATAAGAAACTGAATGTCTGTTAACATGATAAAATTTATCATATTCAAGTCAAGATAATGAACAAAAAACCTTTTTTTTATATTAACATTTGTGTAGTAATCATGCATTTTCACAAAATTGGTACAGGGGAAAAATATATTACTATTTAATTTTACAGAATCTAATTATAAAAAATAAAAATAATTTAAAAGAAATACTTTATATCAAAACATGCGTAAAAAACAGAGTTTTAAGAGTAAATTTTATCTATAATTGACAGCATCTAATAAAAAGTTTAAAGAAATTAAAATTATATCTATACCTCACAATATTATTTCAACTGTCAGATTAAAAGTTAGATAAAGCGGTAAATTAGAAAAGAAAAAAAAACAACGACACGAAAATATTCTATGATTTAAATGTTGCTCTGATTTATCTAGAGAATCATGGAAGAGAATTTTTTAAAATAAAAACCTTTAGACACAAAAAACTAGTTCTTTTTTCCGTAAAATCCTGAAAAATGTTTAATCTCTAGTGACTGTTTTTATTTAACAGTAAAACTTTAATTAAAACTGGAGTTTCACGACACAGAATTGAAATTTTTATAATATAAAAGCAATAAACATTTTGGATTGGATGGATAAATTAAGAAAAACTAATTAACACTGAAAAGAAATCCGTAACAGTTTTTATTAAAAAAACCTACTTTCTTTATAAAGTTAGAAAATAAGGTTTCGATAAGAGGTAAAATTTATATTCGTTTGGTTGCAGCATAACTGAAGAATGTATATGTTAATAGAATTTCATTAAAATTAAAGAAGAAAAGAATGTTTTGTTCTGAGTATTTCGTGGTATTGAGA
>CM063501.1:111241981-111269481 GCA_032207245.1 Pardosa pseudoannulata | reverse complement strand
AATACTTTAAAAACTACCACATTATAAACATAAATTAACTTAATAATAAAAAGGATAAAACGAGAGCATGAATCTAAGGTTTCAAACCAGCTACATAGTGTGACGACTTCAATATTCTCGAGTAAAGAGATACCGTGAAGAAATATCACAGTCACTATAAAATTGGAAATTACTTTTATTCTCTCTGGAGTAAATACTGTTATATATACAACGGGATGTTAATTCTCCCCAAAACAAATAGAAATGTAAATACGGTTATATGACGACGATAATCTGCATATATATATATATATATATATATATATATATATAAATATAAATATATATATATATATATATATATATATATATATATATATATATATATATATATAATATATATAGATATATATATATATATATATATATATATATATAATATATATATATATATATATATATATATATATATATATATAATATATATATATATATATATATATATATATATATATATATATATATATATATATATATATATATATATATATATATATATATATATATATATATATATATATATATATATATATATATATATATAAATATATATATATATATATATATATATATATATATATAATATATGTATATATCTATATATATATTATCTATATATGCATATATATATATATATATATATATATATATATATATAATATATATATATATATATATATATATATATATATATATATATATATATATATATATATATATATATATATACATCTATATACATATATACATCTCCAGGCTCTTCCAGGGTGCAATGCCACCCAATCTATCCCCCGTTCGGTATCCGAGACCCTGCCGCTCCGTATATGAGAGGACTTTACGAGTCTCTCGAACGCAATCACTAAAAAGCTGGTTCCGGTCAAAAAAAGCGAAAGCCTCTACGAGGTCAAAGCACCTACGTAAAAAAAATGTCGAAAAGCCCCGAGTCGCAAAATTCAAGGCTTTTCATACCTGGGGGTCAGTTATGGTAATGCCAACCGTTTTTTGGTCAGTTACGATTCCAGTTACCTGAGAACTCCAGCTAAGGTTACAGCTAGTTTTTTAGTTGAATTCTCATTTGATAGCTGTCCCGATTCCGGAATTACCGAGGATTCATTAACGTGAGCGATCAGGGGCGTAATGCCTATTCAATCCAACTGTCAACATTCCAGACTCTGCGATGTCACGCTATTGGCCGAACGATGGCCAATTGGTTAGGGTGCTGACCTTCGGAACTGGAGTTCGTGGGTTCGAATCCCACTGAGGCATGGATGTTCGTAGACTTTCGGAATCGGCTTTAAGCTGTAGGTCCCGGTCTCATTAGCCCTCGTGTTGCAAAAAATAGACCGTAGCACTCCAAACCAAACCAAAGCCACGCTATTGTAAACTGGTCAACAGGTGGTATTTCCGATCAGCTGATTTGGTGCGTGCTCTGAACAAAGAAGAGTCTTAACAATAGGAACCCTTAAATATCTACAGATAATAAAAAAGGACACCTATAGCAATCGATTATGATCTTTATACAAACTGATTTCAACTTTGCGGTCTTACACCCTCATTCTTGTTATAAAAAAATACATAAAATTCAGAAAAAGAAACACAAGAAAGAACTTATGTATTGAAAAGAATGAATGAATTTGTTTAATTGACTCAAATTTATAGTCAGTACTTAAGTGCATTATTTATGTAGTCTCTAATTGCCTTAAAACAGCTTATTGGATGTATTGAAAATGCATATTTAAATTTAAAAAGGAAAGTTCCATAAAGCGTTGAACGAATTACTATCATTGACTTTTTCTCTTATCGCAGTATTTTTGTAAATTAAACTCGTTATTGCGTAACTCCGTATACTGTTATTAATCCCTTGGGGGAAAACTTAAATGTCTTCTCAAATTCTTTTTTATTCAGAAATGAATTACTTGTTCCGAGATATTAGAAAAGGTTTTAGCTTGCATATGTACTGAAACTAGAATATGTATGGCTGAATTAAAGATTAATTTTTGAGTACATTCTTATCATGTTAGCGAGTTGTATATATGCCGTTATGTTTATGGTACACATAATTATTATTTAAGCAAATGTAAATTAAGTATTTTTGAGGAATATTGGATGAATAGTTTAGGCTAGCATTTTAATCAAAATTATTTTTTAAAAGATTTAATTGTCTTATATGTTTCATGTAACAACTTTGTACATTCTCAATGTAAGAATATCGTTAAAAAAATTTATTTACAAAAAAACTGCAATTTGACATTGGAACTAGAATATGTATGGTTGAATTAAAAATTAATTTTTTAGTACATTGTTATCATGTTAGTGAGTTGTATATATGCACTTGTGTTTAAGGTACACATAATTATTATTTAAGTAAATGAAAATTAAGTATTTTTGAAGAATATTGGAGGAATATTTTAGTCTAGCATTTTAATCAAAATTATTTTCTAGTATATTTAATTGTCTTATATGTTTCGTGTAACAACTTTGTACATTCTCAATGTAAGAATATCGTTAAAAAACTTTTATTTAGAAACTGCAATTCGACAACTCTTGTTTCCTTAAGAAATAGAAAAAATTAACATTTATTGTCTATAACAGAAAACATTGCTTTAACTGTCTTATATGTTTCATGTAACAAATTTGTACGTTCTCAATGTAAGAATATCGTTAAAATACTTTTATTTAGAAACTGCAACTCGACAACCTTTGTTTTCTTAAGAAATAGAAAATATTAACATTTATCGTGCTATAACAGAAAATACATTGCTTTAATTAATTAACATTTAAGAATATTAGAACAAACAATGTATTCAGACTTTATTGATAGAAAAAGGTTAGTTTTAACTTACTAATTTTAAAAGTTATTTTACGGGTAGATAGGTTTCTTCTTCAGCACTACAGCCTGTTATAGACCAAGTCCGTCCAAGTTTCCTCCACCTGACTCTATCAAAGACAATAGATTGCCAATGATGGACTCCCAGTTCTCTTAAGTCCCTGTCTACAGAATCTATCCACCTGGTGGGGGGTCTTCCTCTTTTTCGCTTGCCTTCAATTTTTGAAAAGGTCACTAGTTTAGTTCGGTTAGAATCTTCATGTCTAAAAAGGTGTCCCAGCCATCTAATGCGGCTAGCCTTAATACCTTTCACAATATCTGGTTCTTTAAATCTATTGTATATTTCATAATTATATTGAATTCTACAGACTTCATTTGTTTAACTGCTCCAAAGATTTTCTAAGTATTTTTCTCTTAAAAATCAATAGCTTACCTTTTACCTTTTTTATTTAGTGACCAGCACTAGCTGACATATAGAATAATAGGTCTGATTAAGGTTTGCTATAATGTAGTTTTTGTTTTAACATCAATATATTTGAATTTGAAGTGGTTTTTTAGCCCATAAAAAGATGGATTTCTACATTTATTTAATTAGTGAGTAAGAAGTAGTGAATTTCGGTAAAAGTAGGAAAATAGTGAGTCTAAGTAGTGAAGTCAGGTGTTGTATATTTTTTTAAATGCATTACTTTTATATTTTTTTTATTCAGAATTTTGGAGATTGACTTTTAAAGTATTTGTGAAGAAACTCGGTATGCTTTTTAAAATTACAAAATATTTATTGAGTATTTCCTACCGTGAAACGGTAAAGGAAGAAAGTGATAAAACATATAGCTTAAATAATTCTGTTATATAAATAGCATTTAACATCATTAAAAATCAATACCATTGTGAAGTTCTAGACTCATGCTTCGAAATACAATGGCTGACATGTTACCGTTGGGGATATCAGTTGTTTTCACCTTTTCTTCTCAAGCTGGTATGGCCGGCGTAACAATGGCGTAGAGCCATGAAATGTAGGTTTGTGACACTATAACATAATAGTGGATCCGCCCCTGATGGCTGGCCGATACATATTAATATCGAGGCATATCGATAATACACCTAAACTCATCTATTCTCCTGATTTTTTTTTCGTTTTGGAACTGGGAGTGGCTTGCAGTGCGGAAAGTTTTGGACTTAAATACATAAAATCTGCGGACTCCGGTTTGTGAGCCAAGTCCTGATTGTTAGCTGTTGGAGTCTAAGTAGGGAAGGTTTCTCTTCCTTTTTGCGACCAAGTTGCCGGAAAAGTATTAAGGAGCAGAGTCTAAGAAGAAATGGTTCCATTCTGTTATTATAAACAGAATGGAATTTTATATTTTATACTGATTCAAAGGTAAATTATTTTAATAAAAACTTTTCAACTTAAAGGTTGCTATAATCCCTTAAGTATTTTACTGTAGTAAATAAAAGATTATTCTCCTTGAAAAATTTATATACTTTCGACAAGCCCTTTAAATCCATTGATGCACAAATGCAGGATTCTAAAAGTTTTTTAAAATTTTTGGTTCTTTTTAAAAAATTAAATATTTTTAATAAAGATAGAAACTTAATAATTAAGGGAATATATTTATCATAAACTGAGGGGAACTTTTTATTTTATACTGAATCAAAGTTAGATTATTTTAATATAAACTTTTCAACTGAAAAGCTACTATGAGCCGTTAAGCATTTTACTGTAGTAAATAAAAGATTATTCTCCTTGCAAAATTTATATACTTTCGAAAAACAGTTTAAAGCCATTGATCCAAAAATGCAGGATTCTAAAAGTTTTTTAAAAATCTTTGGTTCTCGTAAAAAAATTAAATATTTTTTAATAAAGATAGAAACTTAATAATAATTAAGAGAATATATTTATTATAAACAAAGCGGAAATTTTTATTTTATACTGAATCAAAGATAGATTATTTTAAAAAAACTTTTCAACTTAAAAGTTACTACGAGCCCTTAATCATTTTACTGCAGTAAATAAAAGCTTATTCACTTTGCAAAATTTATATACTTTCGGCAAGCAATTTAAAGCCATTGTTGCACAAATGCATAATTCTAGAAGTTTTTCAAAAATCTTTGGGTCTCGTAAAAAAAAATTAAATATTTTTAATAAAGAACTGACGTTAATAGAATAAAATATGTAATTAGCCTCTAATTTATATAAAAAAATTTGTTTTTAACTTAGATATTTCAAAAGTTATGTTCTAGGTAATTGGTTTCAAATTTTTATTTACTTAGTGACACTTTTTAAGTTTTTAAAAATATTTGGTTCTTATAAAAAAAATTAAACATTTTTTAATGAAAATGGAAACTTAATGATAATTAAAAGAATACATTTATTATATACTGAGTAAAACTGTTTATTTTATAATAAATCAAAGATTGATTCATTTTAATAAAATCTTTCAACTTAAAAGTTGCTATGAGCCCTTAAACATTTTACTGCAGAAAATAAAAGCTTATTCTCCTAGGAAAATTTTTATACTTTCAAAAATCACTTTAAAGCTATTGATGCACAAATGCATAATTCTAGAAGTTTTTCAAAAATCTTAGGTTCTCATAAAAAAATTATATATTTTTTAATAAAGATAGAAACTTAATAATAATTAAGGGAATATATTTATTATAAACAGAGTGGAAATTTTTATTTTGTACTGAATCAAAGGTAGATTATTTTAATAAAAACTTTACAACTCAAAACTATGAACCCTTAAGCATTTTACTGCAGTAAATAAAAGCTTATTTACCTTGCAAAATTTCTATACTTTCGGCAACCCTTTAGAGCCATCGATGAACAATTGCATGATTCTTAAAGTTTTTTCAATAAAGATAGAAACTTAATAATAATAATTATATATATATATATATATATATATATATATTATATATATATATATATATATATATATATATATTATACAGAGTGGAACTTTTTATTTTATACTGAATCAAAGGTAGATAATTTTAATAAAAACTTTACAACTCAAAACTATGAGCCCTTAAGCATTTTACTGTAGCAAATAAAAGATTATTCTCCTTGCAAAATTTATATACTTTTGACAAGCACTTTAAAGCCATTTATGCACAAATGCATGATTCTAAAAGTTTTTCAAAAGTCTTTGGTTCTCGTAAAAAAATTAAATATTTTATTATAAAAATGAAAACTCAATGATAATTAAAGGAATATATTTATTATATACAGAATAGAACTATTTGTCTTATACTAAATCAAAGATAGATTCATTTTAAAAAAAACTTTTCAAATTAAAAGTAACTATGAGCCCTTAATCATTTTACTGCTGTAAATAAAAGCTTATTCTCCTAGGAAAATTTATATACTTTCAACAATCACTTTAAAGCTATTGATGCACAAATGAATAATTCTAGAAATTCTTCAAAAACCTTTGGTTCTCGTAAAAAAAAATTTCAATAAATATAGAAACATAATAATAATTAAGGGAATATATTTATTATAAACACAGTGGAACTTTTTATTTTATACTCAATTAAAGGTAGATTATTTTAATAAAAACTTTTCAACTGAAAAGATACTATAAGCCGTTAAGCATTTTACTGTAGTAAAAAAAAAGATTATTCTCCTTGCAAAATTTATATACTTTCGACAAGCACTTTAAAGCCATTGAGGCCCAAATGCAGGATTCTAAAAGTATTTCAAAAATTTTTGGTTCTCGTAAAAAAGTTAAATATTTTTAATAAACATAGAAACTTAATAATAATTAAGGGAATATATTTATTATAAACAGAGTGGAACTTTTAATTTTATACTGAATCAAAAGTTGATTAGTTTAATAAAAACTTTTCAACTCAAAAGTTACTATGAGCCGTTAAGCATTTTACTGTAGTAAATGAAAGATTATTCTCCTTGCAAAATTTATATAATTTCGACAACCACTTTAAAACCATCGATGCACAAATTCATGATTCTAAAAGTTTTTCGAAATCTTTGGTTCTCGTAAAAAATGTTAAATATTTTTTTAATAAAGATATAAACTTAATAATAATTAAAGGAATATATTTATTATAAACAGAGTGGAACTTTTTATTTTATACTGAATCAAAGGTAGATTATTTTAATAAAAACTTTACAACTCAAAACTATGAGTCTTTAAGCGATTTACTATAGTAAATGAAAGATTATCCTCATAACAAAATTTATATAATTTCGACAAGCACTTTAAAGCCATTGATGCACAAATTCATGATTCTAAAAGTTTTTCGAAAATCTTTGGTTCTCGTAAAAACAATTAAATATTTTTTAATAAAGATAGAAACTCAATAATAATTAAGGGAATATATTTATTATAAACAGAGTGGAAATTTTTATTTTATACTGAATCAAAGGTAGATTATTTTAATAAAAACATTACAACTCAAAACTATGAGCCCTTAAGCATTTTCTGCATTAAATAAAAGGTTATTCTACTTGGAAAATTTATATACTTTCAACAAACACTTTAAAGCCATTGATGAACAAATGCAGGATTCTAAATGTTTATAAGCCTTTGGTTCTCGTAAAAAGAATTTAATATTTTTAATAAAGATAGAAACTTAATAATAATTAAGGGAAGATATTTGTTATAAACAGAGTGAAACTTTTAATTTTATACTGAATCAAAGATAGATTCATTTTAATAAAAACTTTTCAACTCAAAAGTTACTATGAGCCCTTAAGCATTTTACTGCAGTATATAAAAGATTATTCTCCTTGCAAAATTTATATACTTTCGACAAGAACTTTAAAGCCATTGATGCACAAATGCAAGATTCTAAAAGTTTTTTTTAAATCTTCGGTTCTCGTAAAAAAATTAAATAATTTTTAATAAAGATAGACACTCAATAATAATTAAGGGAATATATTTATTATTAACAGAGTGGAAATTTTTATTTTATACTGAATCAAAGGTAGATAATTTTAATAAAAACTTTAGAACTCAAAACCATGAGCCCTTAAGCATTTTACTGTAGTAAAAGAAAGATTATTCTCCTTGCAAAATTTGTATAATTTCGACAAGCACTTTAAAACCATCGAAGCACAAATGCATGATTCTAAAAGTTTTTCGAAAATCTTTGGTTCTCGTAAAAAAAAAAATTAAATATTTTTTAATAAAGATATAAACTTAATAATAATTAAAGGAATATATTTATTATAAACAGAGTGGAACTTTTTATTTTATACTGAATCAAATTTAGATAATTTTAATAAAAACTTTACAACTCAAAACTATGAGTCTTTAAGCTTTTTACTGTAGTAAATGAAAGATTATTCTCCTTGCAAAATTTATATAATTTCGACAAGCCCTTTAAAGCCATCGATGCACAAATACATGATTCTAAAAGTTTTTCGAAAATCTTTGGTTCTTGTAAAAAAAAATTAAATATTTTTTAATAAAGATAGAAACTTAATAATAATTAAAGGAATATATTTATTATACAGAGTGGAAATTTTTATTTTATACTGAGTCAAAGGTAGATTATTTTAATAAAAACTTTGCAACTCAAAACTATGAGCCCTTAAGCTTTTTTACTGTAGTAAATAAAAGATTATTCTACTTGCAAAATTTATATACTTTCAACAAGCACTTTAAAGCCATTGATGCCCAAATGCAGGATTCTAAATGTTTTTTAAAAATCTTTGGCTCTCGTATAAAAAATTAAATATTTTTTAATAAAGATTGAAACAATAATAATTAAGGTAATATATTCATTATAAACAGAGTGCAACTTTTTTATTTTATACTGAATCAATGGTAGATAATTTTAATAAAAACTTTACAACTCAAAACTATGAGCCCTTAAGCATTTTACTGTAGCAAATAAAAGATTATTCTACTTGTAAAATTTATATACTTTTGACAAGCACTTTAGAGCCATCGATGCACAACTGCATGATTCTTAAAGTTTTTTTCAATAAAGATAGAAACTTAATAATAATAATTATATATATATATATATATATATATATATATATTATATAGAGTGGAACTTTTCATTTTATACTGAATCAAAGGTAGATTATTTTAATAAAAACTTTACAACTCAAAACTATGAGCCCTTAAGCATTTTACTGTAGTAATTGAAAGATTATTCTCCTTGCAAAATTTATGTACTTCCGACAAGTACTTTAAAGCCATCGATGCACAAAATCATGATTCTAGAATGTTCTAATTTTTATCTTTTTTATAAATAATAATATTTAATATATATAAATTATTTATATATAAAATCAAGGTAAATTAGAATAAAACCATCTCGAAAGATTCTTAGTTTGTGATTCGACCTTGTTTCAGACGACTAATTAAGCATCTTTCTCAATCAGACTTCAACACAGCCCTCCTTTCCCGTCACGTCAGCTAAAGGATGTCTAAAAGCTTCTAATCAATCAGTCGTGAAATCACGTTCAGTTTTGTACTGCTGCTATGCCGTGATTAATGCCTTTCGAGCGTCGGCCATGCCATCTTCATCGATTCATTTTCTCCCTTTCGCAGAACTATTTAGGCAAAAGACGGATTTCCAGTTCGAAACCGGATTATAATTAATTGTCGTTTGCACGTTCAGAATCGGACTTTGAGAGACTGGGGGATATTCTCCTCGCGTAAACGTTTTCGCAAATAACTGTGCTTCTATGTCAAGACAGTGTTTCACAGTTGAGACATAAATAGTGTTATAACTTGTATCGATATCAATATTTGATTTCCACTGGTTTTCCACAGCATCCGGGAGGAGATAATTGTATAAGTAAAGACTCAGTGAAAGAAAAATGTACAATTCTGAGAAAATAACAGGAAATTTTTAAACATTTGCTTCTGTTTTTAAATAAGGTATGATATCAGCTGATACTTGATAAAAGAAAACTTTTTTGCTAGTAAAATTATACGGACAAAACATATACAGTAAACCGATATAAGTAAAATCAGCCTATATAACAACACAAAGTAAGGTAAAAATCATAAGATAAATTATTTTTTATAGCTACGGTAGATTGCTGCTAATTTGAGTCCTACTAAATTTATAGGTATTACTAACTGTTTGATATAGTTCTTACGAAGTTAATTTGAGTATCACAAGCCATGTTATAGCAAGTTGACTCCACATAGTAAAATTATATGGGCAAAGCATATACAGTAAAATTATATAAGTAAAATCAGCCTAAATAAAAACACTAATTAAGTAAAAATTAATTTAAATGTTTTTTATAGCTACGGTAGACTGCTGCCAGTTGGAGTCCTACTAAATGTATAGATATTACTAACTGTTCGAAATAATTTTTAAGAAGATGATTTGAGTATCACTATCCGTTTTATAGCAAAATGACTCCCCACTGTACTTATTGGGAGACCTTAAGACAACTTTTGTGCTAGTAAATTTATATGGACACAGCATATACAGTAAAACTATATAACCAAAATCAGCCTATATAAGAATACAAATTAAGTAAAAATAATAAGATAAATATTTTTTTATAACTACGGTAGATTGTTCCTAGTTGGAGTCCTACTAAATGTATGTTATTACTAACTGTTCGATATAGTTCTTAAGAAGCTGATTTCAGTATCACTGGTCATATTATAGCAAAATGACTCCACATTTTACTTATTATGGGGTCGTAAGAAAACTTTTGTGCTAGTAAAATTATATGGACACAGCATATACAGTAAAACTATGTAAGCAAAATCAGCCTATCTAAGAACACAAATTAAGTAAAAATCATAAGCAGAAGGATTTTTATAGCTACGGTAGATTACTCTTAGTTGGAGTCCTACTAAATGTATAGATATTACTAACTGTTCATATAGTTTTTAAGAAGTTAATTTGAGTATGACTAGCCGTGTTATAGCAAAATGACTTCCCATTGTATTTATTATGGGATCTTAAGAAAACTTTTGTGCTAGTAAAATTATATGGACAAAGCATATACAGTAAAACTATAAGATAAATTATTTTTATAGTTACTGTAGACTGCTGCTACTTGGAGTCCTACTAAAATGTATGGATATTACTAACTGTTCGATATAGTTTTTAAGAAGTTGATTTGATTATCACTAGACGTGTTATATCAAAATGACTCCACATTATATTTAGTGTGGGATCTTAAGAAAACTTTTGTGCTAGTAAAAATATATGGACAAAGCATATACAGTAAAACTCTATAAGCAAAATCAGCCTATATAAGAACACAAATTAAATAATAATAAAATAAATGATTTTTTATAGCTACGGTAGATTGCTGTCTTTTGGAGTCCTATGGATATTACTCACTGTTCGATATAGCTTTGAAGAAGTTGATTTCAGTGTCAATAGCCGTCTTATAGCAAAATGTCTCCCCAATGTACTTAATGTGGGATCTTATTCATATTATATTTATCTTTTTTTCAGATTGCATCAAAATATTTTTGATGGAATACTGTAAATAAATATCAAGTGTCAATAAAGCTAATAAAATTCAAACTTAGTCTTCTTTATCAAAATAGTAGCACTCTATATTCCATCATTGGGTAATATATGTTCTCAATGCATCTGAAAAGGGGTAATTGTATAAGTAAATACAGAATGAAACTTTTGAAAAGAACCCTAAGTAAAGTGACAGATAGAAACTTTTTTAAATACCTTTCTAAAAAACTACTGGGAGTTTTTAAAGATTTCACTAGGTTTCTAAAATTAGGCAGGACATCAGAGGGCAATAATAAGAGGAGATGGTGAAGCTGTCGTCCCAGTAAAAATATATCTGAAACAATGCACAGTAGAAACATATAAGTAAAATAAGCTTATATACCGACACAAATTAAATATTTAAAATTAAACCTAGTTTTTATACTTGCAACTTAGTTTTTATAGTTATAGAGCATAGTTATTGTACTGTTTATTTTTTATACATGGATTATAACTGAATAGGTAGATTTCTCGAAATTGTTTTCCTTAGTTTCTAACGCTACCGTTAAAGTATATATATATTACTCAAAACAGATTTTAAGATGTTGATTTCGGTATCACTACTCCTATTTTTGTATTTATCACTGTTATAACATCTAAGAGTGCACTTCCATTTTTGATTTCCTTCCACACTCCATATAATGAAAAACCTCAATACAATGGCCTTAATGCTTCTGCTTAATGCTTAATAAATTACAACAATCAAATTAGTCATATTGAAGTATTCATTCGCAGTTCCAAGAATTCTATTTACACGATAGAAATAATACACTTGAAATCCATGTTTAAAAAATAAATTAAATATCTATTATTTTCAGGGAATGATTTTGAAATTTTACAGTTTATTATTTCCTAGTTCGGGAAGAATTATAAATGCAAAAATCTTCGGTTTAGAACTAAATATATTTAAGTCTCATTAAAACGTTTATTAAAGCAGCAGGTTTCCGTCAGATGCTGTTGTTAAAGTTCTATTCCGACAGCATACATACCATGAGAATCTAAACCTACTTTGAATCTTGAAGAGAATTGCAAACTATAGTCTGGATAACTAAAACAAATTTGTGTGTGTGTATATATATATATATATATATATATATATATATATATATATATATATATATATATATATATATATATATATATATATATATATATATATATATATATATATATATATATATATATATATATATATATATATATGTATATATATATATATTTATATATATATATTTATATTTTTATTTATTTATTTACTTATTTATATTTATCTATATAAATATATATTGCACAAGGAAGTCATGTGGTTTGAACATAAGATATTTTGATCGCAATTAATTGCTTATATAGTTAGCTATAGACATTCCAAATAAACGCTAATTAATAGATAGTTACCTAACGGTACATGTTAAAACAAAAAATTAAATTTACATTTGCCAAGAAAAAAAGTCAAATTATTTTAATGTCCCTTTTAACCTAAAGGTTCTTTTACCACAGCATTATTAAATCAATAAAAATCAAAGCACATTAATTTTCCCAATATACATTTTGCTTACTTCTATCTAGCTAATAATCCTTATTTCAATAACATTGCATCTTTCCTCCAGCTTTAATTTCACTTTGACTTCGATCCTGTCAATTTTTATAAAATTATAAATTGACACATAGAACTTAGCTTATTTTAAGAGGTCCGCAAAACACGACGGTTAAATTACCGAATTGAGAAAAGCCTTTAAGACCCTTATTTCCTCCCTGTCTTATTCAAAAAGAACTTAGTTTCGATCTTTTCCAATTACACTTTGCCGTGCAATTTGGTGTAAGGCTCCAGGTCGTTAAATAGCACTCAGCGTTTCCTTGCTTTAGCATTCAGCCGTCAGCCCTTGACATTTGCAGCTCAAGAATGATTTATAACTCCACCCCCAGCCAGGAACTATTAGCTTGATGTTGATTTCTCAGACCTAATCAATCATAATTAGTTTCATCACCGACCAAATGAGCTTAGTCAATAACAAAATTCAAAGTCTTGGAGGGCTTCGATTTATCGCTGGAAATGCCACCTAATTTGAAATTGACAAAACTTAGTTTCACGTTCAGTTTAAATTTTTACGTAAGTGCAACGTCCCGTGGTAAAAGGTATATCAAAGTAACTTATAGGAGGAACAGAATGCTACCCGTATCAAAATATCCAATTCTTAATGTTTATAACATTCAACAGAAACTAGCTTTTACTTACAGTTTAATTACATATTTTATTTACAATTAAATTTATTCAACTTAGATCTCATAGATACTTGGTTATTACAGTATTTTCAGTCCATCAGAAATTTTTGGCATTCACAATGGTATAGTATTTAACATAAAACTTACCAGATCAGTCAAATAACCAATTTTGAGACTTTAATCAAAATTGTTAAGTTAAAGGTTCTCATTTTTCTAGAACTTACTACAAGACTTTTTTTTATTACACTTGCAATGAGGCAATTTATATATCTTCAAAAATTATTAAAATTCAAATTAAAGTACGAAAACAAAAAATTTGAGACCTAAATCGTATCTCATTACGTTGTAAAAATCTTAAGAAGACCTGGTTAAAAATATAGATTTATTGAGGTAAATTACACTCAGAGGCGATCCCAAACAGATGAGAAGAATGTTTGATTTTGAGGAAGAAGGAGCCTTTATACAGTTATTTAAGAGTGCCAAGTTGGCGGTGACCTATTCATAACAGAAATCTGTAGAAGCTATAAACGTGGAAGGTGCAAAAGGTGGTACATGCAGGAGACCTCGGACAAATCAGAAGTCAATTGTTTTTCATTCAACCAAATAAAAAGATTTAAGAGGTCTTATTGGCAAAGTGTGGGGAGAGAGCTGTATCATGAAACAGAAGATAAAAAGATGATAAAAATAGAGAAATAAAGGTGAGAATCAAAAGAAGGGAATTCTGGAGAACCTAAGAGAGAAGAGGTTCTAGAGAGCGTACGAAAAAAGATCGTGAGAACCTAAAGAGGTTTTGAGAACAAAAAGAATAACTTTAAAAGTTTGTGTGATGACTTAAATGTATTTTCGGTTAAAAGTGTGTGCGCCGCCACCCACATCAAGAATAAGTAACCAAAGAGGAGGAGAAAAACGACGAGTTAAACCTTGTCAACATTCGAGATCAGTCCCTAGATGCCAAGCAGTCTCAGCACATTATCCTAATTCTATGACACATAGTCTACAACACATTATCCTATCAAGATCTAAGTGTCTGAAAAATTATGAGCTAGAAATGGGAAAGTCTGGTTATGTAAATGCATGTATCCTTATGAAAATATGTGCCTGTGTCTCGACGTAACGATCTTGTGGAATGAAAACTGTTTATGTGTAGATGCATTTGTGTGTCAGTTCATTATGTATGTTTTGATAATCACAATCTGGAAGGGAGAAATTTGTTTATGCCTGTATGTGTACACGTCAACCCGTGTGCATATCTCGAAATCCCAATGAGCTTAAAATATGAAATCCAGTTAATTGTCCATGTATGCGTCTCCATAAGTCAGTAGGCAAGTGTATCTCAAAAGCGCAACAAACTAGAAAGATGAAATTTGATTGTATCTCTATATGCGTACATTTACATCAATCTGTAAGTGTGTCTCAGACAAGGAGCTAGAAGGATGAAGTATGGTTATATCTGTAAGTATATCTTCTATATACAGATATAACCCCATATATCTATGTCGGTTAGTATGTGAACATTTTTACTCAGAAATGCCATGAGTTATACAGATGAAATTTTTATGCGTATTTGACACTAACGATAGATTTATATCCAAGTTTGTATCTAATAGTCTATCAAAAAAGGAATGTTTTGTAAGAACAATAGTTGTGATACCCAGTAGCGGAGACACTGGTCTGGGTATTCCCTATTCTGTAGCATATTTTGAAGTAATCTCTACAACGTCACCAATGTTTACATTCCTTTTTATGTACACTTTGAACACTTAATATTAAAACACTTTGAAAAATATTATTGATTAACCACTATGAAATATTTATCATTAATCAAAATATTCTGTTTGGGAATATAAGACAGAATTTAAGTGGCAATTTCAATTTTTATTGATTCAATTATTTAGTATGTTCTCCCAAAAGTAACTAAAAGGTGATTGGCTAATAAATGGGGCACTAACTTTCTCTGTTGCAGCCCAAGGGTTCGAATTCCATTTCTTACATTGATGTTCGTAATCGTTTGTAATCGGCTTTCCAATATGTATAGATTTAACAAATTCTTCTGTTTCAAAAAAGAAAAGAAATTACAACAGTACTTTCAAATACCAATTACAAACAAACCTGCTAGTATCCATTTAACCCTTTCACTTACCTGTTATATAGAAACTAAAGAAATAAGTTATTTGTAGGTTTTATATCTAAAATGGCGTTCTTGATCACGCTGATAATGTAATTCTTCAACATTATCTGATTAAGTATAATTCAAGGAGACACGTAATAGGCTTACAGGGCTACAAACTAACCAAAACCTAAATAAAATTGAGAAACAGACAGTGGATTTCGTTGATAGAATTAAAACTTTCCATTCGTATAGTGAATGTTTAAAAAAGTTTAATTAACAGAAACATAATATTTTTTTTCCTTTTCACTTCATTCACCAATTTGAGATAGTAACTTTTCAATTCCATACCATCAGCTGTCACCGAAGACTAAATCAGAACTGCAGCTGCTTGTGAGACCTAGATGTAAGTGAAGACAAGCATTATCGAAGACAAAAGACTTTGAGAAACTATTTTGTTACTGTTGTTGTTGTCTTATGCCACTAGGTCAAACCAAGTACGATTGAGCCATACGCTACTCGTATTAAGGCAAAGGGGTGCGCCTTTCATTTTAACGAGCACCTCAAGTGTGAAAGGACGACTTCTTGCTCAAGTAGGTCCTAGTAATTTAGAAGCAGGGGCTAAGCAGAAGGTCCATAGCCTTAGCCTTTTACCCCCAGAGGTATTGATAGAGAACTTGGAAAACATTGTGACCACGAAAATATTTTACGTGCCCCAGTCACATTTAACGAACATGTCAAAAAATATTTTAACTTTTTAAACATAAACTTATTTATTACCAAGCCTCAAGCCTCATATAAGTTTTAGTAGAGTGAAAGGGTAAAAGATTGGTTAGGAACACTTCGATCTAATTTTTTTCTTACTTCTCTCTCAAAGTCAATCCTAAATTAATATAACCATTCATTTCATTAGTGGAATTCACAAACAATAAAAAACAACAACAAATTCGATGTTGATTTTGAGAGAAAGGTGGCAACTTTTGCTTCCATATTAATATATAACCACACACCTATTATTACCATGAAGCAAATAACAAATTGTGGTAGTCAACTAATCTTTTTATACTACCGAATGGCCACTACCTATTTTCGAGTTTAAAAAAATATTAATGGCAAAATTGCACCAATTTAAGAATAGTTTTTAAAAATGTGACAAACTCTGGGTGTGTATATTTTGAAATTTATCTTCAATTAATATGTTTCTTTTCGTTTTTAAGGTCCTAAACTGTAGTAAAATGGGTCCCTACTACTCGAGGTGATTGATTTAACTAATTTTATTGGAAGTTAAGTACCTAGTGGTTGGTGGGGTGTACTAGAATCCCGGAATGACAGGTTTAAGCATTGGCTTGCTTACTCAAACACCTCACAATATGGTGGGGTGGACTAGAATCCCGGGATGCCAGGTTCAAGCACTGACTGGCTTACTCAAACATCTTATAGGATAATTTTTATCCTTTCCAAATATTCTTCCCCTAGCAAGAGGGCAGTTGGAAGAGGGTATGAAATCAGGTTAAAAATTCCGACTATCCGTGGTTGGTAACATAAGTGCATTTGATTTAGTTTGATTTGGAAAGCTACAGTTTACTCTTTTGCTGCACGAGGGCCAGTGAGACCAGGAATATACTAATTCCTAAGATCTCGGATTCGGTAATGACATCTACAGTCCGTATCAGCTGGTAAGATAGTAAAGTAAATTTGTCATTTTTAAAGGTATTTCGAACAGCTGGCAATATACATACCTGTAGTGGGATAAGAACCCACGGCCTGTTTTGACGATCTACAGCAATCTATTTTACTCAGCTATCCTTCACACATAAAAAACAAATAGTAAAATTACTAACCTCAATTGTATATATAAAACAATAGCTTAATTTTTACTTAATTTGCACCCTTTTATAGACTTATATATTTTACTATATATTCATTGCATATATTTTGCATATTCAAGAGAAAACTTTATCTCGTAAGTTTCTTCTTATACTATGTCTAGGCTAAATTATTTTTCATATAAAAGGTTGCTCTCATTTGATTTACACCACTACGGTCGACTTTTTTCTATCCAAATAATAATCAGACCGAGAACTATTGCTTCGAGCTCCTATGAGCTACTATTTGCCCACTAGCATATAGCCCACCATATGACGGGATCAGTAAATTTTTTAACTTTAAAGAATTGTAAAGTACTCTATAACGCAGATAAAATTTTTTGTAACTTCTCTTTTTGTAACTTGTAACTTCTCAATAATTTCTATGGTAATTATTCAATTCGTATGGTAATTATTAAATTCGTGTTGGTAGGGGAAGGTTAAAGACTATCTCACACAGGTGGCTAATAACCTCTCTCTCTCTCTCTCTCTCTCTCTCTCTCTCTATATATAATATATATATATATATATATATATATATATATATATATATATATATATATATATATATATATATATATATATATATATATATATGTATATATATATATATATATATATATATATATATATATATATATATATATATATATATGTATATATATATATATATATGTATAATATATATATATATATATATATATATATATATATATATATATATATATATATATATATATATATATATATATGTATGTGTATATATATATATATATATATGTATATATATATATATATATATATATATATATATATATATGTATAATATATATATGTATATATATATATACATATATATATATATACATATATATATATATATATATATATATATATATATATATATATATATATATATATATATAGTCTCATGATTCTGTGAATGAAGTTTAGAATCACGTTGAATTTATTTAGTTAAACCGTGGGGTTATGTATAAAAAACAAACACACAAATGAACAAACTTCTTTATTTTCAAAGATATACATTAAAAGATATAAATTAAACTTAAACGCTAGATATTTATTAGTCCTTGAAATAGACTCCAGGACCTTTAAGAAAAGAATTTCTTGTTAATACTGGTTATAAAACTTTCATTGCAACATAAAATAATCGATAATTAAATTTAAAATTATCACATATGTACTTAATCTATTATTTAATCCAAATATAAAAGAAAATTATTTACGTAATGTCTAAGTTTAGTGATAAAACGTATGAAAATAATGCATACGATATTTAAATAATTTAAAATAAGAAATGATTAAATGAGGTGGTTAAAGGAATGACGTCATAATCCTAGAAAAAAAATGTTATTTTTACCTATGTATGTGATAAGTCAAATAATTTAAATGCCTGCTCTTAACCGGGCGAAGTAAGGCTTGAAATAATGGCATTAAACACATGAAAAAGAAAGAAGAGGTGGTTTTAAAGACGACAGTATTATTCGCTATGATATGTAGCATATTTAGGGCAATTTATTTAAAAATCGGATCGATAGTGTAGGAGAAGATAAACTTTACTCGCTTTGAATTTTGCTAACTGTAACTCATCAAGAATCCAATGTGGATGCCTGTATAAATTCCAGGTCCAACCGCTTCATAAGTTCGAAGACAGGTAGACAGATAGATAACTTCGGCTATTATTATATTGGGGATGATTTGTAAAAATTTGAGAGGAATCTACAGCGTGGTATCATGAAACTCCTTACAAACGTCAATTTATAATTACTCTTTAATTAGTAAAGTTGTAAACAAACATTGCTTTTATAGCACACAAAAACAGAACATGTGTTCTCAAAGCTCTATTACTGTTCTTTTATTTATTTTTTCTTCTGAAAAAACAAATTTCAATTTTGTTTCAGAGATGTTAGTTACTTAATGTCTTTGAAAAACAAGCACCCAAATTATTTAAAATTTAAAAAAACAAACGACGAGGCTTATTTACCTGTCACCTTTCTTAAGGATAAAAAAAATGGTCTTGAAACATAAATTTCAAAAATTGTGATCAGAAAAATATGTATATTTCTCAATTCATTAAACGTATTTCGTCCCACGAGCCTTATTCAAAGAATAAAACCGAAAAGAAAGTGACAAAAAATATTAAACACATACACACAAAATAAATATTCTAATTTTCTTGTGTGAAAAAAACAATAAATAAAACGAAACAATTTGTAACATTTCTTTGCTAAAAGAAACTTTCGATGAAAGAAAGAAATTATGAACACTAGCTAATAAAATAACGTGCCATAAATTAACTGTTTTCTTAGCTAGATTACGAAAATAATAAATAATAATCAATATCAAGGTATTTGTTCGAAATACTGTTATCTCTTATTTAATGATCAAAAAATGGCTAATCCTGTTACATAAAATAATAATGGTTAATATCTTTATTTCTTATATTTACGATTATAAAAATAAGTCAATGTGAACAATGATTAATCTTTTAACATTAAATAATATTCGAAAAATTAATTTCTTTTGCTCTTCGTAAATTAAATGATAAATAGGAAGAAATTTATTGACATTTCTTACAAATTTCTGTTTTACGAACTTTCTCATTTAACTCTAAAGAAATTATTAATCCTCGTAAATGAAAAAAATAAACTGTCACTTTTTTTTAGAAATAAAAAGAAAGTTTACAAGTCTAATTAGTAATGCTGAAAAATAAATTAATGCACACTAGATTATCTTGTTTTTCTTTTCATTAATATATAAATCAAATTAACGGAAAAATTTTAATCCTTGAAAATTAAATATTACATTGCAATTTTTTCGTCGTGTCAGTAAAAATTAAATAAAAAAAATCGTGATTTTTTTTTTGTACTTCTGAATATATATTTCTGAATACTTTAATTTAAAGAACAAAAGTCTTTATAGATTGTAAGGTTCATTCTTAAAATAATGTGACCTCATTTTTATGCGTTTTGTCAATGTACAGCTGTGGAATAAATTTCGAAGAAGAATTTAGGTGCAGCTGTTGACTTCGAGTTTTAGTGGGGACCACTGTGGAGGAGTTATAGATCACGGAGTGGCCCAAGCAAGCCCAGATAGAGATGTGGCAGTGAGTTATAGGGACAGGGCTAAGAAATAATGTCAGCTTTCACAAAAAGGGGGCTATTTTAATGAGCCCACCTGCAAGCAAGAATTGGGTGCAGATGTGGGGAAATTTCACCAACAAGTGATTGGCAAAGAAAAAAAAGGGACGTTAAAAGGGACGAGGTGATAAGTTGTGAAAGAGAGTGAAAAGGATTGAAAAGTTGCTGGGCATCGAAATCCCGTTCCTGCACACCAACAGGGACGTCCTCTACGCCCGAATGCCCGCATCGACGTACAGACTATTAACAGCCCCAGCCTGATCCCCTGTAATTACTGGAGGTATACTGGATATTATTCATAATCATTACCTTGGATCTCAGAATCTTTTGATTAAGGAATAACGTCTAAAAACAAAAAGAAATTTGTAATGAATTGTTGGACATTGATAAATGCGGAGTAATGAATGTTATATACATTAATCCATAAATAATATCTGTAAATAATTAGTGTACATAATTAATGTTTTAGTTCAAATATAAGGTATTATATTTTTACTGTGTTTCTCCTTTGAGAACGAACACTGGTGTTAGTCTTAAGTACATTAAAACAGTCAAGATCGAGCTTGTATTAAAATAGAAATAAAAACAAATGTTAACAGTATGTTAAAGAAGTCGGAGGGGAAAACTAAAGAAGAGCACAAAGTTTATACAACGCAATGTTTAAGTTCGGTCTAAACTTTATGAATCTTTAGGGAATATACTAACCACAAATTGCAAGATTCTGAAAGTGTTTGGAAATCTCTTTTCTGAGCGGTCCTAACAAATCCTTAATACAGTGGACTCAGCTTAATGTGATCACGGTTATTGTTATCAATCGCTTATTGTTATCGAAATCACTTGGTCCCGATTTTCTCTATTCATTTGTATGTTAAAATTATGGCTTGATGGGATCGTTACATCGGTTAATATTATCATTTTTCGTATATCATTTTAACTAGCAAAGGAATGTTCACAATGTATTCAGAAGGAACCCATTCTTTTCTTTCCCTTCGCTGTTGTTTGAATTTCTGAGAATTCTCCTCTTCAACCTAGGGAAATGGGGAATGAACAAAGGAGTGGGGTTCAATCGTTCCTGGAATTTTTCAAAAATACGCACACCTTGCTGGTGGTCAATGGTTGTTGACCCCGTCCAGGTTCATTTTATTTCGGAATTATGGGTAAAAAATATCAATTTTTATGCTTATTTTCATACATACATAGCTTTTTAAACATAATAGCTTCATTCGCATACAAAATTTCCTAAAAATTAATGTAAAAATATCAATTTACATAAATGATTAATTTACATGTATATTTGGTTTTCTGTACTGCAGCAATCATTAGACTTTGGAGTCAATTCACACTAACTATAAATATGAAGTTTAGAATACCTAGCTTTTATCTTGAATTAAATTTTATTTATATCCTATGCATTTACATAAATGATTATGAAATTATTAATCAAAATTTGGTCGTGTATGATACAATCGAAAACACAGTACTGCACAGAGTCCAACATCTCAATCTGGACAGTAGAACCTTGTATCTCCCCTTACCTTCTTCTCTCTACTGTCTCTCTTTAAGTAGCAAATAATCAAGTAGCCAGAAAAGTAAACAAAAGCATTCGAAACCATAAAAAACGCATGTGAAATAATTCGGGAAAGACTGATTGCACAGTGTAAAATTTTACAGTGCCCGAGCTACACTCGGGGTGAGCCAGGATGGTACATTTCGTTTGCCCGAGTTCAGCTCGGGAAAACCGGGAAGAGGTTAAATAAGCAGAAGGCAACACATTCTTATCGGAACTGAGAAGGAGCGTATTCTCATTTTATACCTTGCTCGTTTACATGCAGCTTGTCGATATGGAAGTCAGAAAGAGAAATGATTTAACACTGAAACAAAAGATCGAAATTTTAAATCGATATGACAGGTTGATTATGATTACGAATAATTTATCATTAAGCTTCTTAGAAAAATTGTAGACATTCAAAAATTAATCAAATTTTTAATTATGAGTTCAGTTCTTATTTTTCAAAGGATAATATACAGTACATAAATATAAGGTGTGTGTTTTTCTTTTTTTTTTTTTCTTTTTTTTTTTTTTTTTTTTTTTTTTTTTTTGAAATTTAGTAGGTGTGAATTAAAGGGGAGGGTAAATTTATCTAATTTTGAATATCGTTTATTGTTATTAATCAGTTATTGTTATCAAAATAGCTAATCACATTAAGCGGAGTCCACTATAGTTCCAATGTCCACCTAGGGTATTCAAGCAATTCACTGTGTTCTCGGACAGTTTATGAAAGTAAAGTGGAAAAAGACCATACGACTTAACTACCACCTATTATTTACAAGATATTAACATCAGCGGCAGTAAAACAACCTAGCCACTTCTAACCGCCGCGCTACTAGCGATTGGTGCTGTGTATTTATACCCGTCGGGAAAGTCCTGGCGTCTTCTTCTCTCCGGAAATTTGCTTTTCCCACATGATGAAATCTGCATATCACACAGCAGA
Source organism: Pardosa pseudoannulata (assembly GCA_032207245.1). NCBI lineage: Eukaryota > Metazoa > Arthropoda > Arachnida > Araneae > Lycosidae > Pardosa > Pardosa pseudoannulata. The sequence goes on along the minus strand of CM063501.1, from coordinate 111,246,292 downwards.
AGATGCAACCATGGTGAAAGTCGTTTGCATTGAAGAGTGATGCCACAAAAGAAAAAGGCTTGGTTTTTTACATAACAGAAACTTTTTGTATCTGTCTTAGTCAGACAATATCAAAAATATCACATACACACATATATAAGTCAGCTTTAAAAATGGAGATTAAGAATTAAGCGAGTTATAATTAAAAATAGTAGGAACTCTTTAATGATAACGTCACAGGAGAAAGGCACACCTTAGAGCGGAACTATACAGAGTAAAGAAGATGACACGGAGGTAGACAAGAAGAATTTGTTTAGGTAATCAACGACACAAAGACACTTTTGAGCCAGTAGTTGGGCTGATAACATCCTCCACGTTTGTTGTTCCAAAATGTGAACAAAGGATATCTAATGGCGCAGTCATAGACAGAAGGTACATAATAAAGATTTTTTATACACGAACTAACATGTGTGTTCCATGCTTTGGTCAATCGGGACGTGTCATATATATATATATATATATATATATATATATATATATATATATATTGTGTGTGTGTGTATATATATGTATGTATGTATATATATATGTATATGTATATATATATATATATATATGTATATATATGAATATGTATATATATATATATAAATATGTATATATATATGTGTATATATATATGTATATGTATATATATGTATATATATGTATATGTATATATATATATATATATATATATATATATATATATGTATGTATATATATGTATGTATATATATGACCCAAATCGGATAATTCGAAACTTGTTAAATAAAGTCATTAATTTCACACAAAAATAATGGATTTCTTTTTTTCCCAGCACAATGTATGTATGTGTGTGTATGTTAGAAAACTTTTAATTGTATTTAATATTCTTAAGATGAAGTATTCAAACAGAAATATTTATGAAATCAAAACAAAGTTCATGTCAACACGTTACAGAGATTTAATATAATCTTTTGTATCCCAAATTTGTTTAATCACTTTTAATTATATGCTCCGAAAAAACTTAACCACTTAGAAATCATTAATATAAATGTTTCAAGAGAAATAATATTTTATTAATTTTCCAGATCAAATTCCCCCTGCTTTTAATCGTACCTGAATTATTTAACGCAACCTAAGGATTTTTGAGCGCCTCGAAAACAATTTGATTCGTGTCAAAACATCTTTTCTGACGAGCACTAATTGAATATAAATATAAATGCACGATTTGTTTGAAATGAATAACAGCCAGTTTGATGTCTTTATTAATATAAGTATCGAATTAAAGTAATTTAATATTTACGAAGCAGGAGGCAGAGGGGAGGGGCTAGAATCCTCTGATAAATGGTTGGCAGCGGAAGTGTCAAAAATTAAATTTCAATTTGTTTCGAAATTTTTGTTTAACGTCATTCGCCTCTCACTTCGTTCATTAGTTTCGTAAACGGGGAATGAAAAATGGTTCGGGGAAAGGCATTTCTGCATTGAAATTCCTTGTTGTTTTTGCGATGTATCCGCGAGTTCATCAAATATTCACGACTGAGAGATTTCCGGTAATGTTGCAGATAACTTTTCAGATTCTAGCCTTCTTTTTTAATTCAGTTTTACGTCTAAGCTTAGACAATCTTTCGAGACTAAGAAATGCGTATTTTATTATTTAAGATTGGATTATGTTGTTTGGAAGATCAAGCAGTTATAAAGTATATGTCACCTCGAATAAAAATATAATTTATACTTTCAGTAACAAATGAAAGAGAAGAAGCTGATTTTGGGTACCAGAATCCCTGGTTTAAAATACCAATACTCGAATGGATGTTTTTAGCCGCCTTGAAGTAGTACATCCTTGACTAATTAGACGTCGAATAGCACAATAATTACATTAGCACACCTATTAAAATCACACCAGCAACACTAAACATCCATTGTACTAAATATCCATCTAACACATGTCTGTTCACAACGTCATATGGATGTCCTCCGGCCGTTATGCATATAGAAAGACTGTTCTATAAAAGCTACTTATGTTCAAGTTTTGAATTTTGTAAAAATGAAATGATTACTTTGTCATATTTACGAGGTAGAAAGGACATGATAGTATGACATAATGTAGTTGAACAATAAGTTAGATGATAGTAGTTGCATAATAGCGTTATATATAAATCATCTATTTTCTAAAAATATTAAACATATTATGTAGTTTCTCTAGCTAAAACATTCCGTATTGCCTATATATATATATATATATATATATATATATATATATATTATATATATATATATATATATATATATATATATATATATATATATATATATATATATATATATATATATATATACATATATATACACATATTTATACACTGTGGTCTAGAAGAAACTTCCCTATATATGAGTTCCTAGTGAACGAACCATTCAACCAATCGAAATGGAAGTTTAGATATAGTTATTTGAATGTATAAGGTCCAGATTGTGGTGATTTAAAAAGATAACCTTCTCACAGTTACGCTACAGTGACAAAATTCCGAAATTTTTGAATGGCAACATTCACGTTTTTCGTGTACCAATTGATCAGAGCATGGAAAAACTTTAACTATAACTCCCTTAATTTTAGAGCTCCATTTACAAACCTGTATGAGTCCTGTATTCGTCAGTTATACCGAACAGTTATATAATTTTAATAACAAGCCTCTGTACTTTGATTTAAGATATGTATTTACGGGAATCCGGTATTGGTAGAGGTGGCCAAAGACTGTTTTGGAAGCAGGTGGCTAGAATATATATATATGTAATTCATTTTTTTATATCACTCCTTCACAAGGAGAAAGCTCAACAGCTATAAGTAATGAGAATGCAGTTGGGCTTCATATTTAAGAGAACTCAGAAGTCTAATTTTAAAACTTTATTTCAGAGCGGCAACACCACACATCTATTCTTCTGGACAATATACAATCAAAAGCCACAGAGTTCACTCTGCTTGCCCACAACAAAAACAACTTACTAAACGAATTAAATGCAATATCAGCAAAACGCGAAACCAGGTTCCGCCAACAGCTTGAAAACTGCTCTATAGACAGAAAGTTTACAGTTTTATGACAGAAAGGAATGTTAAGTGGAAAATACTCCGTTGATTAAACCATTTAGAGGCTGGTAAAGATATTTAAATGAATTAAAATTGGAGAGAGGAGGCTTTTGAAGAAATATTAAAGTTAAATAATTTTGATATATTACATACATATATATATGTGTGTCTGTGTGTGTGTGTGTGTGTGTATATATATAAATATATATATATACACATATATACATGTATGTACATATATATACATATATATACATACATATATATACATATATATACATATATATATATATACATACATATATATACATATATATATATATACATACATACATATATATATATATATATATATATATATATATATATACACATATATACATACATGCATATATACACTTATATATATATATATATATATATATATATATATATATATATATATACATATATATACATATATACATGTATATACATATATATACATATATACATATATATACATATATATATATACATATATATACATTTATTTACAATGTGTCTTAAAACGACCGCATGAACTCTGCACAGGCAGAACCATCGTTGATATTACATAAAAACTGGCCAAAGAAGCGTTTCTGTATGATCCATAGTTTACGAGAGAAATACGGCATACAAACTATGACGTCACTGCCAGTGCAAGAAAAAAAACACTTTATTAGACACATCAACAACAGTATTTGCATATCTTTTCAGACGATAATGTTTCAAATGTCGTAGCTCATATCACGTCATGCATGCGCGCGAGCCATGAAATGACGTTAAACCGCAATTGAACTGGTATTTAAAAGGCTGCATCTTGCAGCTACCGGTAGTCTTCGTATGGTGGCCATGTATTCCGATCATGACTACTGCGACATGTACCTGATGCAAGGCCGATGTAATGGAAATGCCTTACGAATTGTTAGGGAGTATGCCCACCGATATCCGTCCCGCTGTCCTCCCGATGTCAACGTAATCAGTAGGTTGGACGACAAACTGCGATATACGGGAAGCGTCTTGCCAACAGTCATTCTTCATGATACTGGAAGACCGCTGAGCGGCTTGGCGGTTGCACATTCCAATACAATACTGCAGCGGCTAGAAGAGAAGCCCGAGGTAAGCGCATGCGCATTAGCCCGTGAGATGACTTTGAGTAAAAGTACTGTGCACAGGCTTTTACTGTCTGATAGGCTACACTATAGAAT
>CM063501.1:111231981-111236981 GCA_032207245.1 Pardosa pseudoannulata | reverse complement strand
AAGTGGATTTCTTGAATCCTATTGTTCACAAAAGTCTTCCAAGTTCCTGGATTTTTTATCCAACAAAGAACCACTTTAGAATCTGTCCAGTAGAATGTTTCGATGGAAGAAATGTTTAATGAAGTTTTGACAGTCTGGACTAGACGAGTACCAATCAAAGCAGCTAAAAGTTCTAATTTGGGAATAGATATTTCAGTTTTGGTTTTGGTGATGGGATCCTTCTTTAGAGGAGCGACACGTGATTTTGCTTGTACTAATCTAACTTTAACTTCGTTCCCGCACTCAATTCGCAAAAATACGCACGCAGCAAAAGCTTTCCCACTAGCATCACTAAACATGTGAATAGTAGTAGTGGATTCATTAATTAGTCCTCCAAAGTAACGCGGAATTTGAATTAATTTCAAAAATCCTAAGCTAGATAGCCAATTTTTAAATTCTTCCACTATTTCAGATGGCAGTTTATGATCCCAACCTAACCTATCATTTTTCCACGTCCTTTGCATTAGAAGCTTCGGAATGAGCGTCACGGGTGCGGTAAAACCAATTGGGTCAAATATTCTTTGCGCGATTGACAAAAGTTGCCGTTTTGTACACGAGTTATGGTTGATTTCAGTTGTGATACTGCTAACATCACACGCAATTGTATCTGAATCGGGATGCTACTACAATACCAAGAACAGGAGAATATCTACATTTATTTAAATCTAGATTTTGTTTTTCATCCTGCGATGAAGAAACCCAACCCGTAAGCTCAAACCCCGCTTGAGACATAATTTGACAAGCTGTTTTTGAAAATTTCACGAATTCTAATTCGCTTTCGACGCTTGTCACTACATTGTCAACGTAAAAAGCATCCTTTAATTTCACAGCTATATAATTTTCGCTTCCCTTTAATTTATCCAAATGGTGATAAATTGTTGCCATAAGCAAAAACGGACTTGATGAAAGACCGAACACAACTCTACAATGCCTAAAGATCTTTATTTTGCGTTTTTCAAAATCTTCCCACCATAAAAAGAGAAGAAAATCTCTATCAGACTCAGAGACACTGATTTGGAGGAATGCTTTACGTATATCAGAGATTACGCCAATTTTGTCTTTACGGAATTTATTTAGAACTGAAGGAATCAATTCAATATAGTTTGGACCTGTAGCTAAACACTGATTTAGGGAAACAGAATTTTCATCTTTCGACGAGGCATCAAACACAGGTCGTATTTTAGTTGTTAAACTCGATTTTTTAAAGACAGCTCTGTGAGGAAAATACCTGCATTTTACATCCGAGAAATTTTCTCTATTTGTTTGAGTAGGCACTTGTTCTATTATCCCCATTTGTTCCCATTCCTTAAAAATTCCGTCATATGAATCAAATTTTCCCGAAGCGATAAGTTTAAAAGTCATGCAATTTAAACGGTTCTCTGATTGATATCGGAAATCACATAATTCCGGATGGCCTTCAACCCATGGAAGATTTACTTCGTATCTACCATCACGAAATTTAACAGTTTTGTCAAAAAAAGATAAAGTTTCCATATCAATTTCTGTCTTTGTTTTGTTTTCGACAGGATCTTTTATACCAAGAATATCCAATGACCAAAGGTCACAAATTCTGCTAGCACTATGTAATGATATAATGGGCATAGCATGAGTGGAATTAGTGTTGCAGGATATTGGTTTCCCCATTACTACCCACCCCAGGTATGTTTGTACAGCAGTTAAACCATTTGGTTGTTGACACATAGAACCGGTCAAAATTTTTCCTAAATAATCAGCGCCAATAAGGACGGATATGTTCGAAACATCGTTTTCACTATCGGACAAATAAATCCCGTTGTTAGAAAAGTATTCTACATCCGATTTACTAATTTTAGGAATTGTACCGCAAATAGTTTCTTTATCTAATAATACAACTTCACTTGAAAAATTCCCTCGAATTTCCTGAAGTTCGCATTTTAAGGCGGAATGATTTATTTTTTCCGTTTCAATACCGCCAAATAAACTGTGCGTTAAAGATTCACAGTGATCAGTCTGTAAGTTCAAATACTTAGCAACATCCCGTGTTATGTACGACCTTTGCGAAGCTGAGTCACATAAACAACGAACAACTTTTGTTTTCGATGGGCCTGACACTCGAATTTGAAGTGTTTGGAGCAAAACATCCGTCGACCCAGATGAACTATTGCTGACAACACTATTAGTTTCGGTTTTGCTCAAAGAATTTTTTCCCTCATCCTTGCATAAGTTTGGACAAAGAATTGGAAAATGTTTTTTAGAACAAACTACGCACCGGACGCTCATTCCGCATTTATCAGCACGACAATTAATTCGAAGACATGTCAAACATGCTTTCATTTTGATTATTTTATCTTTCCTGTCTTTTAAACTCATTTTTTGAGCGGTAAAACAATCGCTACTTCTATGTGTGCCCTTTTTGCAAAATAAGCAAAACACATTAAATTTACGATTATCACTTTTTGTTTGGGCTACTAAAGCGGAAGCCGTCGCGACAGGTGGCGGGATAGACTCTTGCACATTTTCTGTTTTAACTTTTGATGTTTTATTTTTATCTGGAGTACTAAATTCCTTAACAATGCGAATTCGATCACTACATATGACTTCGTTTCGAAGGAACTGCATTAATAATTCCAGATCGTGTGTGTTTTCATTCGTTGAACGAGAAATGGAATTTCTTTCTCTTTCCCATGCAATTAAAATATTTTCAGGAATAGAAGCTTCTACTAGGGGATAGAGCATGCATGCGTATTTTTCTTTAGTTACGCCTAAGTTTTCTAAACAACGCAATTGAGTATCTAATTGATTTTATCATCTGCGAAACGTTTTTTTAGATTTTTAATGACAGATTTATAATCACTTTTAGAAACTTGATAAGATTTAACGAAATCAAAAGCCTTACCTTTTGTGGTTTGCATTAGATATGCAAATTTCACGTCGTCCTCTATTTTAGGATCCTCATCGAGTTTCTGAAACATCGACCAAAATGAAAACCAATTTTTTGGATTACCATCAAATTCAACCAATTCGAGTTTTGGTAAATTTATGCTAAGTCGATCTGTAGGTACTGGTGAATTATTTTCACAAGATTTCACAAACTCTTGAAAACGTAATTTTGCAGAAATAAAGTTATCACGATACCTTTCGCATTCTTCAAGTTCATGTTCCAAAATTTGTTCAACATTTGATGACTTACTTTCATCTCCATCTGCTCTGGTTTCATCCGGATTTGAAGTAAGATATTTCACAACAATTTCATCGTTGTCAAACAATCTTGTTGATTTTTCCTCTAACTTGGCAAATGCCAGCGATGCTGTTTGGATATTTTTACTTGCGATCGAAGTATCCAACTCGGTAATAGTTTTTGTTACAGCCGAACGGAGAACTTTCCGCTGAATAATACAGTTTTTATCCATGTTTTCTTTACGTTGGAGCGCCACAATGTTATGAATCGGGGTATAAGGCTATAAGTTTGGAATAATCCAGTGCGAGCCACGTTTTCGTTTTCTAAGTTTTTTATTCAACGTAACAGTTCAACAACGTAACAAAGGACTGACAACAGAACAAGATACACGTACATTATCTCAACTTCTAAAACGCGCACACAGCGCCATCTATTGAGATGAAATTATTAGATTGCTTGGTTGGAAGTCACAACAGTGTGCGTGAAAGGCGCTGAGACGTATGATCTGGAACCCTTTAAAACATAATTTTGAATTTATGATACTAAATTATTCAAAAAGCTTCTTTCAGATTGCTGTGGTGTAGTACATTACTGCTGTTATTTCAAAGTCATTAAAAACCCAAGTTTGCTTTATATCGTCTTTAATTATAGTAAAATACCACTGATCTATATACAATGTTCAAATATAGAACAAACGACAAGGAAATATGCTCAAAAATATTTAAAAAAAATTAAAAAGTAAAAGAAGCACTCCACATGCTAAGCCTAAAAAAAATTGGCAATGTCCAAGAGAAAGCTGCATTCTTTTCCTTCCTTCTTTCTACTCCGGCAACCTTGTATTTTTTCCATTATCCTGTGCTGATGTGCTCGTTGTTCCATTGTCCTTTTTACAATGCATTCTTTCCCAGCTCTGTCCAGAAGGAACGGGACTCCAAAGATGGTCCTGAATCGCCTCCTGTAGACCAATCACAATTCTCCAAAACTTGGTGAAGTTTAAGAGCAATTATTTTCACTGGCCATGCCACACAGATAATGTAGCAATTTCAATACAGAATGCGATGTATAACATTTTCTATTAATTTCTGTACAGATTAATCAATAAACCTGCGAGAATTTTTTCACCTAAGCCAGAAACTGGTTATAACACTATTTGTCTATTTGTGGTAGTCCAATAAACAACAGATGCGTAAAAATCAGAAATAGAAACAAGATATACATAAACGGTTTTTAACAAGTAGGCTTAAATATAAATACAAATAAGGCTTTATAAATACAAATCTGTGCCAGTCAACTTGTCAGAGCCACACAAAGGACAAAGAGGAGAGCTTACCAATCCACTATGATAATGATGCTTTTGTAAGTAGTCATCATCTCCGTTAAGAATCAAAAATCAAGTAACTATCATTTCCTTAATATGGAAGACAGAAAGATGCTTTTGTAAGTAATCATGTCCGTTAAGAATCCGAAAGCAAGGAACTATCACTTCCTTAAACAAATACTATCGAAGACAGAAAGATGCTTTTGTAAGTAGTCATGTCCGTTAAGAATCCGAAAGCAAGGAACTACCACTTCCTTAGGTAAATTTTATGTAATACAGAAAGATGCTTTTATAAGTAGTCATGTCCGTTAAGAATCCGAACACAAGGAACTACCACTTCCTTAGGCAAATACTATGAAAGACAGAAAGATGCTTTTATAAGTAGTCATGTCCGTTAAAAATGCGAAAGCAAGGAACTAACACTTCCTTAAGCAAATACTATGGAAGACAGAAAGATGCTTTTATAAGTATTCATGTCCGTTAAGA
>CM063501.1:111219481-111226981 GCA_032207245.1 Pardosa pseudoannulata | reverse complement strand
AATTTATAACAGATCGATCCAATATTAACATTAACCTAATTCATAAAGGTAGTTCAATAAATTATTCTAGTTTTACCATCCAAGTAATGTAAATTTCACTAAATTGAAATCATAGTCATTTTTCTTTAAGAAAATTCGTATAATCTGCTAAGGAATGAAGACATGTTCTATAGTTCAACTTGGCTTCTAAATATGCTTTCTAATCTACCTCCGATATTCTAACAAAGTGTTCTAATCTAAAATTAGCTTAAATTTTGTAACTGAATAAATCATTCTATTTTTCCTACCACTTAAGGTAACGAACGAAGTTCAAATTACGATCTAATAGATTAGAAAGAATTAGAAAACATTAAACTGTCAGAGAGAAAGAAATAACTGAACGGAATGAAGGAAATGCTTTATGTGTTAAAAAGTGTGGGAGCTATAAGTAACTGTTGATTTATTTAAATACTACATCAGCCACTTTAAATGGATTTCTGAAATCCTTTATTTTTTTATTCAGCACAACATGGTATTCATCATAACCCTTTCAATCAATTCGAAATTTGATAACATTTTAACTTCTTGTCTACCATGATGTTATATATATATGTGTGTGTGTGTGCTTAGCAATCTCGTTTTAAATTTATTTATCTAGAAAATAATTATTGATTGTTTGTGTAACAAAGAATTTAATCAGAAAACGTCCTCTTTCTATCAGAAGAGTAACGATTTAGAGGCTGTTTATCCAGCGTCCTATCTTGCTCCGACCTTGGCTCGACACTTATCATGCCCTACCATGTGTGTGCCGGAGAGTCTCCTTGCCTAGTAGCCTGATCAAGTAAAAAGAATAGGGGCTATAACCGGTCATTAAATCGCCGTAGTTACGTATGTATATATATATATATATATATATATATATATATGTGTGTGTGTGTGTGTGTGTGTGTGTGTGTGTGTGTGTGTGTGTGTGTGTAATGAGACGGACTTCTCGATGAGTGGTTGCAGTCATGGCAATAAAAATAACACTGTTTTAGCAAAAGACCTTTATTAAGATAACGTTGAAGGACGGGTTCCCACTTCATCATGGGGACAAGACAAACTGAAGTGTCAGCTAGCATGAAGTTCTATGTACAAGACACGTAACATCTGGGTCAACATCTGTGGGAAAATAGCTAGAAAACTCTGTCTCCGACAGTGTGTATCTCCTTTTTATTTGGAAATTTCCTAAATATTCCGACAGGGCCATGTAGGATTATAACTGGACAAGCCCCTTCTCTGAGGGTGTAACCTGTAGCCCCAGTAGTCAATTTAGTTTAGGGGTTGAAAAGGGGAATGGAAAATGACGCGGGAATTTTTACCCTTGATTTAAGTTTTGAAAACCCCTGAGAATTTTTCTTACATATATATATATATATATATATATATATATATATATATATATATATTTATATATATATATATATATATAAATATATATATAGTATTTATATAATATATATATATATATATATATATATATATATGTGTGTGTGTGTGTGTGTGTGTGTGTGTGTGTGTGTGTGTGTTTCTTGTATGTACGCAGGCATAAACACATGTAAAATGGATTGCATTTTTATCATAGATTTCTACTTAATAAAATATGTGTCTCAAGCTGAGTGTTAATAATCGTTAGATATACATATACCTATATAAATGTGTACATAAATGTATGCATACACATATTTATATATATATATATATATATATATATATGTGTGTGTGTGTGTATGTACATATATATATATATATATGTGTGTGTGTTTAAATAAATATTTATACATGTGCGCAGGCATAAACAGATGTAAAAATGAATTACATTCTTACAGCATATTGCTACTGAATGAAATATGGATCTCAAGACGGGAGTTAATAATCATTAGATCTGTAAACTTTCAGACCTTTTGCAGTGCCTCAGAGGAGGAGTAAAAATGCGTCAACCCTAGATATTTAGTTACAAAAATACGACAATGGTAAAATTAAAGTTATAATATTCTAGTTCTTAAAATCATAATTAGTGTCTCCGGAGAGAAGCAGTAATTAATTCCTCTACGCCAATAATTATCACAGTTGCCGATTAAGGAGACCTTTTAAGTCACAAAGGAAATATTAAAGAGCCCGCACATAAAACAGGTGCATGCCATCAAAAATATTATTTACTATTTATGGAGAAATTCCATCATATAAAATAGATATAGAGTAAGGTAAATTGGTTTATTCAGTTATATTTGTATATACGGGTTACCTGGTTGTACATGCCGGGTGGCCATAACTAAACTGACAGTGCTCACAGTGTTCTGTAGTGCGATCTATTTGCGAGAATGAAGCCACATTTTGTAGGAAGATTAAACAAGACGGGGGACGAAGGATTCATCGAAAAAACAAATTAGTTTCAAAAGTCACCGCTAGGTTAATATTTGGCGCTGTGTTATAGAAAATAGAAGGCTAACAAATGCAAATTAATACGGAATAAAATTACCTTTTATTATGCACATTTTCTAATTTAGTTCAAGTGCAATATGGCAACACTTTTAAAAAAGCGTAGAATGTACATAAACACCGATAAAGTCTCGTGATCTGCAATATCACGTATTCTGAGCAGAAGAAGAAATTCTTTATTCAAATTTCCCATTACATAAATTGGCACAGTTAAGAATTTAATTTCTGTATTGATTTGCATTTGTTAACACTCTATTTTCTATTACAAAGCCTCAAATATTCCCCTAGCGGTGACTTTTGGAATTAATTTTTTTTTTTTGTTTGTTTGTTTGTTTGTTTTTGCGGAATCCTTCTTCCCCCGTCTTGTTCAATCTTCCTACAAAATGTGGCGTCACTCTCGCAAACAGATCGAGCTACAGAACACTGTGGGTACTGTCAGTTTAATTATAGCCACCCGGTATATATTTTATGACATTTAATTCATTTGTTTGAATAAATTTGTCTAATAGAAGCGGTACCATGTGATCTGGAACATGTGCAAATAATGTCCCTAATTCGCCGATTTGTAGAATATCTAAAAATTTAGTGACAAAAATTAGTCGCCAAATTTGGCTTCCTGTCGATGACATAAATGCACCTAAAAGACAAAACGTTAAAAATATATATCTTTATACCTATGTCTGTCCATCGTACATTTTGTTTTAACTTCCAATATCTATTAAAATCTGCTCTGTATAGAGAATAGATAAAAAAGATTTGTCGAATGCAGCTATATATATAGAGAGAAATATGTATTTAAATGGATTTTTTCAATTAAGTTTTATATACCTACAGAGTCCGATCAAGGCAAAGTTGGGCCCAGAGCCTGGTAGTGTTTCGGGCCCCCCTACCCTCCTTTTTCAGACCAAAAAAAAATTAGTTTATAATAGAGAATACAAACGGATATTTTTGGAGGAAAGTTTCTATTAATTTTTTTGTGTTTACATGCCTTTGTAATACAGTCGAATGCCAAAAATCTGTCTATCCTCAAGGATGTAAACTGTAACACTTGCTATTAAGTTTTTATATAAAAAATAAAATAAAATATCATAGGTAAGATTAGCAAATAATAGCTATTCGTAGATTTTAAGACAAAATTAATAAGAGACAAAAATAATAAAATTCTTAAGCAAATAACAATTGTAGCTAAGTTTCAGAAATATAATAAAAAATGCTAATATTACTAATTTATTACTAACTTATATTATATAATATATAAGATATATGCTTTTTTCCTTTAATAAAACTAACTGGAATGATGTAAATAAGTAAACGAGTGTGTTTTAGATAAAATTGTCAACATTTTAACTGTTTTTATTTAATTTCTGAATAAGGTTTCATAAAATATTACTTGAAGAATTAACAGAAAACATTTTAAAATTTTGTTAATTAAATTATTTAAAATTTAATAATTAAGTACCAAATTTTAGGGGGGCTAAGGCCTTTAATCAGGCCTTGTATACCTATTAACTGGTTTGGCATACATATTATATTATTATACACTATTATAATATTACGTGTATAAACTACTATGTCATATTTAAATTCACTTGCGTTAAGACAATTCTTTACTGGACCTAAAATATAAACAAATGATGTCCAAGGCGACAAATTTTGTGATATATCGCTAAGTTTTATCACTAAATTTGGCTTTAATGAAATAAATGTGATACAATGGAAAAGTCATAAAACAAATCTTAATTGTATACTCATTTCCAGTATGTCCAACGTTGAATGTGGCTCGACACGGATATTAAAATTAAGAATTAATGTTGACACTTCTTGAACACAATTAAAATATCTAAGTCAATAAAGTCTTGAGTTATAAACTGATATAACTCAAAAAATGATTTGTACCAGACAACTGGGAATGCTGAAAAAAAATTGGAGCAGAAAAGAAATAAGTTCTTGTTCATTAATGGTTCTATTGGTTATCCAGGACAAGCATGAAGTATACTTGGTGAATAAATTCGAAACAAAATGTTCTAATAAAATGCAAGTAATCGATATAGCAAAACTTTTGCCAAATGTTATAACAGATATCAATTATAAACCATGAAAAATGTAAATTCTATTACCTTAAATTGAAACAGGACTATCCTCTAAATAAATATTACGAAACTTGTAAATATTCCTATTTTAGATATCAGATCGATTAAATATTGGCAACAATATATTAGAGCCAAGTTTTACGATACTTTTGACAAAATATTTTGCGACATATTCATGGGACCAGATACTTCTAGAACCTTCAAAGTCCTTCAATATCTTGAAATGTCTGTGGGCTTACAAAAACTGTTCAGTTGGTCACCTCTTCGCATTCTGTTAGCAGGCTTCAGAGTGGAAATACGTGTTGATTTGCTGTAGTGACGCTGTAATGAATGCCATCACTCTTTAATGAATAAGGGTCTGTTTATTATTAGTGTTTTTGTTTGTTCTGTGCATTGAATTGTACCTCAGTATACTGGAATATTTTACGCTTTCAGTTCCAAATTAGATTGTTCTGGACAGTTCTTTGTGGATTGAACTGTACTGATTTGGGATCATTTTGCTAATAATTCAGTGTTTCTCTTTTTCCAGTTTCCATTCAGTCTCACAAAAGAAGTATGCAGCAATATGCATTTTACCACTGAGTCACAGACGCACTTCCGAACACCTATTAAAATAAGCTTGTTTTGGAGCGCTGCGGTATACTTTTTTGCCACACGACAGCTAATACTAATGAAGTAGGAAAATGGGGACGGTTCTCATAGTGGCTTAAAGTCAATATATTCTTACTTCCTTTAAGAGAAATTAAAGCTTATTCAAGGTTCAGCATGCCGCTTGACACTGTCGGTAATGCCAAGAAACACGTGTCAAAATTTGATTACGATTGGTTTGCTCCTTTATCAAAAACAAATGTAAAACAGAGTGTATACACACACATATATATGTATATAATATATAATATATGTATATGTATACACTATAGTATACAAGTACGTACTTTTTATTTAAATTTCTACATATTATATTTTATTCCATCGATAGTAATCCATATTTTCTTAGTAGGTGAGATTCTTGGTGATATTATTTGCAAATATATAAGGTCACGTAACGTTCACTTCCATTACACAGTCACGCAGTAAACCTAAGTGTAGCAGTCATTAATATATATATATATATATATATATATATATATATATATATATATATATATATATATATATATATAAATATATATTTATATATATATATATATATATATATATATATAATATAAATATAATATATATATATATATATATATATATAATATATATAATATATATATATATATATATAATATATATATATATATAAATATATATAATATATATATATATATATATATATATATCAGTGTCAATGTTGAAGGGGAGCCTTACAAATTTTAAAAGCAAGATAATTTTTTTCTACTTTTCGGCTAATCAGTATTTCTAAATCACTTAACATAAGCTAAGATGAGTGTTACATACATTGCATCACCATATTGTAATCACATCTATACGGATGCAAATTAATCTGTTCTCACGAGTCAATTTTCCTCGGCACTTATCAGACGAACGTGCACTTCCTGCGACCTAAAGCTCCTCCTGAAGCTAATAAGGCGCACGCTGACGTACTGAAGCGTAACTAACCGAGATCATCGACAGTAATAGCTTGACCGAAGCACATAAATCTGCGGGATTTGTACATATTCGATAAAGATATCGTCGCTCGTAACTGTCGACCGACAGAATTCCTACCTTAATTTGTTTTAAGATGGATTGTAAGCGAATTTATTATAAATTAAATTTGAATATCATATTACACTCAGATACCACAATTGATTAAAAATATGTTTAAAAATATTTGTATTTTTTATTTCAAACTAACTGAAACACCTTTAACATCAAAAGCATGACTTGTATCTTCGATTCCGTCTGAGAATCATTTTTACGTTATCACAGATTGTTCACTGACATCTGCTGATACCACTTCCAGTAATATTGAAATACATTTTTTTAGAAATTATTAAACTTTTTATCTTTTTAACGTGATGCCATCACTTGCATGCGATTTTCACGATTTTACGCTGTAAATATACTTTTACATGTTCCATGTCAAATTTTGTTCCATTTGATGTCTACTATGCCCGCTCTAAGTTTACAGGGAAAATTGGTCCTTAAATACTATTTGTATAAGACAATTATTTAAATTGATACAATATTTTAAAAATTGTTTTTGAAGTTTTAGGGTAACAAATCTTCTGCAAGTCGATAAAATACGTTTCAATTTTCGAAAGCATTTACTCAGTTTTGTTGCCCGAATTTTACAAATCCAGGACATATATATATATATATATATATATATATATATATTATATATATATATATATATATATATATATTATATATATATATATGTGTGTGTGTGTGTGTGTGTGTGTGTGTGTGTGTACACATATATTATTAACTATCAATTTTATTTGCAAAGTGTCGGTGCACCTCAGGGTGATAATGCCCTTACTTCTCTCCATTTTCACCCTTTCAATATGGTATGCGACTTCGTGTTCCATAGCAAATTTTGTTCCTTTTGATGCCTACTGAGTACCCTCTAAGTTTGCTTCCCGAATTTTACAAATCCTGTATATATATCTATGTATGTGTGTGTGCACGCATATATATATATTATTAACTATCAATTTTATTTCCAAAGTGTTGGTGTACCTCAGGGTGGTAATGTCCTTACTATTTTTCCAAATTTACTTCTCTATTTAGGACCTTCAGGATTGGGAGCAACAAGATTATATGGATCTAGCCCTTAAAATCAGGAGTTTCTTCAGTGAGCATAAATAGTTAATAATATAGCAACAAGCGAGAAAATAAAACAGGAAATGAAGGAGAGATAGCGATGTACATCTCTATTATTATGAGTTAAATACTATAATGAGTATTATGAATTTTTAGGTACATATTTGATATATTAGTATTCAACAAAAAC
>CM063501.1:111214481-111216981 GCA_032207245.1 Pardosa pseudoannulata | reverse complement strand
ATTTTAAAAAGTAAAAATGGAATTTTTTTAACTATACTTAGTGAAATAAGAAAAAAAAAGAAAAATTAAAACAATGTACTACTATTTCTGTTTAATTTTTCATATTTAAGATACTATTACAAATTTATCCACTGAAAATATATTTTTTGTTTACAAAAATCTTGTGGTTGTTATTTCTATATTTCTATTTCTATATTTATTTCTATATTTCAATATAAAATACGAAAATTTGGTTAAAAATTAAATAATTTTCTATCTGTTGAGATTTAACTGAACTGTTAAATTTACTGACAAAAAAGCTCGCTCCCGGTACAATTCAGCTACGAAATGTACTCACACACAATGTGATAAGAGTGAAATCTCTGCTTCGACTAGACGTAGGCCAGGAACGGGTTTAAAAAATAAAATATTTCAGTGAAGTAAGATAATCCTGCTATTTCGAAATATGTCTTCCGACAATGAAGCGTATACCTAACTTGATCAAAAAAATCTTTTCATATTTTTGGTCAAAATTTGTCATTTTGGAGGTCACTTTTCTCTTAACCCAAGAGGACGAGGTCTCATTAGCTCTCGTGTTGCAAAAACTAGACCTAGAGCTCCAAACAAAACGAAAACCAAACCCAAGAGGACGCTTTCGATGATGAACAGAAAATTTATATTGCCAAACATACTTTATTAAAAGTTTGAAATATATTTCGGATTATTTAAAATATTAATTTTTAAAAGTATTTCGGACTGTAGTTTTTTTATTAGCATTCCGAAAGCACTAACATAAGACCCACACATGATTGTTAAAAACTTAAATCACATTTTTATATTTAATCTTTATATATCACCATCTTAACAACCACTTAACGTGCAAGCTCGAGTTAACTCGAGTGCGTTAAACTGGCCAAACTGTGCACACTCGAGATAATTCGAGTGGCGTTGTACTTTGTTGCTATAATTTTTCACACTCGAATGCAATCGAGAATTGAAAATAACAATGTGAAAGCATTTATTGATATTTATCATTTACATGGGATTGTAAGCTGTAACACTTACTTATTCAAGTATAAAATATATATTTTTTTCTACTTATTACTTATTACTTACGACTTATCTCTTCCTTGTGAGCTGCTTTCCGATAGCGTATTCAGATTCCTATTCTAATTATCTCTTTTTTCAATATATATTTTACTAAAATATAATATAAAATAAAACATAATTGTTAACTATTTTATTACTAAGCTCTGGCCGTAAAGACATCCTTAACTCGAGGCTTCACTTTATATACTATATTCTTGAGATATGAAACATAAGGGTTTCATATTTGATACCTACGCATCAGTTGATAACACATCATACTGTCAATTAGTAGATTGCCTACCAATTGAACGATATACTCTTTCGACTATAATAATAATATTCAAAAAATTAGAAATTATACCAGTTGTATAAATATCTAATATATCAAATTTTGATTATTTTTGTATTTTAGTAATTTTCTTGACAAGACAACATTCTAAATTATGTCTTTTACATTAAAAAATTGATTATTTTGGCCGGCCTTTTTCAAAAAAAAAACTCTGCATTAAGGGGTTAATCAAATATCTATGTATTTTTACAACATCGTTCCTCTGACCACATACATTAAATACAAATGCAAATGTGTATGCACGTGCACTGGGTCTTTGGAGCCCTAAAAAATGGTTTGTTTTTTGGCTGACAATTATCTTGCAACAAAGAATAATCGATGATTAAATAAAAAATGATCACATGTGTACCTCATCTATTATTTAAGCCAAATATAAAAGAAATTTATTTACGTAATATCTAAGTTCAGTGATAAAACGGATGAAAAAAATGCAGACGATATTTAAATAATTTAAAATAAGAAATGATTAAAGGAGATGGTTAAAGGAATGACGTCATAATGCTAAAAAAGTGTATTTTTACCTATTTATTACGTGAAAAGTTGATAAATTTAATCGCCTGCTCTTAACCGGGGAAATAGGGCTTGTAGTAATGTCATTAAACGCTCGAAAAGGGGGGAAGGGGTGGATTTCGAACAGTTTAAAGACGACAGTATTTTTGCTATAATATGAAGCATATTTATATAAATTTATTTTAGAATAGGATCTATAGTTTAGGAGAAGATAAACTTTACTCGCTTTGAATTTTGCTAACCCTAACTCATCAAGAATCCAATATGGATGTATCTATCCATTCCAGGTCCAACCGCTTCATAAATTCGAGGACAAGCGGACAGATAACTCAGGCTATTATTATATAGGGGATTTAACATCAAGATTAGATTATTCCTGGGATTTTATTGAAAAATGATCATATTATGTACAACAAATAGAAATCGATATGTAATGCTTCAAAAGATATAAAAAAAAAACAGGCTCAATTTTTCAACAAAAAAGGTATAAACAGGGCTTCGAACCGGAACTGAACCGAAACCCGAAAACCGGAAAAAACCGTTATTTTGGTCGGAACGAAAACCGGAACTGAA
>CM063501.1:111181981-111209481 GCA_032207245.1 Pardosa pseudoannulata | reverse complement strand
TTGAAATGAAATATTACACCAATAACTTACTTCAAATTCAAACCCTGATTTTTATCTTTAATGGAATTATAGTGAAATCCGCTTAATGTGATCAGCTTGGACCACCATAATGTTGATAACAATAAACAATATGCATAATTAGATAAATTTACACCCCCCTTAATTCACACATACTAAATTTCAAAATAAAATAAAAAAACCCAACTTATTTTTATGTACTGTATATTATCCTCTAAAACATAAGAATTGTATACATAACTAAAAAAATTGATGAATTGTTGGCTGTCTACAATTTTTTCTAAGAAGCTCATTGATAAATTGTTCCTAATCAAAATATTTTTATAAAGTCATTGAAGCGGTGTTGTACTCCACGTTTCAACACTTTCAATGTATTTCTCAATTCAGCACTTGTAGCAGGGGCTCAGTATCAAGAGATTTTTCATCTGACTCATTAGTTCCGTCATTCGTCTACTTTCCTATGACAATCTGACAGACTTAAGATTCTGTTAATGTGGAAACTACAGGAATGTTTTGGTCTACTTTCACCCATGACTCGAATTCTTCAGAGGTCATATCCGATGGATTATATCTTGAGTTTTCTTGTAATTTGTTTCGCAAAATCAAGGCATAAAATGTGAATATTCTCCTTCTCTGTTCCAATAAGAATGTGTTGCTTTCTGCTTATCTGGCAACCATTGACCACCAGCATATTTCTGAAAAATTCCAGTAACGTGTCACCCCACTCCTTTGTTCATATCTCATTTCCCTAAGTGGATGAGAGAGAATTCTCGTAAATTCAAACAACAGCTAAAGGAAAGAAAAGAATGGGTTCCTTCTGAATATATTGTGAATATTCCTTTGCCAGTTAAAATGAGGTTCGAAAACTGATAACATTAACCGATGTAACGATCACATAAAACGATAATTTTAACATACAAATGAATAGAGAAAATCGAAACCAAGTGATTTCGATAGCAATAACCGATTGATAACATTAACCACGATCACATTAAGCAGTCTACTGTATATGTTGTCTGTAGAAACAATTTAGTCATTTACTAGTGCCTACTAAAAACTGCATGACTGTAAATATAAGCAAGCAGAAAAAAAAACTTCCTTTTAACTGAAAATATACAATTTTAATCTTGTGTTATTCTTCTTAAACGTTGGACCGTCAATGCCTGATTTTAGACTCAAAGCCTCAATTTTCTTTTTTATGAAATATGTAGATTGTAGAGCATTTTAGCTATTTAGGAGCTGTTCACAAATAAGGTCACGCTTAAAGGGGAGATCGGAAAATTCTATGAGTTTGTGATAAGGGAGAAGGTAGCAATAAGTGTGACATATATTTTGACTAAAATAAAAACATTTAAAATCAGCAGATTAACTTCTTGCTTGTGGAATATATTTGAGAATAGAGTGACAAAAATGAATTTTTTCTCTTTAATTTTCTTGTTTATTATCATCAAAGTTTTAGAAATAGTTAATTTTTTATATAAAAAATTAAATTTTAAGCAACGTAGCTGCTATTTTCAATACTTTCACATGTATGGGAAATGTTTATGGATTACAGTAATTTCTGCTCATATTAAAGTAAATATAATAAAATGACATAATTTTCTCTATAAATGTGATAGCCTAATACAAAAATATTGTTATCTATATCAACTGTTAAGAATTCCATGTCCCTCAGATTTCTCTGAATTTCACAAATCCTTTATAGTATCCGAGAAATAGCGAGAAATGGTGCGAAACTGCCGAACTTTTGGCGGGAAATTATCTACCTATTGAAAAAATGGCAAATTAAATATTATGTATTAGATGAACCAATTTCGAGCTTCACCAAATTCAAATATCGTTTTTTCTCATGCTCGGGCATTCCAAAAAATACAGCATTTACGTTGTCCGAACTAAATTCGGGCGTCACATGCAAGGGGTTAAAAAGTTCTTGTTTAAAGTTAGAAAATGCGCCTGTAGACATTCTGTAATAAATCTGAACGTGTAAGGTGTCGCATTGAAAAAGACGTATTTATGAAATTATATACATATTAAAGATTATTTTTGAAAAAGAAATTAAACGAAATAACTATTTTCAATATTTTCATATATATATATATGTATATATATATATATATATATATATATATATATATATATATATATATATATATATATATATATATATATATATATATATATATATATATATATATACATATATATATATATATATATATATATATATATGAAATGTTAATGGATTACAGTAATTTTTTGCTCAAATTACAGCCTTATAAATCCAATGACATAATTTTCAAGATAAATATAATAAACTCATACAACAATATTATTATCTATATGAACTGTCATAAATTCCATGTCCCTCAGATTCCTTTGAATTTCCTAAATCCTTTACAATAGCCGAGAAATATCTTCAGATGGCTGGAAACTGCCAAACTTTTCGAGGGAAAGTATCTATCTATTGAGAAAATGGCAAATTTAATATTATGCATTAGATCAGAGATGGGCAAACTACGGCCCGCTAGCCAACTCCGGCCCGCCGGAAGGTTTTATCCGGCCCTTGGATATAATTTTAAGTTGCCGGTCCGAGACAAATATATATATATATATATATATATATATATATATATATATATATATATATATTATATATATATATATATATATATATATATATATATATATATATATATATATTATATATATATATATATATATATATATATATATATATATATATGTGTGTGTGTGTGTGTGTGTGTGTGTGTGTGTGTGTGTGTGTGTGTGTGTAATCGTTCAGGGGTCTCACTGGCCCCGAACTTTACACTTAAAAACTCATTTTAAAATTGCCCCTATTATTTTCCTCAGCCCGGGCATGCTGGGCTGCCAAGTATCCCGCTAACCGTCCGTTAGAAAGAAGCACATCATTCGTCGTGGCCGAACTTAGCTTTTATTTCATCCTATAAAACTGCACAGAATCCAGAGACGTCTGAACCTGACGGTGTCAGAACGCTCTCTCCCAAAGTAATTGTAAAGCCAACCTTCTGCGAGAGACGGCTAAAACCCGTGTGTGGGAAAATGCTGTGGCAAGTGTTTTAATTGCTTAAAGAAAGTAACCTTTGACTGGAGCCATCTGCAAAGTGTGGCATCTCAGAGGAGCATTACTGCTGATCGTTACAAATTTTCATGGGAAAGTTATAACTTCCTCATTAAAATGCCAGCTATATCATTTTCTGTTTTGGGAATCATAGAAAGAATTTCGGGGTTCGGCTGAAGGAATGAAAACATCCTCGTTTAAATTGGATGGCTGGGAAATAGGGTTAATATAAAGAGAAAAAATTAAGATCTAGAATAATGAATGGGGAAAAGGGATAATTTTGGAATACGCTTTAGGGCTTAGATATTGATATTATTACATATATATATATATATATATATATATATATATATATATATATATATATATATATATATATATATTTATACATTATATATCCATCTCCTTTTCTACTTTGTTTAAATATTATATCCCAAATTTATTATCTCACGTCCAAAAGATCAGCGGTATATTTTCTTCTTATATGGGAACAAGTGTTTTTAACTTTGAACCTTAGAAAGAATAATTTCAGAAATAGACTTACAGAGGAGCATTTATCCTCGCTCCTTAAAATCAGTACATCTTACTTCGAACCTCAGTATAAGGAACTTTTAAAAATGAAATCGCAATTTCATTCATCTCATTAACACATTTAAACCGTAATACTTGTATATTGTGTGTAAAATTTTTCTTGGCCCGCCAAACTTATTTTCTTCAGATTTTTGGCCAGCAGCCGAAAATGTTTGTCCATCCCTGAATTAGATGAACCAATTTTGGGCTTCACAGAATTGAAATACCGTTTTTTTCTCAGGTCGGGCAATCCAAAATGCCCGAACTGAGTTCGGGCGTCACAGGCGAGTTTAAATTTTAACGTTACTTTAAAGTTACCAAAATTTGAAAGAATTTTTTAATTGAGGCAAAAGTAAATTTCCCGCGGTTTATTTTTCTCTTAAATTTCTATTTCCAATTTTTAAAATATCAGAGTAGGTTTTTAAAATATGGTTAACCCCTTCCCGGTTTTTCACTAGATGAACTTGGGCAGGCGAAATGTACCATCCTGGCTCATCCCGAGTGTAGTTCGGGCACTGTGAAATTTTACACTGTGCAATCAGTCTTTCCCGAATTATTTCACATGTGCTTTTTATGGTTTCAAATGCTTTTGTTTACTTTTCTGGCAAATAGATTATTTGCTTCTCAAAGAGAGACAGTAGAGAGAAGAAGGTAAGGAGAGAAACAAGGTTCTACTGTCCAGATTGCGATATTGGACTCTGTAATACCGTGTTTTCGATTGTATTATACACGACCAAATTTTGCTTAATAATTTCATAATCATTTATGTAAATGCATAGGATATAAATAAAATTTAATTCAAGATAAAAGCTAGGTATTCTAAGCTTTATATTTATAGTTAGTGTAAAATAACTCCAAAATCTAATAATTTCTGACTTACAGAAAGCCAACTACACAAGTAAGTTACTCGTTTATTTAAATTTATTTTTTTTACATTAATTTTTAGAAAATTTTGTATGCGAATGATGCTATTATGTTTAAAAATCTACGTATGTATGAAAATAAGCATAAAAAATTGAGATTTTTTTTACCCATAATCCAGAAATAAAATGAACCTGGAAGGGGTTAAACTAGAAAATTTTTACTTAGAAGAAACCTGACCCTGTCATCAAAAGTTTAATCTCTGTTAAAGTTTTTTGTTCTTCTAAAGAAACGAGCTGGAGAATGGCTGAATGGTACTCTACTCTTCGGTACAAGAGTTTGCTTTCCTTTTGTTGAATTGTTTAAATACCATTACCAAAAAGTTTCGAAATTCCCGAAATTCCTTTTTCAAAGTTCTTTTAATACCGGGGTAAATCATTATTCACTACTAAATCAATAACCTGTTTTTCCGTTTATGTCGCATTTGAAATTCATTATAATCTAACGGTTCCCCGAGAAGAGGTGCTCGGATTTGCATGTAATATTATGTACTTTTCACGCTGCACGCCTTTCAAACATCAGTACGTTAGCGCCCTCTGACGGCCGCGAAATGAGTCTGTCGTCTGGATCTATTTCCAGTTCACATGGCATGAAAATCTCATGAATACATATTTCTCTTGAGAGTCTGTCCATTTGGGAGAAGCAGAACGATCGAAAAGATACAGACGTGCATATTATCTCATTACGCAGAGAACTTGCGAGAGGATCTCAGATACGCGACTATCGAAATTAAAGGTATTATAATTAAATAGAAGCTGTTGGATTGCATTTGTGTCTTAACAAACAATTGTTGCGTATTGTCCGATCGTAGATTTAATAATCATCAGCTTTTGCTAGAAATGATTACATATGTTTAATTCGATAAACAAACACTGGGATATTTGTAAGGAGTATGTTGCTCAGTTTGAGGACGAAAATTAGCATTGGTGATGAACTGGGAGCTAATAGGCCATAGCATTTCACTAGTGACGTACTTAGGATTCAAACCCCTTCCAAAGTCCAATATACTATAAAAAAAGTTCAATATTTTTTTAACATAAACATATCACTTCGTCTTGCACCCTTGCATTATAAACTCATATTCAAAATTATCTTAAGATAGATAAGTTGACGTATTTATCATAAACTGTGATTTATAATTTTATGAATTTTTCGGAAGTCATAAATAACATTATGACACATTTTTTTAACATAAACATATCACTTCGGCTTGCAATCTTGTATTATAAACTCATCCAAAATTATCTTAACATAGATAAGTTGACGTATTTCTCATAAACTGTGATTTATAATTTTATGAATTTTTCGAGAGTCATAATTTACATTATGACACATTTTTTTGACATAAACATATCACTTCAGCATGCACCCTTATATTATAAACTCATATCCAAAATTATCTTAAGATAGATAAGTTGACGTATTTCTCATAAACTGTGATTTATAATTTTAGGAATTTTTCGGGAGTCATAAGTAACATTATTGCACATTTTTTTAACATAAACATATCACTTCAGATAGCACCTTTTTATTATAAACTCATTTTCAAAATTATTTTAACATAGATAAGTTGATATATTTCTCATGAACTGGGATTTATAATTTTATGAATTTTTCGAGAGTCATAATTTACATTATGACACATTTTTTTGACATAAACATATCACTTCAGCATGCACCCTTATATTATAAACTCATATCCAAAATTATCTTAAGATAGATACGTTGACGTATTTCTCATAAACTGTGATTTATAATTTTATGAATTTTTCGGGAGTCATAAGTAACATTACGACACAATTTTTTTAACATAAACATATCCCTTCGGCTTGCACCCTTGTATTATAAACTCATATTCAAAATTATCTTAACATAGATAAGTTGACGTATTTCTCATAAACTGTGATTTATAATTTTAGGAATTTTTTGAGAGTCATAAGCAACATTATTGCACATTTTTTTAACATAAACATATCACTTCGGCTTGCACCCTTGTATTATAATCTCATATCCAAAATTATCTTAAAATAGATAAGTTGCATATTTCTCAGAAATTGTGATTTATAATTGTAGGAATTTTTCGGGAGTCATAAGTAACATTATGACACAATTCTTTTAACATAAACATATCACTTCTGCTTGCACCCTTGTATTATAAACTCATATTCAAAATTATCTTAACATAGATAAGTTGACGTATTTCTCATAAACTGTGATTTATAATTTTATGAATTTTTCGAAAGTCATAAATAACATTATGACACATTTTTTTAACATAAACATATCACTTCGGCTTGCAATCTTGTATTATAAACTCATCCAAAATTATCTTAACATAGATAAGTTGACGTATTTCTCATAAACTGTAATTTATAATTTTATGAATTTTTCGGAAGTCATAAGTAATATTATGCCACATAAATACAAAGGTAAAAATCTAATAGTACTGCCTGTGAAATATTTCAGTTCTTTATACATTAAACATTTTTGAGTTCTAGCATCATTTCCTAATTTTTAAAAAAAACTCATTTAGTTTTGTTATTTCAATCAGATTTTTTTTTGTTTTAGATATGAAGATAAACCCTAGATGCGAGCAAATATAAGTATCAAATCAGTAAATATGAAATAAGACCTATATATACAAACAAATTTTAGGGAAAAATAAGTTTAAGATAAAGCTTATATACAAGCAAATTTTAAAAACAAATAACTGGAAAAAGCAAGAATAAATAAAAAAGATATATAAAAAATTAACATTAACATATCACTTCAGCTTGCACCCATGTATTATAAACTCCTGTTCAACATTATCTTTAAATAGATAAGTTGACGTATTTCTCATAAACTGTGATTTATAATTTTATGAATTTTTCGGAAGTCATAAGTAACATTATGACACATAAATACAAAGGTAAAAATCTAATAGTACTACCTATGAAATCTTTCACTGCTTTATAAATTAAAAATTTTCGAGTTCTTTCATCATTTCCAAATTTAAAAAAACTCATTTAGTTTTCTTATTTCAGTCAGATTTTTGCTTTTAGTTATAAAAATAAATCCTAGATGCAAGCAAATAAATACAAGTGTCAAATAAGTAAATATGAGATAAGAGCTATATATACAAAAAAAATAGGGAAAAATAAGCTAAAGATAAAACTTATATACAAGTAAATTTTAGAAACGAATAACTCAAGAAGAAAAAAAAAAAATAGATAAACATTTCTTAATAAAGCTTAGATATGCTTGTTGAGCCTTAACATAGTCTACAATGTTAACATAGTCTACAATGGCAATTTTGGATCTCTGGACAAAAATGTAAACCACTCCCAATTTCTCCTCACAATAAAAAATTATTAAAAGAAAAACATTGTTGCTTATTACAAATCTAAAAAACTTATTATATCATATTGTACCATATTATTATCTATAAATCATATTGTTGTAATGTACATACAACCTATACACCAGTGTTCGTTACAAGGGGGAAACACAGAATGAATATAATACTTTATATGGAGATTCAGATATTTATTCTATACATTTATTTACAAATAGATCCTTGGTTATCATAATCATAAATTATTTATATCTTCTATTTACACTATAATTATCACACATCTCTTTATAAGGAATTATTATTATTAACAGAGGCCTAAGTCAAATGACTGTAAATATTATTTTATAAATTACCTCCATTAAAGTCATAGGGTAGCATACATGGGCTTTCCTCACGGGCGTACGGGACGAGTTGGTGATGGTGAGCGGGGCGGTGTCGGTCCGGGCGCACGGGACGAGTTGGTGCTGGTGGATCCTTGTCCCACTTCTCTCAACTCCCCACTTCAACTCCTCTCCTTAACTTCATTTGCAAACTCCTCACCTCGGTCCCAAAGCCCCTTTTTTCTTCTTATCCAATCCCTTGTCTTCGGGAAATTTTCCTACATCTCATGCCCTTCGGTAGTGCAGGTGGCTCATTAAAGTAGCCCCTTTGATCAATCTGACATTACTTTTTAGCCCCTGCTCCCATAACTCACGGTTACAGCTCTGTGCGAGCTTGACCGTTACGCTGTCATTCCGTGATCTTTACCTTCTCTGCAGGGGTCCCTAAACTTGACGTGAACAATTGGATTCCTAAATTCCTCCAGGAACAACCCTCCCACGGCTATGCATGCGCGTGCAGACCACCGTGGGAAAGTACCTCGGTACATATTATGATTATTAAAGAATAATTAAGTAATTTTTTTATTATATTCAATTAATATTTAACCTTATTAACATAAATATTATAGAATCAATAACTTCAGTCGACTGTCCCTTTAAACTCTATATTTATCAATTGCAAACAATAATTTTATAGTTTCAAAGGGTTTGAAATAGTCCTGAAATATTTTGCCAAATTTTATACAGCTTTTTAAAGTATTTAAAACTTTATGATTGTTCCTTTCAGACACACTCTTAGACACACATCAAGGCTCTTGTAGAAGAAAATATGAAACCCTTTAATGTCAAAATTACTTGCATTTCCGAAGAATGATGAAATCTTCGCGAAGAAAGATAATTTTGATTAAAAAAAAGAGAAGTGATTGTCTGAATGCAAAGGTAGTACTCGAGACAAAGGTTTTAATTTAAAATATGGAGAGTTATTTAACTGGTTTTGGAATTTGTTAATGCAGAAAATAATTACATTCGGTCGTTTTCTATTCAGAAAGGCCAGTGAACCGCCATCGCTTCCTAACCAAACTAAATTTCCTTTCCGGATAATTACATGAGTCATTTTGAAAACATACACCCCATCTGTAAACATTTTGTAGTTTATAATGATGAAATCTGTGCACCTAAAGAGAAAAGAATTAAGCTGAACAAATAACCTGTGTCAGGGATAATGACAAAAACAGAAGTGTAAAATACGCAAACAAAAAGCTAAGTGTAATGAAACCTTTTGCTATCCAACCACGTCCAGAGTCAATGTTCTTAACACATTGTACGCGGGACACGTACTAGTACGTTTTCTGATACTTGAGCTCGGGGCACGAGCTAGTACATTTTCTGACGATAGATACTTGACCGCGGTATACGTACTAGTACGTTTTCTGACAATAGATACTTCAGAGCAGGACACGTGCTAGTAAGTTTTCTGTCGATTGATACTTGAGCGCGGGACACGTACTAGTACGGGTTAGTGTAACAACATGGTTTGATTGTGGGTACAAAAATAACGGGAATATACAGGGAAACGAAGCCGAATGTTCTTGTCTACTACATAGATTCTGGAAAAATTGAGACAAATAAAAACTAGTTTTTACACAAGTCGATGCGGAACCACAGAACAGGAAGGTTGATTAAAAAAATCAATTTAGATTTAAAATTAACGTTTTATTTATCCTTGCTAAAATGATATTACATATATGTATATTTATATATTATATATATATATATTTGTATTTATATATATATATATATATATATATATATATATATATATATATATATATATATATATATATTTGTTTATCTATTTCAATATAAACTACGAAAAGTCGGTTAAAAAATTAAGTAATTTTCGATCTATTGAAATTTAACTGAATAACTAAATTTACGAGCAAAACACCTGTTCCCGGTACAATTCCGCTACGAAATGTACCCGCACACAACGTGTTCGAAATTTTGGGCAAAAACTGTTAATTTATAAAAAAATAGAGAGAGATTAGAACGAAAAAAGTGATTATTAAGGTATTGAAGAGCACAAATCAGACATACCAGGAGCATTTTTAAGTATTTTGAAATTAAAGCATATAAGTGTACTTTTTATACATTATATTTTAAGGGAAAGACTGTACTTTTTATCTACTATTTAACACAATTTCTACCAATATCAGGGAACTTGATGCATTGTTGCATTCTACATCCATCTCTTGATTTCCATCTTCATAAAAATAAATTCAAAGAATGCAAGTCTCAAACATTCCTTTTAATTTGAGATTTTGTCTCTGGAAAATAGATATCAAAGTATAAGAAGACAAAAAGAAAGAATTAAAATATATATTAAGCGTAATAATTTTGAGGAATTACATATATATATTCAGGATTTCAGTTTCTGTTATCACAAGTCTATCATTTAGAAACAATATTTTGAATCAGCTCATAAAAATAAATAAACTATGTTCGAAAGTGAATCAGGAGGAAATTTAAAAAATTTAAGTGATTTCTGACAGAAAAATAATTATCCTGTTAGTCTCACTAAACACATAATTGCGAAGATATTTTTATACATAGCAAATAATTTAATAATAATTAAATGATGGACATAATTTTTAATCATCTAAAATACAGCTAATATTATATTATAACGAATAATAATATCATTATTATAGATTTAAATAATGCAATTAATCTGTGTAATTTATTTTATGCTTGGGTTTTAGACTAGCGATTTTACTTTTCTGGCATCTTGGCCGCAAAAGGAAGAGAAACGTTATTTTCTTAGACTCTGGTCGTCGAACAATCAGGACTTGATCCACCACACGAAGTCCGCAAAAAATTAAGTCGCTTGGCGACTCACACCAAAACTTTTCTTTCTCTATAGGGCTCGATTCTTTGATCGGTTCCAAAAAACAAATAGACCTGAGAGCTGGTTTGCTTCCGTTTGGAAAGCTCCTAAAGTGACTTCAGACTAGCATGATATCACTCATTTTACGGGACCCTCATAGGAGAGTTTAGATGGAGTATCGATATGCCTCGATATTAATTTGTATCGATCAGCCATCGGGTTAGTGAACCCCATTATGTTACAGTGTCGCAAACCTAGACTTCATATCTCCACGTCATTGTTACACCGACCATATCTGCTTGTCATCTGTGTGTCAGTGGATAAAACAGTCGTGGTCTAGAGGGAAAAATAAAATTATTGTTAATTTTTTTCGAGAACTGCATTTAAATAATATATCGCAAAATTATATCACCGGTCACTTAAAATTATGCCCCTATTATTTTTACTTTCCCGGACTTACTAGGCAATGAGACGCCTAAGCAGTTAATGGCAAAAAGCGGTTAATGGTTTCGTGGCACCATAAAAAGAAGCAGCAAGCTCGACTTGGAACTTAACTTTATATTTTTTTCTTGACTTCCTCCGTCAAGAGCAGAGAATGTGATGATACATGAAAATACTAAGTTGGCCCCCTAGCAAGATTTGAGACTAACTCTTTTCCCAAGAAACCAGCAATTTAGACATTGTAGTAATTTAGTCCTAGTAGGAAGATATTCGCTTCAAGAGCAGAGAATGTAATGATACATGAAATACCAAGTCAGCCCACAGAAAGATTTGAAACTAATTCTTTTCCGAAGAAACCAGCAGTTTAGTCATTGTAGAAGTGAGCTATTCGCCTCAATAGCAGTGAATATGATGACATATGAAAATACTGCCGGTCCACAGCGAGATGTGAGACTAATTCTTTTAAGAAACCAGCAGTTTAGTCATTTTAAAAGAGAGCTATTCGCCTCGAGAGCAGAGAATGTAATGATACATGAAAATACTATCGCGACACACAGCGTGATGTGAGACTATTTCCTTTTCCCAAGAAACCAGTAGTTTAGTCATTGTAGCAATTTAGTCACTGTAGGAGTGAGCTATTCGCCTCAAGAGCAGAGAATGTGATGATAGATGGAAATACTAAGTCGGCCTACAGCGAGTTTTGAGACTAATTCGTTCAAAAGAGACCAGCATTTAATCATTGTAGCAATTTAGTCACTGTAGGAGTGAGCTATTCACCTGGGAGAGCTGGGAAATGGGGCTAGTGAATAGAAAATTAGCGTTATTTCAAAGTTAGTTTTTAGAGAAGGATAGAAAGAATTTTAAGTTAGAGTAGACTCCTTTTAAATCTGAGATTTTGTGGCTGGGAAAATAGCCATGAAAGAATAAGAGTGGGAAGAGTATAATTTTTAAGAGATATTTTAAGGTTAATAATTAATAATTTTGATATATTACATATATATATGTAAGTGAAAAAAAAATAAACTCAATTTCAAAGTAATAAAGCAATAAATCGCACAATGAATACTATTTACCCATATTTCAAATTATGACTGACTAATGCTGTTATAAAGAAAATTGGAGAGTTTATTGTATTAAAGTTGCCATTCTTTTTTCGAAAATTAGTAATATAAGAATGTTAAATAAATATCTTATCTGGGCCATATACGAGAATGAAATAAACTTTGAATGAAAGGGAGACGAATGATCATGAAAAGAAAGAAAGGAAAAAAGAATTAAAAATAGGATAGAGACATCTTATACTTCGTTCTAATAAGACATACACGCATTTTTCCAATTTCGATATGTACATATTCGAAACTGGAAAAAAATACCCTTTTAATATTGGAACATTCCTGCTGCGTGTGAACAATTTGCTTGCAACACATAATGATGGATATTAAAAATGAAGGTTAAAATGAAATACTTGAATCGAAATCGAGGGAGTTTCTACTAAATGAGAAACGTTATTTCCTGTACATAAGTATTTGTATTAAAAATTAGGGCCTTATCTTTCTAAGAGAATTTATTTATATATTCGCATCTATAAGGGAACTTGTTACCCTTCAGAAAATTATTTCTGTTTATGGCTATTTTATCAAATACTTTTCGTATTACTAGTACGGTTCTGTCCCCGGCGAAGACAAAAATTCTAAAACCTAATCAAAATTATTAAAAATTGTTTTTTATGTTTATTTATTATTATTTAGGCCCTTTTCGGATTTTTAATGCAATTTATTTTTAAAACATATATTTTTTATTTTTTCAAATTTTTTAATTTTTTTCTATTTTGATCATTATTATTCTATATTTTCGGCTTTTTTCGTACGGATGTCACTGGCCACAAAAATATTTTATGTTTTTCTATCCTTAAACTCTCTACTCTCTAGTTTTGTGTTATGAACTCACGAATTCACCCTTCTATCTCTTTGCTCTTTTATGTGTTTATTTTTCGCTCGTTGTCATTTTTGTGATTCCTGACAGAAGCCTCTGGATTGAAGGGCTCGACCCATATGGTCCAGTTGCCACATCACCTTTAAAGCATTTAAAGCCTTTAATTCTAAAAGGAATTATATAAGGGAATTTTAACAAGCATAAAAAAAAATTTCGTAAATAAAATATTTTTAAGATATTTCCATTAATTTTTTAAAATTATTTTTTTAATTTAAATTTAAATTTTTAAATTTAATTTTTAGTATTTTATAACTATAGTTTGTGTTACATTCATAACATTATTCTAAATAATTTTAGGGACAAACCCCAGTCAAAAACAAGGCGGATCTTAGAACGGGTCAAGCCCTGAACCTGCAACCCTGCAACCGAGATCGTTGGCTTTGCTGACTGAGCTACACTCGCCCATATTGCCTTACCAATATGTCTTGCCAATTGGAAAGAAGTCTTACCAATTAAAATATACGAGCCAATACCAAAAGTTGTCCCCCAAACACACATATGTAATATATCTTTACGTTTACTTATCACTTTACGTTTATTTATCATTATTTAGGCCCTTTTCGGATTTTCATTTATTTTTAAAACATATATATTTATTTTTTCAAAATTTTTAACTTTATCATTTCTGATCATTATTTTTCAATAAACAAAAATTTATAAAACATAATCTAAGTTAATAAAAAAAATTTTATGTTTAAAAATTATTATTTAGGCCCTTTTTGGATTTTTAGTACAATTTATTTATTTTAAAACATATATTTTTTTTCCATAAATTTTTAATTTTTTCGATCTTGTTCAATATTATTCTACTTTTTCGGCTTTTTTTCGTATGGATGTCACTGGCCACAAAAATATTTTATGTTTTTCTATCCCTAAACTCTCTACTCTCTAGTTTTGTGTTATGAACTCACGAATCCACCCTTCTATCTCTTTGCTCTTTTATGTGTTTATTTTTCGCTCGTTGTCATTTTTGTGCTTACTGACAGAAACCTCTGGATTGACGGGCTCGGCCCGTATGGTCCAGTTGCATCACCACCTTTGATGCCTTTGATGCCATATGTAATATATATCAAAATTATTAACTTTAAAATAAATATTTAAACTTCACTTTTCTCTACTTCTCATTTTTAATACCTAATTTCCAGAACCCACAACCTTTCAGTAACGCGATCGCTGCCTTTGCCGGCGGAGCTACCGCGGCTTTCAATTTAGACCTAAGCGATTGGAACTTGTGAGAAAAAAAAGTAAAAGTCAATTTATATGCAAAAAATATTTTAAAAACAATACTTTCTTAATATTTGGAATTTAAAAATCTCTATACAATTTAATAAAGAGCTGACCTTAATTCTCTTAGACAGTTTTAAATATGCATTAAAAATTAAATCTTTTTATTCATATTTGTTTGTTTTAGTATTTCGAGTACAGATATGTATATAAAAAAAAACCCACAAACTGAGGTAAATTAATTTAAAGATTTCCAACTGAAATAAATATTTAAAACAAAATTGAAACGTTAAAGTTTGTGCGTTCATTGTTGTAATGACATCAATTCGTAAGCAAACCAGTACATTACAAAAGACAATTTGCCTGGATGGCCTCAATCTCTTTTCGTATAAAAGAAAATACCCGTCGTTTTGTGATTTTCGTAAATTTTTCAGAATTTTTCTTAATTTTCAGGTTATATTAAGATGTTTCAAGCTATATGATGTTGTCTGTTCACAAAAATAGAATTCTGAACCTTGTTTGACGCCCACTGTTTCTCTTCTTACTGTTTTAAGCTTCCATCCTACTTTTTTAGTTCTGGAGGTTTTAGCCCCCTTAAACTATTTTAACTTTTTTAATATTAAGCCTCTCCCATTAGTTTTGTAATTTTACATGATTTTTATGAAATTTTTAAATTCTAACAAGCAGTTCACAAAATTTAAACTTTTAAAATCAAAATAATGAGGAGACTTAGGGTCCTCCCCTTACTGTTCCGTAGAATTCTATTGGGGTTTGATCCAATTTACAATTCTGAACTATTTTTCGCATTTATATTATATTTACTCATTTAACCTCATTTAATCGCATTTACTCGCATTTATTAACATTATATTCGTATTTACTGAACATATATTTTTTGGTTCCTTTTTTAATATTTTTAATTCCACTTTATTTTAACTTCTTTAACCTCTTCCGATAAAATGACGAGTCTAGCTAGTCATTAGTTTTTCATTCCATACCGCACAATGACGAGCTACACTCATCATGCGATTAAAGTTACTGTTAAATATGATAATTAATTTAGTTTAAAATTTCTAGTGTACTGAATTTGGCAACACTTTTATCACTTGTGAAAATCACAAGTCACTATTGCATATTGTTTACTTAGAATTTCTTGGTACAAGTCATTGCCAAATTAATGAGTCAGAATAAAAGAAAACCTACTAAGAAATACCGTGTGTGTTACAAGAATCAAATTAAAAGTGAGACTACTTGGCGGTGTAAACAATTCAGAATTCCTTTGCACTTTGTTTTGAAAAGTACCACTAGCTTGAAGACTATTATCTGTATACCTTATTAATGTTTTGCTTCGATATTTTCTTAATTTTACTGTTTCTGATATTATTTAACACTATGTAAAAAGTGGATTTTAATTAAGAATATGTAAGAATTGTAAAATGAAACAAGTTTTTTAAATAAAAATTAAATGGTTATTTCATGCACAGTTTTTCATTATTAAATCATACCGGAAGGGGTTAATTTTAATTTTAAGTATACTTTTTGTCTTATGAAACTGGCATCTTTATTACTCATATACATTCATCATGAACCGCTCACATCTCGAATTTCCTACTTTATTTTCTAGATATATGCCCTTCCGTGTTAGGTGATCAAAAAATACCATCACATGGAAAACTTCCTCCTAGCACCCTTTCAATAACTTCGCACTGACCGATGGTCGAAAAGTTAAGGCACTGATCTTCGAAACCACAGTTCGTGAGTTCAAATCCCACTATTGCATGTATGTTCATAGCCATTCAGAATCGACTTTAAGGAATATCCCACATGATCTCTAGACATCTGTCAAGCACACAATGGCTGCAATTTAAACATGGATTATTTTTTTAAAATCACAAGCCTGGATTTCATTTTACCTGATTTTGATTTTGCTTGCATTATAGCAAGAAAATCAGGATAGCCATCCATATCAACATCTCCAGACCTAAGTGTAACTGGTAAAGAAGCCATTTCAAGAGAAAGACCCTTAGGCAATTTAAAACCCCAAGTAATATTCTGATACTTAAAATCTTCAAGTAATACAACCCATTGACTTGTGGTTTTATTGAATAAAAAGATTATTGAATAAAAAGATAATCTACTTTAAGCAGTAAGTCCCAGTATCATTAGCCCTCGTGATGCAAAAAGTAAATAGTAGTTCTCCAAACCAAAACAAACCTTTTCTAACTTCATAGACATACGAAGCCGTTAGTCATTACGTATGTAAATTTTCTTGTAAATAGTAAAGTTTATTAAAATTTTGTTATCACCATCATGTTTACTGGATTATGAATCCAACGTCTAATATTTCTGGCACATTCAAATAGCAACCCGATGTCTGGATTTGAAGTATTACCTCACCACTAAAGTACCTCATCAAAGGCATCAAAAATGGTGATGAAACTGGACCATATGGGCCGAGCCCGTCAATCCAGAGGTTTCTGTCAGTAAGCACAAAAATGACAACGAGCGAAAAATAAACACATAAAAGAGCAAAGAGATAGAAGGGTGGATTCGTGAGTTCATAACACAAAACTAGAGAGTAGAGAGTTTAGGGATAGAAAAACATAAAATATTTTTGTGGCCAGTGACATCCGTACGAAAAAAGCCGAAAAAGTAGAATAATATTGAACAAGATCGAGAAAATTAAAAATTATTGGAAAAAATAAAGATATATGTTTTAAAAATAAATAAATTGTACTAAAAATTCAAAAAGGGCTTAAATAATAATTTTTAAACATAAAAATAATTTTTATTAATTTTATAAATTTTTGTTTATTGAAAAATAATGATCAGAAGTGATAAAGTTAAAAATTTTGAAAAAATAAAAATAAATGTTTTAAAAATAAATGAATTGCATTAAAAATCTGAAAAGGGCCTAAGTAATGATAAATAAACGTAAAAAACACTAAAGTACCTAACTGCAATTCGAAATCATGTTATGAAAATTTAAGGTAATTTAGTGGTAATTTAAGGTAATTTAGTGGAATTTAGTGGTAATTTAAGGTAATTTAGTGGAATTTAGTGGTAATTTAAGGTAATTTAGAGGTAAGTCGTCCATCTTATTTGTTTTGAAAAATTCTCGATCAATTTGACAATTTAAGCTGACATACACTAGAAAAGGGATGACAGAATCTGAAGTAAAGGTTAAAATTAGACATACTGATATACATTTTTCTATATGTGAATACATAATAAAATAAAGAGCTGGGGATGGAACCTTTTACTGTTTTAAATTGAAGGTTTTGTGGACATGAAATAAACTTTCTCACTTTGCAGAAAACCCCCTAGATTCTGATTCTAATCTTTCATTTGAACCTTCTTTTTAATGTCAATCATTATGTGCTGCAAATAAATTGTTAACAGGCATCCAGAATGCTCCGATATTAAAAGGTACTTTTCAAAGGTACACGTTATAAAATTGGAAAAATTCGTGCATGCCTTATTAGAACGAATTGCACGATGATTGCCTATTTTATTTGAATTTTTTTTTTTTCGACAAACCTCTTAGTCTCTCCATTTTAATCGAAACGCATTTCATGCTCCCAGAATCTGTTTAACATTTGTTTGTTGCTAATTTCGAAGAAAATCGTGGCAACTTTATTAAGTCCGATTTGCCCCTAGGTTCTATTTTAGAATATTAGTCTGTCATTTGGAAACGAGGCTAATCGTGTTTATTTTATTATAAATTTATTGGCTTGTATTCATTCAGGATGTTTTTATCTTTCAGGGGAAGATTTTTTATTAAAAATATTTGTTGTTTGTGAGTTTAATGATTTAAAATAGGTTAAATAAAATTTTTATTTAAAGGAACTATTGTATGCATTTTCTACAAAAGAAATTCAAATTTTTGATATTTTTTAATTATTCTGTGTTAAGGAGAACTTTTAACTTTCGAATTTTAAAGTCTTTATCGTATTAATAAACTTTTGGTTCAATATAAGTAGGAGTGCACTTATTTGTTCAAAATAAAAATTTCCTTTGAGCCTTAATTTAGTTGTTTTTATAAAAAGTATTTAGTTCTACTATACGAAATAATACTTTTTTTCAAAAAGAAAAAAATAAGTACATAAAATAAAGACAAATCTGTTTGTCCATAAAATAACTTTTGAAATTTGTAAATTACGACCTATTTGGAAAAATTTTATTTGATAAAAAAAAATTATACCTAATAGAAACCAATATGTTTTAATTCTGTGAGATATATTAATGCGTGTGATATATTTTATTTTATAGCAGGATAGCGAATGTATTTTTTTTTAATTGAAAATTACCTTTTTTTCACTTCACTTAACGGCCCCTGAATAAATATTTAATATTTCACTTAAAAAAATTGCTTCTGTATCCGCAAAGATAAAAGTATCATCAAGAAACTTTCATTGTGATGCAGAATATTTATTGGAATAACTTCCAGATCAGTTAGTTCTTTTCTCCTGATTTTTGCATTACATTTCTCACTTTTTATATCAATCGTGTCTAGAACCTTCCGGCACTATCGGAAAAGCCTTAAAAGAACTTTCCAAACACTATCCCTTTTGTAACTATATATTTGGCCTCATATCGTTTCATCACTTGTTGCGCACGTGATAGTCTTGAGACCAAACACATACGTCATCTAACAGCTGCGAAATCATTGCTGCTGACGGATTCTACCTGCGATGGTGTCTGAAAATGTTTACTCATTGAGTGTATTCTTATTTTGAGTTCACTTTCTCTTATTTTCTTATTTGGAATACCAACGTTCTCTAAACTTTGGACTTAAAAGTTATACTTGACTTAATTTCCACCCTTAGAAGCCTGACAACCAAAGGTATGTAATTATTTTGTACATAGTACATATATTACAAGTGCTCACCTTGGATTATGTCTTGGGTGGAACTCTACAAAGCTTACTTTGTAGTTCTGTCATGACCATGTTGCTTTCTCTTCATGTTTTAAAAGATTTATTTTATTTAATTGGCAACAATGATTTTGTATTCTATGAAAACTGAAATTTTGATTTAGACACTAGTCTTTATATGCTACGAGAATAATTATTCCTTTTTTTTTCTTCAGACTAATGTGATATTATTTTGGTACATCCAGCGGGATTTTGTAATTGTTTGTTGAATTAAAGTATGACTAAAAGATGTAAAGAAGTAGAAGTACTATTAAAAAACCTACAAAGATGGGGTTTTAAAAGCATAAATTTTTATCATATTGTTGTAGTTCAGTTGTTTTCCACCAAACTTATGGTGAGAGAATGTCAAGCCCATGGTGTTTTTTTTTTCATAAAAAATTAAATTTACTAATTTGTATTCTTCTTGTGGCAACAACGGTTTTGTATTCTGTGAAACATAAAGTTAGAATTTAGAAACGGCATCCACAAGCCATGATATGCTGCTAACAAAGTTATTCCATCTTTTTCTTTAAAATGTGGAGCATACTGAACTGTAATAAATATAAAATGTAACCTAATATTGAAATTCCACTTTGATTAATTTATTAATAATTTTTACATTGCAATTATTTGAATGAAATATTTAAAGAACAGTAGGCTTAAAGCGTATTAGAAAAATTTATTTAATTTGAAATATATATAAAAGAATATTAGTTAAAATTGAATATTGTTTTTCATTTCCAATTCATTGATTGCATCTTCAGTATTTTAATTAATATTTATCGAAGCTAAAAAGAGATTATTTGAGTTTATAACATAGCTCTTCATTCATGGTAAAAATGTACATTTCACTTATGCGTGTAAAGGTAGACTAATTCCTTAATTTGACCCTATATATGTATATGTGTGTATCTATGTGAATGTATGTATGTATACATACAATGTGAGAGAGTGAGAGAGATTCTAGTAATAAAATTATCAATAATAGTGTTTTGTTTGATATAATAACAATACATAGTCCAGACAAAAATACATGCTACAACTTATAAAAGATAAAAATATGTTGCACTGCATCATTTTCCTAATTCATGTAGAAAATTAATTCTTAAGTAACTTAATTGTGTTTTCTTTTTTATGCTTTATAAATAATTTTGGTTCAAGATCCAAATTAAATATCTAAACTTATGAAGAACACTTAAAAAACTATAAACTATAATCAGATCATTGAACATCTTGCTTTGAGAGGGAGGGGATTCAAGTTTCCCAGTCCTCTCCTGGGCCTATGTATTTGTGTGTGTGTGTGTGTGTGTGTATAAAATATATATTATATATATATATATATATAGATATATATATATATATATATATATATATATATATAATAAAACAGAACCAAAACTCTGTAACTCCATTAAG
The DNA here is from genome assembly GCA_032207245.1 of Pardosa pseudoannulata. Classification (NCBI taxonomy): domain Eukaryota; kingdom Metazoa; phylum Arthropoda; class Arachnida; order Araneae; family Lycosidae; genus Pardosa; species Pardosa pseudoannulata. The sequence goes on along the minus strand of CM063501.1, from coordinate 111,188,340 downwards.
CCTAGCAATTGTAAAAAGGGAAGGAAAAAAGAAGGATTGAGTGGTTAAGGTTTACGATTTCCATGCATGGTTAAAACAATTGTTTGAACAGGCCAGAAAGTTCCCGTACACCCAAAAAGACTATGAGAATATGAATTATATATATATATATATATATATATATAATGTATTGTATATATTATAATATATATATATATAATTATACATATATACATATTTTACATATATATATGTATATATATATATAGATATATATATATATATATAATATATATATTATATATATAATATATATAGTACATATATACATATATATACATATATATATATATATATATATATATATATATATATATTATATATATATATTTATGTATATATATATAAATATATATATATATATACATATATACATATATATATACATATATAACATATATATATATGTATATAAATATAAATATATATATATATATATATATATATATATATATATATATATGTATGTATGTATGTAATATATATAATATATATATGTGTGTGTGTGTGTGTGTTGTTTTTGTAGGTTTCGGTGTCTAAAGGTGTCGTTAGACAAATACGATGACAGACTAAATTAACAATCACAACATTTAATTACGCAACAACACAAATAGCACTTAAGCATAAAGACAAATAGTTAAATCACAGTGATGACGTGGTATAGACAAGACTTCCTACTCGAAGTTTAACACAAGACAATACAACCTACTCGATGTTTATAACATAGAAAATACACCCTACTAGGTGTTCCATAAATTGAGGGAGCTCGAGTGCCACGGGTCCTTCACTCGACCAGGTCACTCCTCCTCCACTCCGACTCGAATGTCCCTCTGTCGTTCCTTACTTACATAAAGAGATGAAGTGGTACTCGGACTATAGTGTGTTTATATGTCATATATATTATATATATATATATATAAGATATATATATATATATATTTATAAGGTGGGATTTTAGTACAGCGTATTCTCGCAAGGTCGCGCCCTCATCACTGAGTGATGAGGGCGCGACCTTGCGAGAATACGCTGTACTAAAATATATATATATATATATATATATATATATATTTATATATATATATATATATTATACAGGTTCCAGTAAACACACTATAGTCCGGAGTACCACTTCATCTCTTTATTTAAATCTCATCACACACTGCTCTACAATAGCGTCTCACATTGGCGCCCAACTTCTAACAAAGGCAGGTTTAACTGCTTCGGGGAGCTACAGGTCTGACCGTGGAAAGTGCATACTGCTCTCTGCTCATATCACTGCGCGTGAGCCGTATTTATGTGGCTAACTCCTCAAGCCGTGTCACTCTCATTAAAAGAATCCCTAATTAAAATATCTTAAAATTAATCTATATTTTAAATCCTAACATATATATATATATATATATAATTGTAAGAGATTCTAATAATAAAATTATTTATAGTGTTCTATTTGATTAAATAACTATAAATAGCCCAGACAAAATTACATATATATATATATATATATATATATATATATATATATATACACACATATATGTGCACACACATATATATATACATACACACACGTATATATATACATATACATTTATAATATTGCGAGAGTTTCCAATAATAAAATTATTAGTAATACAGTTCTGTTTGATATAATAACAATAAATAGCCCAGAATAAATTACATGTTACAGCTTATTAAAGATTAAAATATGTTTTACTGTATCATTTTGTGTAATTTATGTAGAAAATTATATCTTAAGTTATATATATATATATATATATATATACATATATATATATATATATATATATATATACACACTCTAACGTAGACACTTAAAGAAACCCTAACTTAGTCCAACGCATAGAAACTGACGATTATGTTTACATGATTGCTCCATAAAGTTAAGTAAGGGTAAAAAAAAGATTAACAAAAAATTATCCATGCTAAATATTCTAAATTTTATTATAATGTAGACACCTAGCAAAGAAAGTGACTGGATTCATCCATAAACTGCATTCTTTTTGCTATTTCATTTGTCAATTTATGAATAATAATCTGATATTTCAAATCTTGCATGATTTCTTTTCAACTGTAAATAATCTTATTTAAAGAGATAGAGAGACAGTTCAAGCTGGTGTTAAAATTATGCTTAACTTACATTTTACACCTTATTACATATCTGCTTGGAATTATTTCGATTTTCTGAATTTAAGTAATAATTCCATAAAAAATGCCTTATATTGCAAATCGATTTCGTTTTAAATAGTAATATATGTGAAGAAGCATTCATTAAAGCTTTGTCTGTCCTATAAATCACATATGACATACACGTCCAATTTTTTATACAATTGTATATAATATGTGATACACGATGAACTATATACTTATATAAAGCTTGTTTTATATATTTTATATAAAGCTCTATATATTTTATATTTTATATAAAATATCTCTTTTAAATATCTAAATTTAAATATCTAATATAAAATATGTATTAAATATATCTTTATATTTTATATAAAGCTTGTTTTATATATTTTATATAAAGCTCTATATATTTTATATTTATATAAAATATCTCTTTTAAATATCTAATATAAAATATCTCTATTAAATATACCTTTATATTTTAAATAAAGCTCTTTTATACATTGTATATTTTAAATCATTGTGTATCACATACGATATATGACAGTATAAAACATTATATCATATGTGATGTACAGGGCAGGGAAGTGATTAAAAGCTAAGCCAGCTTAAAACAAATATTCCCAGATGCGAAAAGTTAGAGAGAAAATAATAATTTTCTCATTAAATATTTTCAGTAATATCCTCTCGTTTAAAAAGAAATCTTCAGTAACTACATTTTAATGTTATTTATTCCATAGACAATCCTAGAAATTGTGCATGCACGGAATTCAATTAATAGCCCTAAGCTGAATCACTAACACATAACAACTCTTGTAACATTTCATAGGATTAAAAACAAGTGTATAAACTAAAATTCTCTTGAATAATGTTCCGAAAATAACGTGTGCATATTGTATTTTAAAGAATGATTAATATAACGTTGAATTGATGATCTGTTTCAAGTGTTGGCGTGTTACGCCAGCCCTTTGGCTGGGCTGACAGAGTGTTGAGTCATCTTAAGAGCTTTCTCAATATTTCATTCCTTGAACATCGTCTTTGATCCACTACACTTAACTACCATCCTAACACGTTGTTCAGGATTCAAGTCTGACGTCATTTTTCCACCAGTAAACTTCTAAAAGGTAATTGGAGCTTTTTGTAGATTTATGATCATTGGGAGTACGCTTGTGTAAACTTATTTATTTTTATTTACATCAACAGTCTGTTTCCTCTTTTTCAGCAAGATTAGTCTAAAATATATTGCTTTTATCCAATTAGATTTAGTTATGTGATTAGCTTCGGCAGATCATAATTTCAGCCTGTAAACATGTAACAAAACATAAATGCTTAGATTAAATAATTTAGTTTCATTATTTCTTATTTTTGCATAGCTTTGATTGCAATCTGAACTTTACATAACGAAAAATGTAACACATTTTAACTCTTTAATCCATAAGATAATAAATGTGACAGATAAAAAATGTGTCGTATATTGTTAATATTTCGTATTTGAGAGTTTTAAAATGTCTAAATATGCACTTTGTCATTTTTATTGAAATCTGCCCTCTATATAACGAAATATTTCTATATTACGTGTATTTAACGTTGTGGGGTATAGCCGTAAAATCTCGAAATTTTGTATTTAGGTCTAATATAGCATATTATTTTTCTCTTTTGAACGCAATCTACTCTTTTTACAACGGTAAATTTTAATTTAAGGTATATTAACGCTGTAGGGCATTACTCAAAAATGATTAGCTGAAAAAGTTCGCACTTTGTCTATTAGACTTTTATAATATTTAGCTTTAATTTATGTAACAAAAAATTCTCAACATATCGTTATTATCCGTACATATCTTAACAATGCAGTTCTGAGTTATTCGCGTATTTGTAACAATACAAAAAAAAACAGTTGAAACAGTACCTTAAATTCCCTTTACGAAACATAAATGAAAATCTACGTGTGGAGAACGATTTTGAATATTTATTGTTTGTTACTTTTTAGTACACTATACTGTAAGCAAATTATTTGCCAATTATTTCTGTTTAGAACGAAGAGTATCTATCACGCTATCTGTAGTCGTCAAAGTTCATTACGTTAATAGCATGTGAGCAGTACAAAGGTTAAGAAAATAATTTGCTGTAACTTAACTTTTAATATTTTGTAATATGTACCTGTAGAATTTCTCTTTGCTTATGTTCGTTTTATTTTGTTCTTAGGAACTAAAGAAGTCTTTCCTATCATGGCTCCAGGAAAGCGCAATGCAGACGGACATCCAAAAGAACCTGGAGGTGCTCGACCCCCACTGCGGTACTACCCACCAGGACCAACCAACAGTGTTCATTCTGCACCCTCAAGCAGTTTCGTTCAAATCACCGAGTCTGTAGAAACTTCGCAATCAGACTTCGTATGCAAGCCAGTTTCACACAGTTTGAACATTGTAAACTATCACAACCAAATGCAAACCCCGCAAAAATCTACAATTCTACTCAATAATTTAAAAGCAGAGGAATGTTACAACGTCGAAATTCAAATCACGAGTTCATTTGGTACCAACCTTCATGGTAATATAAACGAAAATACACATGTAGAACATGAAGAGCATATAGACTTGAAGTTTTGGGATGAAGATTCAATATCTAAAGATGCAAGTACCCTGTTCCAATTTGAGAGCCAGTGTAGTATAAATGTCACACGTCCTATACCAGATTCTGATTTAGAACTACATAGTAATGATGAAAGAAGCGGTCAAAACGGAAGAGCTTATACTACCGCTACTGACACAAATGGCGAAAATTACCACATAATGCATTCTGAACTTCATAATCCAGAGCAGGAACGAAATTTTGTCGAAGACATGTATCACAGTCCAACAGGTGGGCAGCGATGCGCAAGGGAGGAAACTGATAGAGATACATTTACGAAACTTTCTGATATGCGACCTCAATTCATGCAAGGATCTTGCCCTAATCATTCAGCACATTCTTGCGATCTTCCTATACGTACTAGATGCCCTAGGCAAGCTACTAACCAGGCCGAACAAAGATGGCCAGCTAGAGATACTTTGGATGTATGAGTCGTACATCTTACACGACAGATACATTTCAAGATAGATATATTTCAAGTATGCAACCCAATTATGAGCATGAATATTCTGGTAATTCAAATGAAAGAACCTTATTTGGTGCAGATACTATTTTGAATGGCGGATATCCTGCAACCATGCAACCAATTTATGAGTATCTGCAACAGGTCCTAAAGTTGACCTTCGTTATCAAGCCACAGGATTAATACAGAGCTTTTGAATATTCTGAAGAAGCTAAAAGCAAACCAGGGCCAGAGTGCATAACAACAAGAAAAATTTTAAAAAACATCAATAGAGATCCATAGCAGGTCGGCATCAGAAAAAGACCATCTCTAGAAGTTTCTATAAGAATTTGTTGGAAGTAGTGGAGAAGTTTACACGAAGACCATTGGATTATTTGTTTTCAACAAACACAATGTCGCTGCTGAAAATTTCTAAAAAGCCATCGAGCTGAATTATTTATACCAAGACTTTCCAAAGATCTTCAGGCGTTTTGAAGCCCGAAGAGTAGACTACAAGCACTGAGAGGCAGAAATTAGTACAGTGAACTCTGAAGACTTGATCAGTAGGAGCTCTTTTTATTACAGCTTCCAAAGACATTACATCAGGAAATGTGTACCGTTAAAACGTTTCCATCTCTGCCAAGCACTAGGTAAACACCTGACAAAGGTTTGCACACAGTTCGCTTACTGTGAGTACTGTGGGGAAAAACAGCCCTCCATAAAATGTAGGAACCAACATAAGTATTGCCTCAACTACACTTTTCATAATAACAAAATCGAAAAATGCATACTGGCTGGCGTTGAAACGCAAAACACAAACCATGCAAGCGACCCTGAATGTTAATCTACAGAGTAACGTTACAGGAATTTTGTAATTAAAAAAGTGTAAAACTATAGAATAAATCTTAGTTATTTTTTCTAGATTTATTTTTCTTTATTATGTCAAAAACATAAAATTTAGTCAAATAAATCCTAGAAAGAAATTCCAGGTCGTCGAACGCAGCGGCGGTTAATTTTGCCACAGATAATAATATATATATCTCCTGCTTATTCAAAAACCTGCTTGCTCAGAGAGGTTCTCCACCGTTTTCCCTCCTCATGG
>CM063501.1:111171981-111176981 GCA_032207245.1 Pardosa pseudoannulata | reverse complement strand
TAAACAAACTAAACAAATGAATTTTAATTATATTCTAAAATAAACTTCTGGCGACTCTATACTAAAGTTATAACCTTTGTCGAAAACCCTTTGTTTCTTTCTGGATTTTGCGAACTTTTGACGTCCACGAGAACACAAATTTCTGAGTTAGTTTAACTGAAGTTATATAATTACTTTAAATAATTTAGTTTCGATTGTTAACGTCCCCATGGGAACTCTTAATGCCTCTGATTGGCTGGCTGTCTTGCTCCCTCACAGCATATATAAGCGAATGTAAAATGTCTTAGAAAAATCATCAAAGACAGATTTTTTCAATAAAATCTACATTTTATATTTTCAAAATTTTCTGGTTTTATTACCTGGCCTAACGACGGTACTTTATTCAACATGGATATAATTCTTATATATATAATATATATATATATATATATATATATATATATATATAAACAGACACACTCAAGTGGATTTTAATATATGTAAGATACACATTTCCATCCATTGTCACACCACTTACCAACCTGTTTTTGAGACTTGCCTAAGCACACTATTTCTTGGGTTTTGTTAGGTCTCAAACATCGATATTTGGGGAAATTTCAAAAGTAAAAGTTCATGGCTGGTCTGTGAATGTCATCCTGCTGTCTTTAGTAGCATTTTTTATATTTTTTCTTCTAAGAATTACTTTACTAAGTAGGAATAATTTCAACATGCAAAACATCGATGTAACGGCTCACCACACATCTACCAACACAATTTGCTTTTTTAATGTACTGCAAGTTATAAGAAGTAAACAGCCATAAATCACATGTCAGTTTAACAGAGTTAGTCATGTTGTTTTCGTGAAATGAGTTTACTTGATATCTTTAACCATCATCTTAAGGAGACGAAAACAAATCATTTCAAGAACATAATTTATGTGTGTGTCAGACCTTGCAGAGTGATCTGCTACTTAATTGTAAACAAGTGTTTATAACTGTAACCAACTATCTTGAAGTCCGTCCTAGTACATACATACACACACACACACAAATATATATATATATATATATATATATATATATATATATATATATATATATATATATATATATAAATTTATTTATATATTTATATATATATATATATATATATATATATATATTCCTAATATACAGACAGAAAAACAGATAGACGCAACAGCACACAACCTTCAAATACTAGGAAAATTTTAAATTTAAAAGATCATGGTTGATCTGTATAAAACCACACTATCTCCCCCACATATACCAATATCGTATCTTCTGATAGGCCTAATCCACTTTTGTAGCTGTGGAAATAGTTGAAAAACATTAATGTTCGAATATTGAAGATACGGTTTCTAAATAGTTCAGAATTACATTCAATAAAAGATTCAAGACAATGCCAGCTTAGTAGAATCAGCTTTTGAAGAATTAGCAGTAAATGTTCGATTTTAATACCACAGAATAAGATTTTAAGTAAAAATTTCGTTGCAAAATGCAAGAAAAAAATAAGGAAATCACCAAGCCAAATACGATCGTTACACACGTGGCGCGATGTAAACAAACGCTAGACTGAATGGCGATTCAAGGATAACGATGCTGCAATTCTATAAAGAAATTGATTGTAAATGTGCAAAAAAAGTAAAGACACATACACAGATTAGATCTAGCACACATTAGATTATTAGACATTAGATTACACATTAGACAATGTCTGATTCATATATTCTAAAAAAATTATTCAAACTATTCGTACATTAACAATACCCATTACAGAGGAATCGAAGAACTTAAATCTTCTTTTTCGAACATTAGAAAAGACTTTTTAAATTAAAAATGTTCTCCATAACCTTAAAGTAGAAACTTTAACTAATCTTGGCCAAAAAGCCACAAATATTTTGCTTTATGTTATCGAAGAAGACATTCAGTGCTACGATACACTTAAATATCTAGTGTGCAGGGAATTTCAAGCCACCACACAAGAATGTGCAAATAATTTTCAGAGGACTAAAAGAGAAGCTAATAAGACTCATACACAAGTCTCATAAAGATTAGTAGCAAATTTTCAGTATTATAGTTTTTTTGCGTGAAGTTAATTATTTTAATGGTCTTTGTCAATTAAATGTTTCCGAAAAGCTTTCTCATATTTTAAATAAAGAAACTTCATCCTACATTAATGTTACGGTCGGATAAAAATGATTCAAACCAAAAAGTCTAGCAAATGAAATCAAAATATACTTTGCATAAGGGTAGATCTTTTGCTGAAATGAATTCTCAAACTCAGGAAAAAATTTCAGAAATTTTCTAAAGAGAGAAGATGTATTTCACACCCTATGAGGAAAACTCGATTCAAAATAAATATCAGCCTAAATAATGTTTCACATGTGGAAGTTTTAGGCGTTTGGCTAAACAGTCTAAACTAAATCGGATAAATAAAACTCAATCCGGAAGACAATTTAGTCCCGCAAAACTAAACTAGAAAACCGAAGATAAACTTGTGACTAAAATCAAAACTTTCCCTAAGAGAATGGTAGAGTCAGGAAGTGAAATTTGTGTTATAAATCCGAAACATATCCCAAATGCCAAAACTGTATATAACGGGCAATTGAATTGCTTCCAGCCTTCGCCGAAAAAATAAGCGCTCGATACAGTCAAGATTGCCATCAAACTAGAAAATTCTCATACAACTGTAGAGGCACTTTGCGCCCTAACAGATAAGTTTTACTTGACCTCTATGATCCCTCCTTATGAGCTTCATGTGTTGAAAGAGACACTAGATGTTAATACATTCTTCCATAGCACACCTACACTTCCGGAATTAAAATAACTTGATGACGAGGATTGCGACCATTTTATCTCTACTGTAATGAGTAATCGAGAGGTTTCAAGCAGAATTAAATGATAAATTAAACTTAAATATGGGTTCTGGAAACGAAAGCAAAACGTTTGAATTCTTTTTAGTTATTTTATCCCTCAGTAAAGACTTTTTTACGATTTGAGTCCTATTTTAAACACCGGAATTAAAAATCTATTAAGCAAGTTAATTTCCAATTAAAACCCATTAAAATACAGACAAAATAACAAAAAAAGGAAAATAATGCTTACAAACAAGGAACATATTGTACTTCGTACTATACGTTTGCTAATAACGTTGAAAAAAAAGAAGTGGATAGTCAAATTAACGAATAGTTGAAATAGGGTATTATAAAGGAAAATGTATCAATTATTCTTCACCATTTGTAGTTTGTAGAAAAAAAGATGGTCAAATACGCCCATTTATCCACTATCTTTAGTTAAACAAATAAAAATGTTTAAAAATAAATATCCTCCACCAAATGTAGAAAGTGTTATTGATAAATTAGAAAATGGTAAATTTTCCCCTCTTGAGCTCAAAAATGCATTCTTTCAAGTTGATATTGATGAAAGCAGCTAAAATATTTGGGACAAAAAAAAATAGTTTTTTGACCCAAAAAACTATATTGTGTTGAATTTTTTCGAAAGGTTAATAACAAAATTGAAATAAATTTCTTGACTTTTCCTAAATTTATACCCATAAAAATATATAAAAACATAATATTTGGTTTTTAGTCCACCTAAACAAGCAATAAAACAAATAACTATAAATAAGTAAAAATTAGATTGCACGTTTATAAACAAGGTAAGTAATTATCACCAGACAATAAGTTGCTCGTAGGTCAAATAACATATAAATTTATAAAAATTTAAGAACGTGTGAACTGACTTAGAGACGATTAAGACTCTTTTTTTGCTTTATACTAGTAATTAATTCCAAGATATCGTCTTTTATACTTAAAAAATGTTTGGAAGGTGTCATTATTAGTATTTGTGTACGGCGAGAAAAAGAAGTCAATTTGGAGTTCTATATAATGGTCCTTGGAGTCATAAGGAGAAAATTTGACTTACAACGCTCCCAAACAAGCAATAAATCAAATAATCACAAACAAGTACAAATTAAAATGCACGTTTATAAACAAGGTAATTCTTATAAGGTAAGTAAAAATGATAGGAGGGTGGCATTAGGAGGATTTGTCTACAGCGGGGAAAAAAATTAGGGCCAATTCTGGCTCTCTATATATGTTCTAGGAGTCATAAGGAGAAAATTTGACTTACAACGCTCCCAAACAAGCAATAAAACACATAATCACAAACAAGTAGAAATTAAAATGCACGTTTATAAACAAAGTAATTCTTATAAGGTAAGTGAAAATGATAGGAGGGTGGCATTAGGAGGATTTGTCTACAGCGGGAAAAAAATTAGGGCCGATTCTGGCTCTCTATATATGTTCTAGGAGTCATAAGGAGAAAATTTGACTTACAACGCTCCCAAACAAGCAATAAAACAAATAATCACAAACAAGTAGAAATTAAAATGCACGTTTATAAACAAGGTAATTATTATAAGGTAAGTAAAAAAGATAGGAGGGTGGCATTAGGAGGATTTGTCTACAGCGGGGAAAAAAATTAGGGCCAATTCTGGCTCTCTATATAATAGTCCTAGGAGTCATAAGAAGAAAATTTGACTTACAACGCTCCCAAACAAGCAATAAAACAAATAATCACAAACAAGTAGAAATTAAAATGCACGTTTATAAACAAGGTAATTATTATAAGGTAAGTAAAAAAGATAGGAGGGTGGCATTAGGAGGATTTGTCTACAGCGGGAAAAAAATTAGGGCCGATTCTGGCTCTCTATATATGTTCTAGGAGTCATAAGGAGAAAATTTGACTTACAACGCTCCCAAACAAGCAATAAAACACATAATCACAAACAAGTAGAAATTAAAATGCACGTTTATAAACAAGGTAATTATTATAAGGTAAGTAAAAAAGATAGGAGGGTGGCATTAGGAGGATTTGCCTAGGGCGGGAAAAAATTAGGGCCGATTCTGGCTCTCTATATAATGGTCCTAGGAGTCGTAAGGAGAAAATTTGACCTTTAATGCTCCCAAACAAGCAATAAAACAAATAGTCATAAATAAG
>CM063501.1:111114481-111169481 GCA_032207245.1 Pardosa pseudoannulata | reverse complement strand
GGGTTAAAGCCCAAATTAACAAATTTTGGCATTTTTCCTTGAAATTGATAGATATGGGTAGAAATGCGTAAACGCACCCTCTTTACTACCGGTGCGCTACGTTTTTAGCGTGAGACCTGCCCGCCTACTTTTACTGGGGCAGGTACGTTCGTAAACTGTCGCTGGGATGCATTTTACTTCTAAAATAATTATTCGGAAACCTCTTACAGACGAAACAAAGATTTATTTACACAACATTAAAAAAACAATGATTAAAGAAAATGATATATCAAAATTGAGTCTCAGAGCCATTCCTAGCTAGATTTTTAATGCCCGAGCGTTCTTTCCTCACATCCGTGTACAGAGATGTTCCCCGGTTGGCGGCCCAATCTCGACTCTCCCAATCTCTCTTCTCTGCTGAACTCCAACAGCCCCCATCCTTCTTCGGGGGGGGGGGGTGTCTGGAAACTTGAGCCCTGCCGAAAAGGGCATACACTCCTCCTCCGAGAACCTGCAAAAACATCCACCAGTGCCTCCGAAAAACGTTATCAGCCCCCTTTGCCGGCCGGCTTCTTATTTCTCCTAAGAAAAGCCGCGTGGAAGGGGTCAAAATGGGGCGATTCTCCCAATGTCATTCAGAGCACACAAAGTCGTGGGTGCACATTCCTTACAAAATGCATAAATTAAGAGTATTTTAAAAGCATTTTGAAATTCTTTAACTGCAACCATGTTTTTTAAGCCGTACTCATTTGATGACGCTGGGCGTTTTTATGTAAAAATGTAAACATTTTAAAAATGATTTTTTTTTTACATAAAATTATACAGTTTTAACGAATGAATCAAGTAACAGGCAAAATAACGTTAAAGATTAAAACTTATTTTTATACATACAAGAAAACTTTCTATTTTACATTTTTAAGGTTGGATTTTTTGTATAAAAAAGAGGAAAACATTGGATACATAATGTTGCATTGCAATATGTTTGTTTGAGGTTTTGAAGAACAGTTATCATATTAGCAACTTCTTTATTTCTCCCTCTTGCCAATAACATGCTGAATGTTGTCGAATTTTACGTCAGGAAGCACATGGGATCTGGATGTTATCTGCCTTTGTGTTGGTCTTCCTGGCATTGGCTTTTGAATCGGCTCCCTTTTTCAAATAGGTTATTGCAATATATCTTCTAAAATCTTTGATTGGCATCGACTTAGAACCATGGATCTTTTTTTAAATGACATAGCCATTTACAACAGCCATATCTATCATCCTGGTAATAAGGCAAATGTATCATTTCTTTCCTCGTATGGCAATAGAATGTTTCTCAAGAAGCCAATCATGAAGGTCGACACCCCCCATAAATGAGGTATAGGAACTTATGACAAGAGGTTTAATTTTCTGAAATATCTGGGCCATCATTATTACCTGATAATGTAATTTCTAATGTACCTGCAACGTCTGATACAACAGGAGTACAATAGAATGTTTCTCAAGAAGCCAATCATGAAGGTTGACACTCCCCATAAATGAGGTATAGGAATTTATGACAAGAGATTTAATTCTCTGAAATATCTGGGCCATCTTTATTACCTGATAATGTAATTTCTAATGTACCTGCAACGTCTGATACAACAGGAGTACAATAGAATGTTTCTCAAGAAGCCAATCATGAAGGTCGACACTCCCCATAAATGAGGTATAGGAATTTATGACAAGAGATTTAATTCTCTGAAATATCTGGGCCATCATTATTACCTGATAATGTAATTTCTAATGTACCTGCAACGTCTGATACAACAGGAGTACCCAAATTATCATCATCAAACTGTTCTTCCTCTGTTAGATCATTGACATCAGGAGGCATTGCCATAATGTCTGCCTCTTTTTTTTTTTTCAAAAAAAAAAAAATAAAATAAAGATAAGCAGTTGCATCTTCTAACGTTTTAAATATTTTATTTTTACTCATTTTTAGTTCTTCTACATAGGTTATCTACAAAAAAAAATGTAAAAAACACTTGTGAAAAAAAAATCTGAATACTGAATAAGAATTATAGCCAAAAGCCCAGCGTCCTCAAACGATGACGGACAAATTTTCCTAATTACTACGGATACATTAACAGCTCTAAATAATAATACACATTGTAATGGCAACAAATGGACTATCTAGATTACATTTATACCAAACTGAAAGAACTTGCCTCTTAAATTATTTGCCAAACCACACTATATAAAATGTGTGGTGTGATTATCAAACAAGCGGGAAATTCTACTGCATCTTTCCCGCACTTTTTTTACTTATATCCAAAGAAATATATCTGATACTGTATAGTGCTTCCATCTATCAGAACTATTGGTAAATAAAAGAATATTTTATCACTTATTAAAGGGAAATGCTGTTTTTTACAGCATCATCATATGAGGACACTGACATTAATGGGTTAATTAGCAGTTGTTTTGCCACCTGTTAACGTTTTTCCTCCTCATTTTAAAGACATATAAATCATTCCTTTCTAGACCTCTATAGTTGTACTATATATTTCAATGTTGTTGCATATTATCTCTGTTTTAACTGTTTGTCTATTAATTAAGAACCACAGAGTAGAAATTATTAGAAAAGGCCATCAAATGTAGTAATAAATCATTTATTAAAAAATTTTTAAAATATAAAAAAAGAAATAATAAAGGAAATCAGTTTGACGGTTGAGACTGGTGGAGTTTTAACAGTTTGTTATTGTCAGGCTCCAATTTCGTCAACATCATTCTGAAATTTCCACATGTTTCTCACACAGTGATGTTATCCCATCAAATGTAGTAAAAAGTCATTTATTTAAAATATTTTAAAAAGTTAAAAAAAATAAATAATCAAAGAAATCAGTTTGGCGGTTGAGACTGGTGGAGATTTAACAGTTTGTTATTGTCGGACTCCAATTTCGTCAACATCATTCTGAAATGTCCACATTTTTCTCACACAGGGATGTTATCCCTTCAAATGTACTAAAAAATCGTTTATTTAAAAAGTTTTAAAAGTTTTAAAAAAATAAATATTTAATATTTATATTTTAGAAATCAGTTTGGAGGTTGGGACTAGTGGAGTTTTAACAGTTTGTTATTGTCTGGATCCAATTTTATCAACATCATTCTGAAATTGTTACATGTTTCTCCCACTGTGCTGTTATCCCATCAAATTTAGTAAAAAATCATTTATTTAAAAAATTTTAAAAAGTATAAAAAAATAAATAACCAAAGAAATTAGTTTGGTGGTTGAGACTGGTGGAGTTTTAACAGTTTATTATTGCCTGGATCCAATTTTATCAACATCATTCTGAAATTTCCACATGTGTCTCACACTCTGCTGCTATCCCATCAAATTTAGTAAAAAATCATTTATTTAAAAAATTTTAAAAAGTATAAAAAAAATAAATAACCAAAAAAATTAGTTAGGGTTTGATACTGGTGGAGTTCTAACAGTTTGTTATTGTCTGGATCCAATTTTATCAACATCATTCTAAAATTTCCACATGTTTCTGAAAGTGTGCTGTTATCCCATCAAATTTAGTAAAAAATCATTTATTTAAAAATTTTTTAAAAAGTATAAAAAAAATAAATAACCAAAGAAATTAGTTTGGCGGTTGAGATTGGTGCAGTTCTAACAGTTTGTTATTGTCTGGATCCAATTTTATCAACATCATTCTGAAATTTCCACGTTTCTCACACTGTGCTGTTATCCCATTAAATTTAGTAAAAATCATTTATTTAAAAAATTTTAAAAAGTATAAAAAAATAAATAATAAAAGAAATCAGTTTGGCGGTTGAGACTGGTGGAGATTTAACAGTTTGTTATTGTCGGACTCCAATTTCGTCAACATCATTCTGAAATGTCCACATTTTTTTCACACAGAGATGTTATCCCTTCAAATGTACTAAAAAATCGTTTATTTAAAAATTTTAAAAAAGTTTAAAAAAAACAAATAATAAAAGAAATTAGTTTGGCGGTTGAGACTAGTGGAGTTTTAACAGTTTGTTGTTGTCGGGGTTCAATTTCGTCAACATCCTTCTGGAATTTCCACATCTTTCTCACACAGTGCTGTTATCCCATCAAATGTAGTAAAAAATCGTTTATTTAAAAATTTTAAAAAGTATAAAAAAAAGAAATAATAAAATAAATTAATTTCGCGGTGGAGACTGGTGGAGCTTTAACAGTTTGTTATTGTCGGGATTCAACTTCGTGAACATCATTCTGGAATTTCTACATGTTTCTCAGCACAGTGATATTACCCCATCGAATGTAGTAAAAAAATCGTTTATTTAAAAATTTTAAAAAAGTATACAAAAATAAATAATAAAAGAAATTAGTTCGGTTGAGACTGGTGGAGTTTTAGCAGTTTGTTATTGTCGGACTCCAATTTCGTCAACACCATTCTGAAATTTCTACAAGTTTCTCACACAGTGCTGTTATCCATCAAATGTAGTAAAAAATCGTTTTTCTAATTTTTTTTAAAAGTATTAAAAAAATGAATAAAGGAAATTAGTTTGGCGGTTGAGACTGGTTTAGTTTTAACAGTTTATTATTATCTGGATCCAATTTTATCAACATCATTCTGAAATTTCCACATGTTTCTCACACTGTGCTGTTATCCCATCAAATGTAGTAAAAAATCATTTATTCAAAAAATTTTAAAAAGTATAAAAAAAAAATAAATAACCAAAGAAATTAGTTTGGCGGTTGAGACTGGTGGAGTTCTAACAGTTTGTTATTGTCGGTCTCCAATTTCGTCAATATCATTTTGAAATTTCCACGTTTCTCCCACAGGGATGTTATCCATCTCATACACAGTCAATTAGCTATTACACTGAGTCTAATATCCGCCATATCCGACGAAGAAAATGCAATTAAAATTTCTGTACTCTATCCCAGGGGTCGAAAAACGTCAGCTAGTGGTGGAATTCACGAAATTTATAAATGAAAAAATATATCGCATTTATTATGGTAAATGCAGTGTTATTCGATTCATTTAAGGATTATTTTTATAGGTATTATGTATATTTTTTACAGATATTATTTCTAAAAACCTCTAACTTTGACCCTCATTTTCATCTGAACCCTCAACCTCCCCCATGGAAGGTTTTTACATATATGTATATATATATATATATATATATATATATATATATATATATATATATATATATATATATATATATATATACTGGGGATATGGTAGGCGAAGCCATCAATGAAACAGGCTAGAAAACTATTTAATCTAGATTAAATATTTTATTCACTCGAATAAATTATGTACAGCTATGTACAGATTCAGTAGGATGTTAAATATTCCGGGATCTCGTGCTGAGATGACATTCACACAATAAGGATGCGTGGATACCGGATACAGTATGGCTAGGGTTTTTAATCACACGAATTGTTCGCTAACTAGAGCCGGTAATAAACGCTGACACTATCACCTCCAGGAGGACGATTTGTACAGTCGGTTTTCACAGCAAGGTTTGAAAGTTCAGAGTGCGTATCATGCTGGGGTTCATGAACGAAATCTCGGGATGCGAGACGATCCAAAATGAGAGCAAAGTCACTCTCGGCTACCTACCTCTAGGCACGAAGTAAAATAAAAATTAGCAAAATAACGGGAAAGGAATTCCCAAGTCGAAGGTCGACTTTCTAGCAAACAGAGAAGCTGGCGGTCTCTAATCAAGCAAACTCCTGAAGCGGAGATAGGAGCGGTTCTTCTCGAGCTACGCAGGCTCTATCAGGAAGAAGCCTCAAGAAGAAAAAGCTTTCCTTTTTAGCACCGTCATTCTCCTTTTATAGTGGCACCGGGTCCCCTTACGCGATTCTTCGGGAAACTTCCATAACCAGGATGATGCAATCTTCCGGTCAAATCCCGCCTGGATCAGCTGTTTCGTTTCCATATGTGGCCGAAAAGCCGACTTCAGATCAGCCGACTCAAACAACTTAATTGCCTTTTTCGCTACCGCTAATGGGCGACAATGTGCATTGTAATCATTTACAATTTTTTCACAGAGTCTTTCCATTCAACATTCTCACAAAGCCCAAGACGATCTGGCTTCAGCACACGGACAGTTTTCAATTAAGTATCACGTGTATTTATTTCTACCTGTCGCTAATCGTAAGTGTCCAAGGCGAAAGGTCACCTTCGGGCTCCTCGTTCTTTAGGGTCATGCAACGGATCGTTACAATATATATATATATATAATATATAATATATATATATATATATATAATTATATATATATATATAATATATAATATATATATATAATATTATACTCACACCGCAGCAGAGTTGTAATTTTGACCGGTCAAAACTGTTTTTGACCAGGACCGTGGATAAAAGTAGTTTTAACCGTCCAAAAGTGGTCAAAAGTAGTCAAAAATAGTCAGAAGTGGTCAGAATTCTTAAAAATAGTTTTAAATGGTTTTAATTTTAATATATAATATCTTTTGTAATTAGAAGTGACTTTTAATAAGCAATAAAAATAGTAGTGCAGTTAAACAAAATATTACACTAACAAGTTCATAAGATTTAACATGCTTATACAGTATAATAAGGATGTTTGAAAAATGAACCATGCACATGCAATTATAAAAATGCAATCCAGTTGCAGTAAAAAACATAAAATATGAGTTACAGTTAAAACATAAACCATGAGTTAAAGTTTAAAATCATAAAACATGAGTTGAGGTTAAAAACATAAGTTGTAGCATAAATTTTAAAATTAAAACAAATAACAGGACATTTTAAAATTAAAATTGTTTCAAAGTTATTTCAAAGTTTTGAGTAATCCATAATAAATTACGAAATCGTTTAAATTTAGAGAAAAAACTACAAAGCTTTTTACTTGTAACAGTTTTTGAATTCAACATAAATTACATATAAAACAGCTTGTATAAAAAAAATATGTAAAACATTTTTTTTTGTATCTTGGTGTTATATTATATTTGTTTTTTGCTGGTGTTATTCATATTATGACAATGTTAATAAATGTAACTTGTCTTTATCATGTTAGTAAACTATGTTCGATTAGTATTAAATATATCGAAAAGGGAATTTCAGTGGTCAAAACTAGTCAAAATTGATATTGACCAGCACGGTTAAAACTGGTTAAGACAACTGTTTTAAACCCTCATGGTTAACCCTCTGACTGCTCAATTTGTAAAACGAGATCTTTTAAAATTGCGTATTTTTTTGTTACTTACTTCAAGTATATATATATATATATATATATATATATATATATATATATATATATATATATATATATATATATATATATATATATATATATATATGTGTGTGTGTGTGTGTATATGTATATATATATATATATATATATATATATATATATATATATATACATATATATATAATATGTATATATATGTGTATATATATATGTATATAAATATGTATATATGTATATATATGTATATGTGTATATATATGTATATAAATATGTATATATATGTATATGTGTATATATAAGTATATAAATATGTATATATGTATATATGTATATATATATATATATATATATATATATATATGTATATGTATATATATAAATATGTATATATGTATATATATATATATATATATATATATAAATATGTATATATGTATATATTTATATATGTAAATATGTATATATGTATATATGTGTATATATATATGTATATATATGTAAATATATATATATATATATATATATATATAAATATGTATATATATAGATAAATATATATATACATATATATATATATGTATATATATATATATATATATATATATATATAATATATATATATATATAAAATATGTATATATATATATGTATTTATATAATATATATATATTATATATGTATATATATATAAATATATATATATATATATGTATATATATATATGTATGTATATATATATATATATATATATATATATATATATATATATATATATATATATATATATATATGAGAATTGAAATATATATATATATATATATATATATATATATATATATATCTATAATATATATATCTATATATAACTATAATATATATATAACTATAATTCTAGTCATATAATTCTATTTATTACCAAATTAAATGTCTAATACTGTATATACTTTATTCGGCTGGTTAAACGTTAAAAAGTCCGAATATGCTTCTTAATAAAGGAAGAAAAACACATGCCCGTGGAAATAGCGGGATGAGCAGTCAGAGGGTTAAAACCGATGAAACCCTGCACCGCAACAGCTTCCTTATAGCCCCCAGATATACCGTGTGACCATAATTAAACTGACAGTGCTCACAGTGTTCAGTAGCGCGATTTGAATATTTTGCAATTTCTGAAAAAACTACTGAAATATTTTGCAATTTCTCAGTCCTACGTAAGAAATAAATGGATAGCAGGTGAAATATGTGGTTATTGTCTAGTTACGCAAAAGTTAACCTTAAAAAGTTTTTCTAGTATAAATAAAAAATTACATTTCACCTGAAAAACGAACATAAGATTTCGTCGTACTTATAAAACAATAGTCTTGCCAAATAGTTCAAATATTGCTTAGAAAATAATTTACTGGGAAGCGTAAATTATTTTCTGGGATGTATCGAAATAGTATAAGTGGTTTGCGAGAATGACGCCACATTTTGTAGGAAGATTATTCGGTGTGATATACGGTCACGATAATCAATTGTTTCAAACATTTTAAACTAACATTATAAACATCACACATCAATAATATTAATGGAAATGGCATCGTTTGATCAGCAAGGTAGAGATAACAAGGTTTAGTTTGGTTTGGAGCACTACGGTTTTAATTTTTGCAACACGAGGGCTAATGAGACCGGGACCTACTGCTTAAAGCCGATTCCGAATGGCTACGAACATCCATGCCAATGTGGGATTCGAACCCACGAACTCCGGTTCCGAATTCCAGCACTCTAATCATTCGGCCATCGTTCGGCTAGAGATAATAAGGAATTTAACATAAAAAAATTGGCTCACATTGGCATTTAAATATTTGCACGACATTCCATTTGCTACCAAGATTTGTAGCTTACTTTCCGAACATCCCCCTCTCTATTTCTCTCTCTCTCTACACATATATACCTAGTGGCCATAATTAAACTGACAGTGATCACAATGTTCTGTATCGCAATCTATTTGCGAGAATGACGCCACATTTTTTAGAATGATTAAACAAGACGGGGGACGAAGGATTTCGCGAATAAAAAATTAGTTCCAAAAGTCCCCGCAAAAGGAATATATATGTAATGGAAAATGCAGTGTTAACAAATGCAAATCAATACGGAAATTAATTTCTTAATTGTGCCAATGGATGCAACGTGAAATTTGAATAAGGAACTTCTTCTTCTGCTCAGCGTACGTGATATTGCAGATCACGAGACTTTATCGGTGTTTATGTAGATTTTACGCTTTTTTAAAAGTGTTGCCATATTGCGCTTTAACTAAATCAGAAAAAGTGCATAATAAAAGATCATTTTATTCCGTATTAATTTGCATTTGTTAACACTCTGTTTTCTATTACACAGAGCCAAATATTCCCCTAGCGGTGACTTTTGAAACTATTTTTTTTTTCAGAATTCTTCGTCCTCCGTCTTGTTTAATCTTCCTACAAAATGTGGCGTCATTCTCGCAAATAGATCGCGCCACAGGGCACTGTGAGCCCTGTCAGTGTAATTATGGCCACCCGGTATTTATATATTCTAAGTATAGAAAATGGTATAAATTATGTACAGATAAAAATTTTGCTACACTATTCAGTTTGAAGACTTCGTAATTCACTTTCCTAACACAGTCAAAACAAAAATAGCATGGTCATTAATATGAACAAAAATATTTAAGTGCGCATGCATTTTTTTTCGTTTCGCGGAAAATCTAGAAACTACTCGAACAAACGGAACCGATTCGCAACTCCTTTCACCGAATTTCCGAAGTCTGCTGAACTACGAAGTTGCTACCAGGAAATTACGTCTGTCTACATTTATCACCGATCTTCGAACACGTTACAACGATGCGCGAGCACTTGCAGACTGTAGTTTTTAATTCTTCCCACTCGTCAACTGTTTGATAGCGATAGTTCCCATGCCACGAAGATACTTCAACATTTCTCCTTCTTGAGTGGCAATACAAGTTCCGTCATCATTAAATGCTGGTAGATCTCTACTTTACTCAACTCAACTCGATCCCCACTCCCCCCTCCTTCCCCCAATTCAATGATGCGTTTCAGTTCCGTTCTGTCCGGGATCGAGTTTGGAGAACTTTAGCTGAACTTTAGCCGAAGATCTCATCAGTTATCTTCCCCGTTTTCGCAAGTTGAAGTTTCGGCTTTAGCTGTTACTGCTTTGGCCCGTCTTTCTAGATCTTTCCGTCTAGAACAGTCCGTCTACTGGTTTCTTGCTTTTACCAGAAACTTCATTTGAAGACGTCAGGTAAGATCCTTATTCTCTTACTCTTATGTCAAAGTACTTAAGCATAGATATAGTACGTGTGAAGTAGAGATGCAAAGAGATGTAAGTGACAAAAGTATAATTTGTGTAAAACTAAGAAAATTGAGGCTCTTGTAGAAAATATTAGAAGTTTTCCATATGTATATATCAACTTGAAATTCTGGCCCAAAATGTTTATAATATTTCAAATATCAAATCTGTGTTTCTTATATCATTTCAACTAGTTATCTCCAAATTATTATTTTTTCACATCTACCTCTTTGTCTCTCTGCTCTTTGTTATGTATATATGTATATATGTATATTTGTATGCATATGAGTGTATACATATATGTATATATATATATATATATATATATATATATATATATATATATATATATATATATATATATATATATATATATATATATATATATATCCCTTTAATGCCTAGCGTTTTAATTTAGACACCGCTAAATATAGCTTTTAGAATTTTTATACTTAGAATGAGTTTTCCTTTTGATAGTAAATAGAGGGTAATCTTATAAACAATCTACAAAATGTTCAAGTAATTTCTGTTGTTTGCAAATTTTTAATTTGGATCGATAATTTTTGATTTTTTGAACAGGCGTACATAAATTACTTTTCTGGGAGGCACATAGATTGAAATCATGACAAAATTTCTTTATCTGTTATAAAACTATTTAATATCAAATAAATCATTTTTCAGGAAGTTTTTCCTATTTAATAAATGGTATCATATGATATTTAAATAAATAGCTGATCACTAACGTGACCAGCTGTGGTATTGAAAATGTTTAAAATCGATATTTGTTTTATTATGTGCAGTCCATAGATTTAAGATATGCATCCATATGTAATCGGCAGAAATGATTCGCATTAAAGGGATAAATTTATATGTATGTATGTGTATGAGGCAGTGTCTATGTATTAAAATTAATATAAATATATATATTTGTGTGAATTGATATAAATATATATGTGTGTGTGAATTAATATAAATATATATGTGTGTGTGAATTTATATAAATATATATGTGTATGTGTGAATTAATATAAATATATGTGTGTGTAAATTAATGTAAATATATATGTGTGTGTAAATTAATATAAAAATATATGTGTGTGTGAATTAATATAAATATATGTGTGTGTAAATTAATGTAAATATATATGTGTGTGTGAATTAATATAAAAATATATGTGTGTATGAATTAATATAAATATATATATATATGTGTGTGTGAATTTATATAAATATATATGTGTGTGTAAATTAATATAAATATGTTTGTGTGAATTGTTATAAATATATGTGTGTGTAAATTAATGTAAATATATATGTGTATGTGTGAATTAATATAAATATATGTGTGTGTAAATTAATGTAAATATATGTGTGTGTGAATTAATATAAAAAATATATGTGTGTATGAATTAATATAAATATATATATATATATATATATATATATATATATATATATATATATATATATATGTGTGTGTGTGTGTGTGTGTGTGTGTGTGTGTGAATTAATATAAATATATATGTGTGTGTAAATTAATATAAATATATATGTGTGTGTAAATTAATATAAATATATATGTGTGTGTAAATTAATATAAATATATGTGTGTGTGGAAATTTATATAAATATATATGTGTGTGTAAATTAATATAAATATATGTGTGTGTGAATTTATATAAATATATATGTGTATGTGTGAATTAATAAAAATATATGTGTGTGGGTAAATTTCAATTATAATTTGTTTTGGACTTATTAGACATTTTTTCCTGCCTGAATGTAAGACAATATAAAATGTTTAAAAACCACTGAGTGAGGAATTTTTAACACTTAAGAGCCCAAATCGGCAATCACATGAATTTGTTTCTTGCTTACATAAGAATCAAATGAGTATTAAAAATTGATAATTTATTTTTTCAACATTTTCAAACATCTTGTTTTGCCAATATGTCCACGAACCCTAATTTTCTGAAACTAGCTTATAAGTTAGACTGGAATACGTGTCATCATAATGATGATATATTTTTAAATTTTCATAATATACACTTTGAATTTTCATATGTTGCCTTCCACTATTGGCTACAAAATTATATAATAGAATTAAGGGATATTTTGTGAATGCGCAATAAGAGAATATTTCTATTCGGTACTCATAATATACACTTTGAATTTTCATATGTTGCCTTCCACTATTGGCTACAAAATTATATAATAGAATTAAGGGATATTTTGTGAATACTCAATAATAGAAAATTTCTATTACATACTTATATACACTTTGACTTTTTTATATGTTGCCTTCCAGTATTCGCTACAAAATTGTATCACAGAATTAAGGGATATTTAGTGAATGCGCAATAAGAGAATATTTCTATTCGGCACATTGTAAAACTGCATCATTTCTGTAGGTTTCGTAAGCTGTTAAAATATATTTTAAGAATTATAATTTCCTAAGAGAAAAAACTCGTAAAATTGTTGCAGTGATTAAACATATTTGTTTTCAGTTTATTTATATATGTTATGTTTCCAAAAACTTAAAATTTTGTGGAAGTGTGATAAATGTTAATAAAAAGTTGTGAATCATTTCCAGATGTTTATATCACAGGATTATCAAAATTCCTTTTTTTTTTTTTCTTTTTCTAAACTAGTGCCCAGAAGAGATTAAGAATTTTTTAAATCGCCAGCCAGTGTACGCATAGCAAAGACATTTTTTTTCAGAAATTTAAATAAGTATCTAAACTTTAGAATGGTTATAAGGTTTGGCTTTATAGTGTGTATATGTAAATAAATATACATATATATACACACACACACAAATATATATATGTATATATATACATATATATATATATATATATGTATACTTATGTATACATACACATATGTAGATATATATGTATGTATATATATATATATATATATATATATATATATATATACATGTATACATATATGAGTTTATATATAGATATACATATATATATATATATATATATATATATATATATATATATATATATATATATATGTATATATATACATATATATATATATATATATGTATACTTATGTATATATGTGTATACAAATATCCATATGTATACATATGTATATATATATATATATATGTGTGTGTGTGTATGCATTTACTGTACAATTTCTAGGCATGTTATTAAGAAAAGCGGGGAATTTTATTTATCAAGCGACTACATTTTTCACAGATTCCTACAGCATATTTACCAATAATTCCTAAAATGTATTAAAAGTAATCTAGATATCTGTTTTAAATTGAGATTTTTATTTAAGATTACTAGAACTCAATTAATTTTCAAAAGCCCTGATTCTGCTTATTCTTAAAGTTTTTAGTTTTTTTAAAACTTGTTATAAATGTTTATATTACAAGTTACAAGATTTTTTGAGTACTTTTAAAATTTCTAACATAACTTGCATACAAAAATCATCAAAGTGGATTTTAATTTATATATAATGTAAAGATGTTTAAGAAAGAATTTTATTTGTGAAAATATAAAATATTGAAAATATAAAATTGAAAATATAAAATATATTGTTATATCTGCAAGAATATTTCCAATTTTTTTTATTTTACTGCAGAGAGTAAAACATCAATTTCATTATGAAATATTTTTTAAATGATAACCCTGATATATTATTATTAGGAACAAGGTATCCACCGTTTTTTAAAACATATATATATATATAATATTTAACTTATATATATACTCTCAATTCATATATTATATATGTTTTGTATATATATATTTTTATCCGTTTTTTTAAAAAATTAAAACCAATATATATATTAGTATACGTATAAATAATTTATTTATAGATATTCAGGAGATAGCATCTCATTTTAGATACCTCTAATACTAGCTTTTAGGATTTTCAAACTTTCTTGGAATGCTTTTTTCTTTTGAAAGTATATAGCGAACAATCTTATAAAAAATCTACAAATTGTTCAAGTAATTTCTGTTGTTTGTAAATTTTCAATTTGGATAGATACTTTTTGATATTTTGAACAGGCGTACATAAATTTACTTTTCCGGCAAGCACATAAAATTGAAGGGGATAGAGGGGGACACAATGTCTTTTTTATAAGTTGTTTAACTCAATTTCGAAAATTTGTATGCATATAAATTGAAGTATGAATAAATTAATCACATTAATTTCTTTCCCCAAAATCCATTAACATTTTTGTACAAATCAGTTTTTTATAAAATTTTTGTTGATTTTTAAATTGCTCCAAGGGATTTTATTTTTCTTAGATTCATGTAAAATGTTTATCATTATATATTATACATTAAAATAAATCAGGGTATCCGTTCTAAGTTTCTACTTTGTTTAGATTATTAAAAATTAATTTAAGAGTAAAAATCCCAGATTATTATGAAAATGTTGAGTATAAACGTAAAAATATTTCTTTAAAATTATCTAGTCAATCTCTATACAAAACATTATTCATATATATTTAAAATATATTAAGTAAAAATAATGCAAAAATAGAAGAAAAGAATGCAAATTAGTTCGCAAGAAACATTTTAAAAATAACAAAACATTTTAAACAATTGAAGTTTTGAAAATCGTTATTGAATACATAAAACATTTTAATGTGATTTTTATTTTGTTTGTAGTTATAATTATTTTATATTTTTGATTTATTTTATTCATAGTTATTTTTCTCACTGTAATTAGTTTTATTTGTAATTATTTTGTGATGTGCACTGGTTCCTTAAATTATTAATTATTGTTTCAAATGTTGTAAAAATGGCCTTAATGAAAATATTTCATGGAATCCTTTTTACGTAAAATAAGGTCATTTTTATTCATAGGGTAATTATTATTTCTAATATTATAAAAATAGCTTTATGAAAATATTTCATAGGATCCCTTTTATGTAAAATAAGGTCATATTTATTCATAGGGGGATTATTATTTCAAGTATTATAAAAATAGATTTAATGAAAATATTTTATGGGATCTTTTTTATGTAAAATAAGATCTTTTAGGCCTTTAAAATAAAACTTAGTTATTATTCTAAGCATTCGAATGAAACATAGTGAGAAGAAAATTTAAAGATCTTTTTTTACCGAACAAATGCGTATATTAGTTCTTTTTATTCCAGAATGGTAAAATGTATAAAAGAAAATTAAGTATATGCTATATATAGAAATACATATATATGTGTGTGTGTGTGTGTGATAAAACAACATCACACATATTCCACAAAACAGGAATATTTAATTTCACAGCACAAAAACAATTAAACGATTATAAATAATCACCATGAAATTTAACATGATAAACACTTAACATCGTCGTTTTCTATTTCAGTTTTTTAGCCAACGCTTTGTTGTACATCATTTTGTCTGTTTCTCACGGCTGTCGCGCGAGCTTCTTCGTTGCCACTCACAGTTTATAAAAGTCATGGAGTTGTGTTTTGCTAATGCTGCGCCCTGACACACACACACACACACACACATACACACACACACACACACACACACATATATATATATATATATATATATATTCATATATTCATATATATATATATATATATATATATATATATATATATATATATGTATGTATGTATGTATATATATATGTATTTATATATATATATATCTATATGTATATATATATAAAAATATATATATATATAAATATATATATATATGTATGTATGTATGTATGTATATATATATATATGCATATATGTATATATCTATATGTATATATATGTATATATAAATGTATATATGTATATATGTATATATATGTGTATATATATAAATGTATATATATAAATGTATATATGTATATATGTATATATATGTGTATATATATAAATGTATATATGTATATACATATATATATATATATATATATATATATATATATATATTTATATATATATATATATATATATTATATCATTTAATATGTTTATGTATGTATGTGTATATATATATATATATATATATATGTGTGTGTGTGTGTGTGTGTGTGCGTGTGTGTGTGTATGTATGTATATATACATATGTATATATACGTATATATATATATATATATATATATATATGTGTATATGTTTATGTATATGTATATATATATATATATATATATATATATATATATATATATATATATATATATATATATATATATATATATATATATATATATATATGTATATATATATATATATATATACGTGATCAGTTAGATCGAGCAGTGATATATATACATAGTAGTAACTTTGGTTAAAACTTATAAATTCCCAGCGCAGGAGAGGGGGAGCTTAAATATCTCGTACGCATAAACTCTCGTTTGGCATAAACAACAGAACCTTTTCTGTTTACAACTGAAAATGAATCATTCAGTTTCCCCACCACGCATGTAACATTCAATCTCATACTTCACAAATGAAATTTTGTGATTTATTTTCTGCCTTATCATAGCCTCTAGTCTTCAATAAAATATTATCTGCTGGAAAAATAATTTTAACCGTACAAAAAATTTGATGTGCGCATCACAAGATTTTCTTCTAGACCTATTACATTACATGTCATTTTTTGCTTTTATTGTAAGATCCTTCATCATAATTATCATTTTTCCATTCTCTTCAAGTTTTAAAGTTATTTCATGGCAAAGGTAATGTCTGAGTAGATCTCCAGTACTTCCATCTTGCGCCGACTCGCAGAGTTAATATCCGTGATACTGAAATTTTATTTTGTAATATAGAGCTTATAGAAAGAGATATTTACCATCATTTTTGAAATTCGAACATTTAATTGGGATGAAAAAATATACCGAAAGGTTCAATAAGCAATAAATTTAATAGCAAAGACAAAATTGAATATTTATATTACATCCATGTTTCTACAAGTGAGAAAATAAAATATTGAGAGCAAATTAAAAATCTTGATTATTTAATTAATTATAATTATATATAATTGTATTAAATAAATTATATTATATATTGTTTTATTAAAATTTATTGAAATATTATGCATAAATAAACTTTACGTTCACTTTTTAGAGATGATTTTCAAATCTTGTGAAGATTTTATCGTTTAATAGCTTTTCATTGTCTTTTTCATTATTTCAAGTAATATTGAATACTGAAAATAAAACATATTAATAAAACTTAGGTGAAGAGAAAAAATCTTGCAAGGACTGCAATTGGCAGGATACTTTAGCAGCCATCTGTTGCTTTTTTTTATAAGTTGTAACTTTTAAATAATTTCATTTATAATACATATTTAACGGGATTTTTTATATAACACACATTAAAAACTTGCACAAAAAGAAACCGCACAAAAAAGGACACCATAAAAAAGTTTTGAGTATTACATATTCTTTTTTACTATTTAACTCAGAACCTGGTGCTAAAAATTTAATGAACTCAAATTTAAGTCAAATTTAAGTATCTTCTAATCCAACTTCTTATCGACTAGTAAGTAGGCTTGGCGGTATACCGCCAAATTTATCACTGATATATAAATATTGAACAAAAAAAATTTCATACATGGGAATATTTTAGAAGCCTTTTCGGAAATTCTCTTTCCAAATTATATTAACTTTCAACACAGCTTCTGTTTTCTAGAATTTTGAAGCCCGTTTTAACATTGTATGTGGGACACGTAATAGTACGTTTTCTGACTATTAATACTTGAGAGCGGGACACGTGCTAGTACGGGTAAATGTAATAACATAGTTTGTTTGTGGATGTAAAAAATAACGGTATATACAAGAAAACGAAGCCGAATGTTCTTGTCTACTACATAGATTCTGGAAAAATTTAGACAAATAAAAACTAGTTTTTACATCAGTCGATGCGGAACCACAGAACGGGAAAAAAATTAAAACTATATACTACTATTTCTATTTGATTTTTCATATTTACAATACTATTATAAATTTATCCACTAAAAAATATATTTTTTGTTTACAAAAATCTTATGGTTGTTATTTATATATTTCTATTTATATATTTGTTTATATAATTCAATATAAAATACGAAAAGTTGGTTAAAAAATTAAATAATTTTCGATCTATTGAGATTTAACTGAATAACTAAATTTACGAGCAAAACGCCCGCTCCCGGTACAATTTCGCTGCGAAATGTACCCGCACATTATGTGTTAAACTTGATGTGTC
The DNA here is from genome assembly GCA_032207245.1 of Pardosa pseudoannulata. Lineage (NCBI taxonomy): Eukaryota > Metazoa > Arthropoda > Arachnida > Araneae > Lycosidae > Pardosa > Pardosa pseudoannulata. The sequence goes on along the minus strand of CM063501.1, from coordinate 111,150,775 downwards.
TTCTAATTAAATAATTTTTTGGTTATACTAATATTTATTCTAAATCTGTTAAATCAAAAACATATAATAAAATAATCACTATTATATTGCATATTTTTTATTATATTTCTAATTTCTATATTTTTATGGAATAAGGAAAAAATTTGTACGTATAAAGTACGTATTACAAATTTTTAAAACATAATTTTTATAGTGATAAACATGAATGTATTTGACTTTTGAAGATTAAATTAAATTTTTAACAGGTACAACAGGTGTGATAACTTTAAAATGTAGAAAATTAAACCGTGTATAGCTATTAACACTTTATGCGGTCCAATTAAAATTTTCCCTTAGGTTGCCATTTTTGTTGAAGCGAGCTAAGCCCGAGTGTCTCTCGAGGTCAGTTTTTAAGGTATTCCGCTGCAAAATGTACCCGCGCACAATGTGTTAAAATTAACTCCTTTTTAGGGTTTTGTAGTAATTTTGTAGTCATACGAGGTAAAAAAAAGCATTATAATAGCAAAAAGAATTCGGTCATCAGATTTCAACAGAAATTGCTATTTCGGCCATGTCTGAATCCATTTGGACTAGTTTCTTTATTAGTTTTCTGCTAATGTGAGCGGATTTAACAGCAGGCTAACTACCACGTGACAATTGCCTTGATTTTTGTGGACCCGTAAAACTCCTACCTTAAACATTTTTCAATCAACAGTTTAATCTGATATTAAATTTATAATTGCTTATTTCCATTAACAACCAAACCCTGAATAAAAAAATGCTGACCGATGGACGAATGGATAGAATTTTGCTCTTCGGTTCTGCAATTCGTTACAATTGTGATTACATACAGACAGATACATAAACACTTCTTTTTATTTGTACAGCTATAATTCACAGTCATTTCCCATGTGTATAAGGTGAAAACAGAATACTGATGGGCTACTGAAATATTTTGCAATTTCTCAGTCCTTCTTAAGAAATAAATGGATAGCAGGTGAAATATATGGTTACTGTCCAGTTACGCAAAATTTACCAACCTTAAAGAGCTTTTCTAGAAAAAAAAAATTACATTTCACCTGAACAACGAACATAAGATTTCGTCTTACTGATAAAACAATAGTCTTGCCACATAGTTCAAATATTGCTTGGAAAACAATTTACTGGGAAGTGTAAATTATTTTCTGGGATGTATCGAAATAGTATTCGAAGTGGTTTTCGAAAGAGGAAAAAATAATCGGAATGCTTTTGCTAGTTTTCGAAAGAGGAAAAATAATCGGAATGCTTTTGCAAGATGTCTATGTTTAGAACATGAATTTCTTTTTTTTTTAAGTTAAGAGTTGAAAAATAAAAAGAGTAAAATATTGGATTTTTTTGCACATGAATTTTTTATTATCATTTGTGAATTTTTGTTATTTACTACATAACAAATGTTTTGTTTTGTTTTGGAGTATCTGTTATATTTGGTAGAAAGTTTTAATTGACTGTAACACTTTGAACAAAGCGAACGAAAAAAAATGTATAGAAATCTTAGTATAAACATGTTTTTACATTATTCCTTTCCTTTACATTATCGGCATTTTACTTACTAAAATACTTCGTGTTTTATAACATTATAAAACTCATCATTTGTTGCCAGATGTATTTCTTTATTATTGAATTAGTACTTTGAAAATTTTTTGGTCTTATTACATAAATCTAGATTGTTTCAATGTTTATTTAAAAAAAGTGTGAATTTTCTGATTAATTTTTTTCTTATTTTTTTATGAAATTTTGTTTAACTCAGTGCCGCAGCAAGGAGTAACGGAGTGTTCCTCTGGATTTTGGTGAGAAGTGTTTGTATGAATTGATTCTATATTTCTGTGATCAGAGATTTCAATGTGAACTTTCGCCCTATTGCACTGTAGATGAACTTTCCGAATAGAAATTAAATTTTAGGCATGATATATTTCCTCATATTGTGTGATCCAGTACATTTTTTACCACTTTATGAAAGGAAATGGCATTCCAGACCCAGGGCCTGATTATTTCACGGGCACTTGGGGCACGTGCCCTGGGCACAAAAATTTTAAGGGGTACGAAAATTTAGTGAGTGCTTGAAACACATATTAAGTGGGGACTCACGCTACCATCGTTAAGTTTAATAAATTATTGTAAGGTAATTTTGTTTGTCATGAACTATATTGTTTCCTATTTACTTTAATTTTACTGTTATTTACCTGATAATTAATTCCCTCAACAAACCTGGTGCTCTTTTTATCCTATGGGTTATTGCATATTTATAAGACAGATTATTAGCAACGTACCACTATAAACCATTAAATAATCTCATCAATTTAAATTATTTTAAATTCTATTATTATTTATTTTCTGCACCACAGAGCTTGTGAGTGCGACAAGGTAAAAATTAAAAAAATGGGTCACTCTAGGTCTTTAAGAGTCCTTAATTTTTAGCCTCGCTAAACAGAGATAATAATGATTATTTAAAATGAAAATTTGGTGTTTTTGATTTTGAATATTACTTTAATGCTAATTTCTTAAATATGTTTGCTAATTCAATGTTATAATTTTTATATGACTGTAATTATGATAATAACTTGTAGCTACAAATTTGCAATGGGGGTGGAGGGCACAAAAATTGGATTATGCCCTGGGCACAAAAATATCTTAGTCAGGCCATCATTTCTAGTTAACGTCCTGTATGCCGGAAGACAGTCAGATTGGTATCCCACCTCTGTCCGGGGCTTCTCCAGACACGTCTTCGCTGGTCATCGGGGCTCAGTTTAAAGTGGGACTCATCACTGAAGACTATTCATATCCAGTTAGTGACATCCCAGTTCGAATAAGCCAGACACCACTGCAAAGGGGCTTGTCTTTGTACAGAGATCAATGGTAGTCGGCGCAAGGAGCGCCGTGAGCTCAGCCACCTTTCTGTGAGCCGCCTATGAGTGATCCTTGCTGTCACTGAAGCACTCGTCTCAAGTACAGTGGATGATAAGGATGCATCTAGAGCTGTGGAATTATTCGGTCCTCACTGTAAGTACATTACAACAAAATTAATTTTGTTGTAATGTACTTACAACACTAACACCAGTGTTCGTCTACAAAGGGGAAACACAGTAAAAATATAAGATCTTATATTTGGATTAAGGCATTTATTATGTACACTATTTGCAAACTGACACCCTACTTGATCATAAAATAACATAACCAGCAATTATTTATGATTTATTTTCACATTTACATAATAATTATTACAAGTCTCTTTAGTTAAGCATTATTCCTTAATCAAAACATTGAATTACTAACTGAGGCCTAAATAACCGTCATGCATATGTTAAATCTGTTTTACCTCCATTAAAGGCACATGGGAACAGATAAGGGCTGTCCTCATGCGGTGTGTCGGTCCGGGCGTTCGGGCGCACGGGAGGCCGGTGCTCGTGAGCAGGACTTGGGATTTCGATGTCCAGCTACTCTTGAATCCCGACTTCGACTCCTTTTTCTTAACTGTCTTTTTCAACTCCTCACCTCGGTTTTAACGCCCCTTTTTCTTCTTTGCCAATCACCTGTTTGGGGAAATTTTCCCACATCTGCATCCACTTCTGGAGTGCAGGTGGGCTCATTAAAATGGCCCCTTTTGTGAAAGCTAACATTATTTTAAGCCCCTGCCCCCATAACTCACGGTTACATTTCTGTGCGAGCTTGACCGTTACACTTGTGACATTCCGTGATCTATGCCTTTTCCGTAGGGGTCCCTAAACTCGAAGTCTAATTTCTTCTTGGAAATTTCTCCCACAGCTGTGCATGCACGTGGTGACCGTCACGGGAAAGTACCTCTGTACACACCGATTAGACCAACCGGCTTCTTTGAGCTCAACTACATCCAGAATTTATGACCAGGAATCGAAATTTGTCCTCTTAAGTATCCTGGTAGTTGCGCAGATAAGATGCGATGCAGTGACACACGTTCATTCATTGGTTGCTAAACTTTAAAATTTTGCATTTTCCATCGAAACCTATATATATGTCAATTAGTACCCAATTTGCATTGCGTCTTCTCGGTGTGTCGTCGTGTGCTCTTTTTTTCAAGTACATGAAAACTGCAGCTTCTTTTTAGGAAAGAGAATTTTATTGAAAAAATTTAGTAACAAAACAAAGATAATCCTTTCTTTTCTGTACCTTGTCACATCTGGGAATAATTTTCAACATAAACTTGGTTAGTTTTTAATGAATATATCTTCACATATATATAGTTATTTAGTACGAGATTGATTTACAATATATAAAGTCAGGTTAGAATACATACATACATATATATATATATATATATATATATATATATATATATATATATATATATATATATATATATATATATATATATATATATATATATATATATATATATATATATATATATATATATATATATATATATATATATATAATATATATATATATATATATATATATATATATATATATATATATATATGTATATATAAATATAAATATATATATACCGGGTGGCCATAATTAAACTGACAGTGCTCACAGTGTTCTGTATCGCGATCCATTTGAGAGAACGACGCCACATTTTGTAGGAAGATTAAAAAAGACGGGGGACGAAGGATTTCGCGAAAAAACAAATTAGTTCCAAAAGTCTCCGTTAGGGGAATATTTGGCACAGTGTTATAGAAAATAGAGTGTTAACAAATGCAAATTAATAGGAATAAAATTACCTTTTATTATGATCATTTTCTGATCTAGTTCAAGTGCAATATGGCAACACTTTTAAAAAAGCGTAAAATCTACATAAACACCTATAAAGTCTCGTGATCTGCAATATCACGTACGCTGAGCAAAAGAAGAAGTTCTTTATTCAAATTGCACGTTACATCCATTCGCAGAAATAAGAAATTAATTTCCGTATTGATTTGCATTTGTTAACACTATATTTTCTATTACACAGCGCCAAATATTTTCCTAGCGGTGACTTTGGGAACTAATTTGATTTTTTGCGGAATCTTCCGTCCTCCGTCTTGTTTAATCTTCCTACAAAATGTGGCGTCATTATCGCAAATAGATCGCGCTACAGAACACTGTGTGCACTGTCAGTTTAATTATGGCTAACCGGTATATATATATTTAAAGGTAGATAGATAGATTTTTAGCTTGAAGCTTTTGAATGTGTCACATAATATTTTGGTCTTATCAATGCCGAACTACTTTGATAAGTGTCTTTTTTTCGTTTGAAGGAACATTTACTGATCATGTCGAATTCCGAAGAACTGCAAGACTCGGATAGCGGAGAATCCTTGGATGAAGCGGCACCAAAAATCACTGAGGAAGACACTGCTTGTTCCATAGAGAATAACTTATCAAAGAAAGGTGAAGTAAAGGAGCGCCCGCAAAGGAGAGATGATGCAATACCGCATGACAAATCTCCAGTCGGAGGGCGGAACATTGTAGTTGCGTTGCTGATGTGCGCGGCGTACCTAATGAGCATTCCCGAAGGAAGAATTGTTCAGGAAAGCCCTGCTTTTAGATGCTCAGAACTGGGGAGGATTTTACATTTGGCTTCCTGTCCTTTAATGCCAGTCGAAGAATTTATTGATTTAATGGAAAATGCCGTTGCTAGGCATTCAAATGCGGTAATGGCTTCAGGTACGGGCTCTTGCCCTTTTGTGTCCAGTGGAAATTCCATGAAGCAAAATGCCTCCACCGAGTGCTCGAATTTTGAAAGAACTTCTGATTTTGACTACTGCTCTTCTCTGCCCGGTGAAAATTCCATTGCCCCGACAGAAGGTGCTATCATAAGGTACTCGGAACAGCAGGGAAATTTCGATTCGGAATATTGCTGTTCTAAGTCCGATGAAGTTTCCATTCCGCAGAAGGAAGACTCATTTGCTAGAAACTCAGATCTGATTATAACTTCTGATTTGGATTACTGCCCTTTTGTGTCCAGTGGAAATTCCGTGGTGAAAAAGAAAAAAAATGCCTCTGACGAGTGGTCAGATTTTGAAAGAACTTCTGATTTCGACTACTGCTCTTCTCTGCCCGGTGAAAATTCCGTTGCACCGACAGAAGATGCAATCACAGGTTACTGGGAAGAGCTGGGAGCTTTTTCTTTGAACTCTTGCTCTTCTAAGTCCGAGGAAGTTTCCATTCCGCAGAAGGAAGACTCATTTGCTAGAAACTCAGATCTGATTATAACTTCTGATTTGGATTACTGCCCTTTTGTGTCCAGTGGAAATTCCGTGGTGAAAAAGAAAAAAAATGCCTCTGACGAGTGGTCAGATTTTGAAAGAACTTCTGATTTCGACTACTGCTCTTCTCTGCCAGGTGAAAATTCCGTTGCACCGACAGAACATGCAATCACAAGTTACTGGGAAGAGCTGGGAGCTTTTTCTTTGAACTCTTTCTCTTCTAAGTCCGAGGAAGTTTCCATTCCGCAGAAGGATGACACATTTGCTAGATACTCAGATAAGAGGATAATTTCTGAGTTGGACTACTGTCATTTTGCGTCCTGTGAAAATTACCTTGCACCGGTAGAAGATGGAATAACAGGGTACTCAGAACAGCTGGGAATATTTGATTCTTACTCTTGCTCTCCTGTGTCCAGTGGAAATTCTATGGAACAAAAGAAAAAGAATTCCTCCACCGAGGGGTCAGATTTTGAAAGAATATCGGATTTTGAATACTTCTCTTCTCTGTCCAGTGCAGATTCCTCTTCACCGACAGAAGATGCAATCACAAGGTACTCGAAAATGATGGGAACTTTTGATTCGGACTCTTGTTCTTCTCAGTCTGATGAAGTTTCCATTCTGCAAAAGGAAGACGAAATTGAGTTGGACTACTGCCCTTCTGTGACCTGTGAAAATTCCGTTGCGGGGGAAAATGTTGCAGTCAGTAGATACTCAAAATTTATGAGATCTTTCGATTTAGACATCCGCTCTTCTACGAGAGATAATGATTCCCTTGTAACAAAAGATACAGTCAGAAGTTGCTTGGAACTAAGAGATTTCGATAACTTTTCGGTGTCCAGTGAAGGTTCCATTCCTCGAAAAGAAGATACAGTAGCTAGATATGCAAACCTGGAGAGAGATTCCGATTTGAACTACGGCCCTTCTGTGAAAGTTGAAGAATCCGTTGTACAGAAAGAACTTGCAGTCACTAGGTTCCCAGAACTGGTGAGAGCTTTCGATTTTGACTACTTTTCTGTGCCCGATGAAGCTACTCTTGCGCAGAAGGAAGAAGCAGTCGCTACGAGCACAGATCTACTGAGAGCTCCTGATTTGGACTCCATGTCTTTTAAACCTCTTGGAAATACCGTTGCACAGCAGCAAGATGCATTCAACTGGAGCTCAGACCAAGAAAAGGCTAGTTTGGATTCCTATTGCTCTGAGCCCGCTGAAAACTCCCTTGCGCAGGAGGAAAACGCAGTCGCTACGTACTCAGGTCATCTGAGAGCTTCTGAGTTGGACTCTATGTTTCTTGAGGCTCTTGAAGATCTCGATGAACAGCATAAAGATGCATTTGACAGAAGCACAGAGAATAGAAAGGTTGGTTTGGATTCCTACTGCTCTGATCCCGGGGAAGAATCCTTTGCGCAGAAAGAAGACAGAGTGCTCAGTGAAAACAATGAGAAAAGAGCAGCGAAACTCCCGACAAGCGTCAGGAATTATTTGTTTGAGCCCTATAATTCTCACAAAACTGAAAAGAGAAAAAAAGGGAATCTCAACGTGTGTAAGTTCTGCAATCCGTGCAGAGGCGCTAGGCCAAAATGGTCGTCTGTGGAAGAATCATATACAGAAGAAGAGGATAGCAAGAGCTGGGATGAGTTTGATTATGACTAATGCTTAAAGAGCCCCTCTGCCTAAAAAGCATTGATAGATTTTTCTATCCTTGACCTTTCATTGACCTCTGCTTACATTTTTTGGGATGAGAGGAATGAAATGGTTAAAACCTTTGGAAACTAGAAAATTGGCTTAAAATGTGTGCTGATAACTGTTATAAGCATTGTCTTTCAGCTTCTACGGTGACAAAATATCCGTCACTTTTTAGACCTTTCACCGAAACAAGTGAAAATAACAGAAAGAAGAAGTATGTATGAAGAACGTGGTGGAATGTACTGACACACAGGAGTTAATAACTGCATAATGGCTAAATGCAACTCTAGTCCAAGCAGATGCACTAGGCCATAAAGTAAATCTACTAATGCAATGCCATATTCACTAAATGTCTAATATGACTTCTACCGTCCGTCTTTGCTGATAAGTGGTAAATGGTTTTACATTTTTACGATGGAGGAAGTGACAGTTAAGTTGATACAGCTGTCCATATACAGTCGAAGTATGTTATTTAAAATACACACTGTTTTCCTGTTATAAATACCTTACCAGGTGAAATTTTTCAAATTATTCTGAAATTTTTCAATTTTATTTTGCTTAGAAATCAATGCCGTATGTAAAAATGTATAATAAAGAAGTTGAAAGCCTGGCTCCTTTATTTGTAAATTCGTTTTAACCTATCAAGTAGCAATGAAACATCAGATTTGCTAGCAGTTTTCTTTAGAATTTAATGTTAATTTTAATACTAAATTCATTGCTTTTGTTCGTGAAACACATTACACTAGACCTGAAATTCAAATGGAATAAACAAAAGAAAATTATTTTCTTGGGGAAAAGTTTTCCTCACTATTGCATAACGAAAAGCATTCAAAAACAATTTTTGTATTTAAGTATTATACTGCATACCTTAGGTCTAACGCAGAATAAATGTTCCCCGAAATTAAACATTTGCATTTCACTATACTCATTTTTCTGTAATTTGAAATTAATTTAAAAGTAACTCTAATCCATAGCAAGAACAGTGTAATTAGTCTGCTAAGAAATTATATACATTCAAGAGCCATACATTATGATCACATGTCAATAACGAGCTGGCCTACCTTTGACACGAAACACAGCTTCAACACGCATTGGCATGGTTACCACATGTCCTTGGTAGATGGCCAGAGATAGATTGTATCAGATGTTACGCAAATCCGAGATATTGCGAATTGGTGGTTTTTGAACTCTGAGCTGCCCTCCCATGACATCCGAAATGAGTTCTATCGGACTGAGATCCGGTGGGTTAATGCGGCCAGGATATTAACTGGAGTTCAGCATCATCTTCCTGAAACCACTCAAACACAATTTTACCCTTGTGATACTGGGCGTTGTCCTGTTGTAATATTCCATTTACAGCTGGAAAACAGAGGCCATGTAAGGGTGCAACTGGTCCGCAATGATGTTCAGATACCCTGTAGCATTCATGGTCTGCTCTACCACAACCATGGGTCCCAGAGACACCCAAGAGAACGTCCTCCAAAGCATAATACCGCCATCACCGGCCTGTGTATGACCTACTGTACATTGAGGGAGCAACTGTTCGCCTGGAAGACGGCGTATCCTGACACGGCCATCGGCGGGATGAATGACAAACCGTGATTCATCTGACACTCTCCCAACTCTCTGATCTATGGACCAGTCGCGATGTTCCCGGGCCCCGTAGGCGCAGTTGGTGATGACGCTTGGTCAGCAAATGCACACTAGTGGGACGTTTACTGCGTAGCCCTATATCCAACGGTGTGTCTGCTGAACAGTGTGCTCCGATACTATTCAATTTGGCCTTGCATTGTATTGGGTTGTCAGCTGAGTAACTGTCTGGCTCCGATTTTGCATCACCATGCGAGACAGTCTCCTTTTCCTTTGATAGCGTGCGGACGTCCAACACCATGTCGTTTACTGCTGGTTTCACCGTCATTCATCCACTTTGCATACGTACTAACAACTGTAGATCGCGAACAACCCACGAATCGTGCAGTTTCAGAAATACTTGTTCCCAGCCTTCAAGCCATTACAATCTGCCGTCTATCAAAATCATTTAGATCTGCAGCATTTCCCATAGAACACAGAAGTATGTGAAAGAATGATTCTTCAAACTCTCCAGCAGCTGTTAAATACCACTTCCACCTGATCTAGTGCCTTCACGTCATCCAGGCGAGTTCATTGCAAAATGTAGGGGTGGTCATAATGTTTTGGCTCTTGAGTTTATGTCTGTGTATGTCTATATATATTTTAAACAAATAAACAAATGAATTTTAATTATATTCTAAAAATAAACTTCTGGCGACTCTATACTAAAGTTATAACCTTTGTCGAAAACCCTTTGTTTCTTCATTTTGCGAACTTTTGACACGAGAACACAAATTTCTGAGTTAGTTTATGAAGTTATATAATTACTTTAAATAATTTAGTTTCGATTGTTAATAATAACTCTTAATGTTGATTGCTGGCTGTCTTGCTTCACAGCATATATAAGAATGTAAAATGTCTTAGAAAATATCAAAGACAGATTTTTTCAATAAAATCTACATTTTATATTTTCAAAATTTTCTGGTTTTATTATGGCCTAACGATACTTTATTCAACATGGATATAATTCTATATATATATATATATATATATATATATATATATATAAACCAGACACACTAAAGTGGATTTTAATTTATGCAAGATACACTCCTTTCTCATCGTTTTAAAACCTGATCAGTTGACTCTCCAGTTATTCATCTGTATTTTTGAGACATGCCAATGCACACTATCTCTTGGGTTTTGAGGTCTCAAAACATCGATATTTGGGGAAATTTCAAAAGTAAAAGTTCATGGCTGGTCTGTGAATGGCTGAAATATACGTTAAAACATCGATGTAATACCACACATCTATACACAATTTGCTTTTTTAATGTATATTATAAGAAGTAAACAGCCATAATCACATGTATTTAACAGATTATATGTTGTTTTCGTAAATGAGTTTACTTGATATCTTTAACCATATCTTATAAACGAACAAATATTTAAGAACATAATTTATGTGTGTGTCAGATTAAATATCTGCTACTTAATTGTAAACAATGTTTATAACTGTAACCAAATATCTTGAAGTCCGTCCTATACATACATACACACACACACAAATATATATATATATTATTATATTTATATATATATAATATATATATATATATTTATATATATATATATATATATATATTCCTAATCCATAAACCCCCTATCCCAGTCTTTTTTGAGGTGTTGAGGTTGCGAACAGACAGAAAAACAGATAGACGCAACAGGATTTTAATTTATGCAAGATACACTCCTTTCTCATCGTTTTAAAACCTGATCAGTTGACTCTCCAGTTATTCATCTGTGTTTTTGAGACATGCCAATGCACACTATCTCTTGGGTTTAGCGAGGTCTAAAACATCGATACTAGGAAAATTTCAAATTTAAAAGATCATGGTTTATCTGTGAATAACTAAAATATATATATATATATATATATATATATATATATATATATATATATAGATTGATAGATAGATAGATAGATAGATAGATAGATAGATAGATTTATGTATATATATAATATATATATATATATATATATAATATATATATATATGTATGTATGTATGTATATATGTATGTATATATATATATGTATACATACATACATATATATATATGTATATATATATATATATATATATATATATATATATATATAAAATATTATATATATACATATATATATGTATATATATATGTATATATGCATACATATATATATATATATATATGTGTGTGTATGTATATAATAATATATATATATATATGTATGTATACATATATATATATATATGTATATATATATATATATATATATTATATAAATATATATATATGTATAAATATGTATATGTATATGTATCTCTCTCTCTCTCTCTCTCTCTATATATATATATATATATATAATATATATATATATATTATATATATATATATATATATTTATATATATATATATATGTATATATACATATATATATATATATATATATATATATATATAATATATATGTATATATACATATATATATCTATAAGTATGCATATATATATACACATATACACATATATTTATATATATATACATATATATATGTGTATATGTGTATATGTATACATATATATATATACACATATACACATATATATGTATATATATATGCATATATATATAGATAAATAGAAAGATAGATAGATAGATAGATATAGATATATATACCTAATCCATAGAACCTATCTCGACCCCCTACTTCAGTCATTTTTGAGGTGTTCAGGTTGCAAACGGACAGAAAACCAGACACACTCAAGTGGATTTTAATGTATGCAAGATACACTCCTTTCTCATCGTTTTAAAACCTGATCAGTTGACTCTCCAGTTATTCATCTGCATTTTTGAGACTTGCTTATGCACACTATCTCTTGGGTTTCTGGAAGTCTAAAACATCGATATATGAGACAATTTCTAAAATAAAAGATTATGGCTTATCTGTGAATAACTGAAATATATTCGTTAAAAATCGATGTAACGACTCACCACACATCTACCTATACAATTTGCTTTTTTAATGTACTGTAAGTTATAAGAGGTAAACAGCCATACATCACATGCCAATTTAACTGCGTTAGTCATGCTATTTTCAAGAAATGAGTTTACTTGACACCGTTAACTTTCATCTTAAGGAGACACAAACAAATCATTTTAAGAACATAATTTATGTCTGTTTGAGACCTTGTAGAGTGATCTGATACATTATTGTAAACAAGCTTCCAATTTTAATGGAAATAATTGGAGTCATCGCACATAATTTATGATGTTTACGATGAATTACTGCATTCTGAGAAAGATGGAGTATGGAGAATACTCTGAATGTATCAAATGGTTGTGATTCATAAATGTTCATATAATCATAAATCTAAAAATGTCCTCGATTCCAACACTGAATAAATGAAATTGTATGCTCCAGAATCAGTTGAGTTCGAATTTTATAAAAAATAACTCTATCTCAAAGATAACTAAAGCTATCTTTGAGAAGAAAAGAAACTTTCAATTAAAATGTTTTAGAGCTTAAAAAATTCTGAATGAAATAAGAACCCACTCCAAATACATAGGCTGAAATTTAAGCTCGCAGCTCTACTAGGCCAGTGTTTTTCAGTAAAAGAAAACCGAAAATGGATTAGTTAACATTAGATTGCCCAAGGCATTCATTTTGGCTGTTTTTTAATTTCAATTAGAAAAACAATTATGAAATATAATGACACAATTTCTTAGAATTTGGTGACTTTTTCTATAACATATAAATGGGTTTATGAATAATTGTAGTTACTTCCGCCCTCCTTCATTATATAATATTAAAAATTTATTTTAAACAAATTTCTTTACATATTTATTATTTTTTCACAATGCAGTCATTTTTACTGTTTTGGGGCAATATAGGCATACAAGAAATCTCGAGCAATCTAGTGTTAAAGAAAAGCTGGAAACTTTTAATCCCATCCGGGTAGGTCTGTAATGAACATACTGTTCGACCACAATACGAAGAATTACGCTTGGCAGAATGCCAAGATGATTCTATTCTCCCTGCAGGTGACTTATTATATCCTAACTATTTCTGCAAATTGTAAAACTAGGTATCAAATATAGTATTTTTATTGCATTCTATTTATATTATTACAATATATCACTTAAAAATGGAATTTAAAATGAAGGTTTTTTTTTTCAAACCTTCATTTAATGTGTTTTTTGGTTTTTATTTGTATATATAATCAAAAGAAAAATTCTAAAAAAGAAACATAGGACAAAACATTCTTTAGTAATTCTTAACACGTTTACACGTTTACTGTCAGACGCATTTTTGATGGTTTGCCCAAGGTGCCGAAGTTAAATGTTCATTATGCAATGCATATGCTGAAATATTATTTGCAGCAGATAAAATGAGTTGTAAAACCATGCTTGAATCAGTTTTCGTGTTAGGGATCACACCTCTCCATTGTTATAAGTCTCTATGCCAGAGGCACAATTCGAAACCTTCGGTTCTGGAGCAACACTACATTTTCAGGCTTCATCCAATCCTGTTCGATAAGAATTGAAATTTTTAAGCTTATAACTATCCATGCATTACTTCAGTTATAAAAAAAAATAATAGTTGCATTTTGTAAATGCTTTAGATGCAAAACTAATTTATGTTACAATAATATTTGAAAAACATGCACACAACATTATGCCTTTTGATTTTTAATTTTCTGTGATATATTCAATACATTAATCTTGCAGAACTGTCTAATTTATGAACAAATACCATAGGATAATGTGATAAAATCGCATTTCTTTATAGTGTTTATTTTTTCGATAAATTTCTATGCATTAATATTTTTAAACATATAAAATTGTAAGATTTTCTAATAATTTGCAGATAATTTTATCTAAATGCCTGATGCATTAAATTTTTTTAAATGTGCAAAGCAAAATAACTTCAAACTGGGGAAAAATGAAGTAACCATTACACTAATATTTAACAAAATCCTTACTTTTGAGGAATTAAAAAATGAAGCATAAATATCCATTATTTAAAATGCATATCCGAATCAAAGTTTGACTTCCTCTTCAGGCTTGACCTTAAAGTAAAAATAGTAATTGCGTTAGCTAAAGGTCTTTGCCCGCAAAACAAATGTTCTTATACTACAATCTTATTTTAAACACAAACGTTTAAAGGAAGAAGTAGTTTTAACAGTTTTTAAAGCACATGTTTATATTTGTATTCACTATTATTTAAAAAACTAAAAAATAGAAAGGAAAATACTAAATCCCTTTCAGAACAAAGAATATTTATTCAAATCAGTTCTTTATCTTATTGTACCCAGAATTCAATTACTACAATGTAAAATAATAAATAAATAAATCTATTTACTAGATTTCGCTTAAAAGGAGCGATTCAACTCGTTATTGAAGTCCATTTTTTATAAAATTTTCGAACCCTCTTTTTAAAGATACTACATGATAGTTATCTGTTATGATAATATTGTTCAGGAATATTGAAGAAAAGAAACAGACGGGTAAAATTACACCCTGTTTACTGAAGCGCCCATTTGTTATATATAGCCCCATTTACATGTGCCAGTCAAGTACCCTTCATTTTACCCGGGTAAAGGGATTATGCTTGGAGGGTCGGAGAAATCCGTTTACATGGTCATTTATTTCTACCCTTCATTTCGCCAGGATCGTAGCTAGAAATCACGCAATCCCATCATTCCGTGCTTAACCCCTTCCGGTAAAAGGACGAGTCTAGCTCGTCATTAGTTTTTCATTCCATACCGCACAATGACGAGCTACACTCGTCATGCGATTAAAGTTACTGTTAAATATGATAATTAATTTAGTTTAAAATTTCTAGTGTACTGAATTTGGCAATACTTTTATCACTTGTGAAAATCACAAGTCACTATTGCATATTGTTTACTTGGTACAAGTCATTGCCAAATTAATGAGTCAGAATAAAAGAAAACCTACTAAGAAATACCGTGTGTGTTACAAGAATCAAATTAAAAGTGAGACTACTTGGCTGTGTAAACAATTAAGAATTCCTTTGCACTTTGTTTTGAAAAGTACCACTAGCTCGAAGACTATTATCTGTATACCTTATTAATGTTTTGCTTTGATATTTTCTTAATTTTACTGTTTCTGATATTATTTAACACTATGTAAAAAGTGGATTTTAATTAAGAATATGTAAGAATTGTAAAATGAAACAAGTTTTTTAAATAAAAGTTAAATGGTTATTTCATGAACAGTTTTTCATTATTTAATCATACCGGAAGGGGTTAAACTACTTCCGCGCCGACTAGCTATTGTTTACTTGCTACTGTTTTCAAAATGCGACAGCTACACCACAAAAACTGAAATATCCCATTAGTCTTGTGCTAACTATACATTATAAAAAAGTTTAAAAATATTATTCAACCTTATTACTTAGATATTAAGCGTTCTCAAGCTGTTATTAGACAGTTAAAGATGCATTTCAATTTTTATTTTTATTTTTCAGCAATGGATCTAAGAATATTAATAATTTCATTATTTTGATTTAATATATTTTCACGAAATTGCTCTCTTTTTTCTTCAGCTACCTCTTCAGCAGCATTATGATCAGATAAAATGTTAATTATGAATTTCCACGTGGTTCCTGGAACTTTGAAATAATATAAAATAAAAACAGATATTATCCAGATATTATTATTGGAAACTCCTCGTCTTTGCATTTATTGGAGTTCTGAGTGTTAAGTACCACCCAGAACTCCTGCCTTTCTAAAACACAACCCTTCGATCTCGATCAGAAATATTCACAAGAAGAAAATTTTGTAAGTTTTTGAACTTAGATATAAATTTATAATAAACCTTACCTGTGGAACATCTAGTTTATCTTGAATGCATTTGTATTTAATTCTTAAATATTAAAATAATTCTCTTTTGATGGAAAAAAGCAACTTGTAGTTAGCCAATTGTCCGTAGAATATATTTGAGAAAAAAATTTCCCAAGATTCTAACACTTCCTGGGCTATTATGAAATTATGGATTAACAGAGTATGAGAGAGAAAGAAATGGGCCTTGTTGAAGAACAGTTCTCTTAGTTCTGTTTAGTAGTCATTTGAAAAATTGACACGAGGAAATCAGAGCTCGCATTTATTCCGGAACGACTTACTTCCCAAATGCAACCTCTTAATGCCTCGATGAATAAACCAATTAAAATATATATGAGAGAGGAATGAACAAATACAGTGGAACTCGTCTAAGAAGTTTTTTTAAGGGACCAAGAGATTAAAACTTCTTAAGCGGGAAAGCTTCTTAAACGAGAAAACTGACAAAGTGCATTACGTAAAATATTTTATCTAGTATTAATTTATTTTTCCCCTCTAAATGTGTTTTTATAGATATATAGTGCTATTTTATAATTAAGAACAAACTTAATATTTTTGTTTAATCTATATTATCTATCTCAAAGCATCTAAAATTTAACCAAGAATAATTTAATTATTTTCACCGTTAAGGTGAAGTCAGATACAGATATAGATTGAGAGAAGCTAGAAATAATATAATTATAATAATTTACACTAATAAATTTATTTGTAAAAATTCGTGTTTGATCACTTTGCAACAGATCACTTATTATAATTTAAAATTTCCATCCTTATCTGAGATGGTTTGTGAAAAGAATCAAATTAACTTCGCTGATAAAAGTGTGTGTATGTTATACTTTACAAGTAGAGTGACATAATTACCTAATTTCTAAGAACTGCTATTATAATGATTGTTGAAATGATATTTTTTTTTGTTATTATCTGTAATCATTTAATTTTTGTTGCTTCCCTATAACTAATGCAAATGATTTCATTCTCTATGTGGCTAAAGCAAAATACATAACGCTAATTGACTTAGTTAAAGGATATTGGCAAATTAAAATGAATCCTAATTCCAAACATATGACCTCGTTTGTCACGCACAGAGAACAATATGTATTTAAGGTTATGCGTTTCGGACTTAAAGACGCAGTTGCTACATTTCAACGAACCATGAACACCCTCCTATTGTGAAGCGTAAACTGTTAGCAGAAGCCTACACTAATGATACAGTAATATTTTCTGACAGCTAGGAAAATCATATAAAACATCTTGATCGAGTTTTAAACAGTTTAAACGACGCTAACTTTGCTATTAAGCTACAAAAATACTCTTTTGTACGACCTAAAGTTAAGATATTAGGCCACATCGTAGGTCTGAAACCCATTCATCAGACCCTGAAAAAGTATCAGCCATCAAAAACTTCTTGATCCCCGCAGACAAAAAAAGACGTAAGAAGCTTCTTGGGATTGCTTTCCTATTACCAATCGAAAGTACCACGATTTGCGAAAATTGCTCTGACATTAATGGCATTAACGAAAAGTAGAGCTCCCAATGAAATCAATGGTCCCAAATCCACGATGAAAGCTTCCAGAAGTTCAAAGAATCAATATCCGAAGCTTCGACTTTCCATTCATCTAGATTTAATGAACCTTTCATGCTTTACGCTGATGCTTCTTACTTTACAGTTGCCACCTGTCTCGCTCAATTTGGCGATCAAGGAATCGAAAGACCGATTGATTTCACAAGTAAAAAATTATCACAGTTACAAGAGAGCTACACAAACATTGAAAAGGGAACTTATGCCCTCATTTTTGGGCTAAGGAAATTTGAACCATACATCTTCGGAACTGATAACAACCATCATCTATTTGGAAGAATGTGCACCCTAAGTGTTTTAGAAAAATTTTGCACATGGGTCACATACCGAAGAGGAAGGTGCCATATTAATGTAAACTCTTTAAGCCGACTTACTGCATCACACTGGTTGATCAATTATTCCATCTTGTATATATTAAGTATTTTTATACGTGTGTCTGTATTCTACAAGTCCTAAATCCCGTTGTAAAATCTAGTGTTGTATGTGTATTGTTTACTTATCATTCTTTTGCTTTGTTTATGAGTCCTCATGAACAAAGACTCTTCGAAGGGGAAGTGTCAAGAATTATTCCTAGTCCCCGTGGACTCCCGCGACAGACAACATACGCTCTCTGATTTTGTTTACATTTTTAGAGAGAGAAACTGAACCGCCAAGCGAGAAGGAAGTACGCTAGAGTTCGACGCCTGACTTACTTGTTTGAGACTCCTTAGCAGTTTTATTGTTTAAGAAACTGTTGAGGTAAATTTCATGGATGTTTATTCGTCCAGATCGAACGACAGAAAAAAATATATACAAGGCATTAAAATCAAATTTAAGAAAGCATTTTTAAACATAGTACATCGATATTGCTTACCAACATATTTATTAACATCAGAATAAGAGACAAGGCAAAAGCAGGGCAAGCCCCTGAGCCTACCGGGGAAGTTAATTTATATCATGACTGACTCAATATATTTACATAAAATGCGGTTACGACCGAAATAATTTGTATCGATATTTTCTTTTTATCGATGAACCTTTCCAACAGAAACCTTGTTTATTTTTAATCTTTTTGTTCTTCTTTCGTGTGTGTGTTGGTAAAATAAATCTTTGTCCTTGTAAAGACTGAAATCTACCGATAATGGCAGGTTAATTCTTTCATGATTCTCTTTACTCTTCTGCTTCCAAATTTTTCATCATAATTTAATAAATTTTACATGTGATTCATTAAAAATAGTAAAAAGAAATGTAGATAGCACATTTTGTATTAAGTAAACAAGAAACCAACAAACGGAATGATGGGATTGCATCCCCGTCACTTGACTTCTAACGATAATCCCGGCAAAAAGAAGAGTTAAAATCATTGCTCGTGTAAATGGGCTTTTCCAACTCTCCAAATAAAATCTCTTTTATCCGGTAAAATGATGGTAAGGAGTTAAACGAAGCTAATGGGAAAAACTTTTACTCCGCTAATTCTTTGTACTCCAAATCTCCATTCGAAATAGACAGGTCTTGTTGCTATAGTGACCGCCACTAATCAGACTTCAAAGTCGAAACTACCTTTGTTCCAGACAGACAGTATTTACAAATCAAGAATTTCTTTTGCTCGTGTAGACGTAAAGAATAAATTGTGTGAAGCATTTAACAAACCACTTTAGCTGCCATATTGGATTCTTCTCGCTGTATGTTAGACTATGGAAAAAACAGGTCTGACTGACTTGTACTTTAAGAGTTCCGTTAAAAGTTATGCCACGTTATCTAATAGAGAATTCTCTAAGATGCTATCTTTTCCTGTTTTTTGAATTTATGAGTGTTAAATTTTCTTATTTGCGTTTAGAAAAGAATGCTTCAAAATTACTGACAAATAATTATAATCCAATATATTTTCTCGGTATTATTTCTTTTTTAATCGGAAAGATAGCATTGTAGATAATTTGCTAATCTATCAAGAGGAATACTTTTTTATTAAAGAATTACTTTGATTAAAGAAATTTATTCGGTGAAAATATAGCTCGAGGTGCCTCCTTGTTTTTTTCTTCTTTGCCGACATTTTTTGGCGACAATAATGCCAACATGCCATTTAAGATGGTGACAATAAACATCCATATAGCAATAAAAATGCAATAAAAATAATAAACTATAAGTAATAAAATAGTAAAATAAACAGTAAAGATAAAATTTATACGCAGATTGTACTAATTTTTAAATTTGCAAACGTATGGAGAACAATTTTTAAAAACATTTCTAAATCATACTGCAACTTAACAGAAAATATGGTTTCTTACTTTATAAAAGGAATAAAAAGGCAATAAAAAGCATAAACTAGTTGTTGTAGTGTACTTACAAACACCAGTGTTCGTTCTGAAAGGGGAACACAGTAAAAATATAATACCTTATATTTGAACTAAAACATTTATTATGTACAATATTTACAAATTAATACATCACTTTCTTAGTTTTAAACATATTTGGTTTTTCTACTCATCAAATAGTCTTGAAATAGCATTCCTTATCAGAAGATTATGAGAGCAGGTAATAATTATGAATATTATTATTTGATATTATTAAGTTAAGTCGATCATACGCATCCGGTTTCGGGAACAGATTACTCGTCAGGACTTGCTCACGGGATCTCGAAGTCTAGCAACTCTTGAATCCCGACCTCGATTCCTTTTTCCAACTTTCTTTCACACCTTTACTCCTCGGTTCAGCCCCCTTTTTTCCTCTTTGCCAATCACTTGTTGGTGAAATTTTCCCACATCTGCATCCCCTTCAGGTGTGCAGGTGGGCTCATTAAAATGGCCCCTTTGGTGAAAGTTGACATTATTGCTTAGCTTCTGCCCCCATATCTCACGGCTACATCCCTGCCTGGGCTTGACCGTTACACTTGTTCCACTCCGTGATCTATAACTTCTCCGCAGAGGTCCACACTAAAACTCGAAGTCAACAGCTGCACCTAAATTCTTCTTGGAAATTTATTCCACAGCCGCGTATGCATGTGATGACCATTGTGGGAAAGTACATCTGTAAACTAGTATTAAAATATTTAAAACAGTATACAAAAGTCTGATATACAATTGCAGACAGAAAAGTCCTCATGTTGGCATTAGGTTAGAAAACTCGCATACTTGAAGAGGATAAATATAGATAAAGGATCAAATTCTGGGGATACCGTAAACTTCCGTGAAGCCTTTTATTTTTTTCATATTTTTCCTCGGTGTTTTACAGTGAGAAACAAAAATCCAATATGGCAGACACAGCTCCATCTTAAACCCTTATTCTGACTAGACATGTCTCGTTGCTATAGTGACCGCCACTAACCAGACATCCGGGTTGGAACTACCTCTGTGTTAGCCAGGCAGTATTTACCAATCATGAATTTGTGCTCTAAAGAATAAATTGAGTGCAACATTTAACAAGCCATTTAATGCGCAGTTAAACAAAGACATATTAGTATTAAATATGGCTTGTTTCACACAGATTGTTGGGATAAACAGAGGCAATCGACCAAATTTGAAACATATCATAATTATTTATTTATTTATTTTTAAAAAAATATTTAAGATATAAAAACAATAAAAATGTGCGTATTGTTTTTAGATATTTCTTGTTCTGTAATTTTTACTTGTAAAACATCTTCAAAAGAAAACTAATTCGACTTCATTACTTAAAAAAAATATTTCTTTCTTTCTTACTGGGGCTGAACACCCACTTACCATAAGGCGACCCTTTACAACAAAACTTTAACAATACTGACAAACTTTGGCGTCGAAAACCTACTTCTCGCCAAAGAAAAACTCGCTAAGGAAAACACTTGGCATATAGCATTTGGCGTAACGTTTCTTTAACGAATTTTTAAAATATGAACTTCCTTTAATAAATATGCTTATTTAATCTTTACATGTTGTGGATAGTTTTGCAAGGAAGAAAAAATATATTTTTAACCCCTTTTCCCCAAAACGTCACCATTAGTGTTTTCCAACTTTTACATTGCTATTACAATTGATATTTATGCGAATATTAAAGGAAATCTAAATTAAAACGGCTGGAAATGTGAGATGAGAGTGTAGATACCATATCATATACGTCTTTATGAACATGTTCGTTTATGATTCCTTTAAATTTTTAAGAATGTGCAGATTTTTTGTACTACAGCGAAAATTTTTGAATGGTTTCTTTGAATGTTAATTTCATGTAAAACTTTTAAGCGATTGAAAATATTTTGACTATCACATAAGAAATTCGTGAGTTCATCAATGGGAGAAGAATACTAATCTGAATCTCGTTGCTTTTTCAACATGTACATGTTGACGTACGACCATGTTTAACGGACATAAATACACACACATATGTGTACATATATATATATATATATATATATATATATATATTTACGAATTTGTTAGTGAACCTTGTATTTAACACGGGACTATATGCGTATCTTGCCAAATTGGCGAGATATCGACCCGTTGGCGACAGTTTTGGCAACTTATTTTTGTCGCCAGGTTCGTAGACAAATAACGCCAAGTGTTGCCAAATGTGACGATAATTTCCAGTTTCTGGTCTAATCTGGAATGTTCGAGCAGTTTCTTCGGACCTATATAAGGCAGGCTGAGCCCCCGATTTTGATCACTATTATTCTATATCTTCTGCTTTTTTCGTACGGATGTCACTGGCCACAAAAATATTTTATGTTTTTCTATCCCTAAACTCTCTACTCTCTAGTTTTGTGTTATGAACTCACGAATCCACCCTTCTATCTCTTTGCTCTTTTATGTGTTTATTTTTCGCTCGTTGTCATTTTTGTGCTTACTGACAGAAGCCTCTGGATTGAAGGGCTCGGCCCATATGGTCCAGTTGCCACATCACCTTTAAAGCCTTTAAAGCCTTTAAACCAAGTGGAGTCTTACTAGTTTCCCGTGCCAATCCTAGATAGCCCCACGATGACGCTTGCTACTCCTCGCCCCACGTTAGCTACATTATCGTAAACTTTAAATTATCCTTTCCTATCCTTAGTATTGCTCTTCATTTTTCAACAACTTCTTTTATTTTAACTTTAAAATTATAAAATAAATAAATATATATATATACACATATATAAAATGCAAAAAAAAAACTAAAAAATTATTAAAATTTTTGAAAATGGATATCATTATCCGCAAAAATATTCTCTACCCTTTCTGCCCCTTTTACCTTTTATTTTAATTAAATTTTCTTCTCTATCTCATGATTTTATTTGCTATCAAGGGCTTAAATTTCTTCTTTAATCTAATGTAATTGTAAAATTTTAATTATTATTTCTCAACTTAAGTAACCACAGTTAATAATGCACACCCTAATTGAATTGTAAACATTCACTACTGAGGATTCGACCTTGGGCCTAGGTGCCCCGAAGAAAATTACTACTTGAACGAAGTGAAGTCGTTAAGTAGATTTCTCAGTGTACAGAGTACGCACGGTGTGATGTGTTTTACCTGTGCTTTCGTTTTGTTTTATGCGGAGAGAGGTACGTGAGCTTACAGCATTCTGCTCGAGTTGTTTACCAACGATTTTATAAGCTTGGTACGAGAAGGCAGTACCGTAACCTTGATGCCTTTCTGAAATTATATTTTCCAAATGACTGTCAATAAACTTCTGTCTTCCTGCTGTCTTATTAACGTCCATTCAATCCAGAAACCCAGCTGTGAAATTCGTAACAATATATATATGTAATCCAGTGGCGTGCAGTAGGTTTTCATGCAGGGTGTGCAAAGAACATGGATTTTCCAATAAATCTTTAATTATTGAGACATCTGAGTTCTCCATTCTGAAACGGGTTATTTATTATGAATATAAATTTAAAGAATACAACAAATAAAATATTTACCTACCAGTAGTCGAGTAATAACTATAAAAACAGCTAAGCTTATGAGAATTCTACTAGCACTGTAACAAAAATCATGCGTTTTTTGTATGGTGTCATATCGGCGGCGAAAAAGCCAAACTTCGGGCTTCCACGAAAAAGTTATATTTTCAGCAAACTTAGAACCACAACCGCTGCGGTGCCTCATCCGGATGCTCATGGGTGCCGACAAACCGAACGTCTATTCCACGTGCAGAGGATTTCGCTGCACGCTGGCACAAGAGAGCGAACTGTTTCTTGTTCGGTCAATTAAATTATATTTATTAATTGTTTTTAACATTTGGAAATCATATATTCTGAAAAACATCTTCACAATGCTTTAAAAACAAAACCAGGGATATGGTGTTACATAATATAACTTATATACTGTCTGTAAGACACAATGAATGGTAAAATTGGGACTGTTCTGTTAAAATTCGTTTCTTTAAAACAAAACATTGTTTTTCAGCTAATTATTTCAATAAATACAATACATCACCGAAATTAATTTACCCCACTAAAACATTTCACTTTATATTGATGAAATACTTCTTTTATATTTCTATGAAAACAAAATCTTACAACATATAAATTTAAACATTAACCGTCTACAAAATCGTATATCCAGTTAATCAGTTAGAAAACCAAAATCGCTTCAGCACTTAAGTCCCCGCTCTAATACAACGCTTAATAAACCCTACCTTCGGATGATTCTGAATGCCAAGTGCAGGAAAAAATAGCTGCACTTGCCTCAGTGCTATAGTATGATGTGCTTCTCCAGTAGCCCATACATATAAAGCGTGATTTCCTATTAGTTCGCAATGCGTCTTATGTCCGTTTGCTTTTGAAAGCACTACGTGGTGCAGCACCTAGTACCGCACGCACTGTGGAAATACAACCAAGGAAATCCACATAATATTTTAATATATTATAAATAATATTTATTATATACCATATAAAGGTCGGTAGACATAGGTGCAGAAAATTATTGTCTCTCATAATTTTGCCAGGGTGTGCTGTGCCCACCCTGCACATATGGACAGCACGCCACTGATATAATCCATTTTTTATAAAACTCCTTGACAAGGAGAAAGCTCAATAAATTGTTAATAATATGCAGTCTGGCCTCATATTGAAGATAGCGGCAGAAGTCTAAAATTGAAACTTTATTCCAGAGCGGCAACACGCATATTTTCCACTGGACAACAGACAAAAAAAAAGAAACCACAGAGAACAGTGAGATCGAACAGAGGTGCACCCAAGAGCAATGACAGAAAGAATTTTTCCACGGTAAAAACAACTTAATAAGCGAATTAAATACAATATCATCAAAACGAGAAACAATTTGCCGCCAACAGCTGAGAAACTGCTGAATAGACAGAAAGTTTACAGTTTTAGGATAGGAAGCTTTGGGAAGAATGTTAAGTGGAAAATACTAAATTGATTAAACTATTTAGAGGCTGGGAAAAAGATTTAAATGAATTTAAATGGGAGACAGGAGGTTTTTAAAAGAAACATTAGAGTTAAATATTTTAATATATTATATATATATATATATATATATATATATATATATATATATATATATAGAAATATATATATATATATTATATATATATATCATCGTGCGGTAGTTCATGTATTAGAAACATGAATTTTAATAATTAAATTGAGACATTTGATCTCCATTCTGAAACTTATTTTATTTTATAATTTAAACAATACAATAAATAAATATTTACCTATGTAGTCGAGTTTAAAAAAAAAACAGCTAAACTAATGAAATTCTACTAGCACTGTAACAAAATGGTCTTTTGTTGTATTGTCATACTGCCGAAAAAACGCTTCTATTCAACGAAATTATTTTCATCAAACTGCAAATGGCGCCCGCGGCTGCCGTGTATCCATGTTCATGGGTGGACAAACGAACGTCTATTCCACGTGCAGAGGATTTCGCTGCACGCTGGCACAAGAGAGCAAACTGTTTTTCTATTCGGTCAGCGGATTAAATTTATTTATTAATTGTTTTATTTGAAATCATATATTCAAAAAACATCTTTAAATGTTAAAAACAAAATAGGTGTTACATAATATAACTTATATACTCTGTAAGACACAGAATGGTAAAATTTTCTGATTTTAAAAGAAATATTAGAGTTAAATAATTTTTTATATTCATTTATATATATAATATATTATATATATAAAAAATATATATTATATAGTTAAAATTTTTATATATGTAAATATTACACAAAATACCAAATATTGGCGATAATAAAGCCAGTTTAGTAGAACAACATATTTATTGATGCTATCAACATAATTATTAAGCTGATTAAAACGTTCAATATTCATCTTTTTTATTTCAATCCTGTTATCCTCAAAATCTCAAAACTGATACGCAAATCGACCAAACAAATTATCATGTTTAAAACCACATGACGTAACAATATGTTAATTTTGGTACCTTGGACCGTATGGGGTTAGTGTTGCTATAATACTGAAAAACCCGTTAAAAATTCGTTTAAAGTAAAATTAACAAAATAGAATTCGAATTTCGGAAAAAGAACTTCGAGTGATTTTGAAGGGTGTTAAGTATCCTCGTACAAAATTCCATTCATTCTCTGTTTCCGAGCAGTCATGTTTACAGACGTACATGACTTCTTTTTTTTATTTATATAGATAAAATTCAGCCTCGTAAACATTTTGCTAAAAATTCTACAATTTTCTTGTCGGGAGCAGAAGCATAAAATTAATTTTCTGTGTTTTATTATTGACTAATGCACATATCTCATTTTGAACTGGTCTGTAATCCATTTCTGCATCCTTAAATCAAAACCGTTGGTATGAAAACTATATCTTCTCGAAAACACTTGAACTGTTACTAACCCCAGTCCGGCGATTTCATCGACAGTCGTAAGTGGTATATTTTCATCATCCCATTCATCTTAATTGACGTAAACTTACGCCGTGTTTTACCAGTAAGAAACATTTCTGACGCAGTGTTCAAGCACTTATCATTTGATTTATGATTTTTAGATTTTCGACTAAAACTGGGCATAATAATTAAAAAATAAATAAATACTTCACTACAAGTGATTTCACAGATTGGATAATTTAACTCTGGAATAAATACCGGTTTTTATCAGTCTAAACCAGTGGTGTACGCTGAATTTTTTCAAGGAGGAGGGGGCGGTTCATAATTTTCTGAAACTACTAAAAGAAATTCGAGTATGTAATAAAACACTATTATTTCCCTAATTTAGACAGCTAGACAATTTTGACTGTTTATTTAGACAACATTGTTTAGTTAGATTTTGATTTGATTTTTTAAGTTTAAGAACATAATTTTTTTTATAATAAGAGGTAAAATATTTTATTTTTATTAAAAAGTAGGAATTAATCAAGCCAGAAAAAAACTACTCATGTAACATCTACCTAAGTAATAACCGTAGAAATGGTTTGGTTTGGAGTGCTACGGTCTACTTTTTGCAACACGATGGCTAATGACACCCGGACTTACAGCTTAAAGCCGATTCCGAATGGCTAGTATTCTATAAAAACCCAATATTACCAAAAAAACAAGATAACTTACCAACAAGTAGGGATTTAAACCAGTATACAAACACTCTAAACATTTATTGACTTATACAGTAATATCCAAATGACGGGGGTTTTTTGCAAGTTCGTTTAAAATGACTTCTACAGCTGAGGAATACTCAGGAAGAATTTTGTTAGAAGAAAAAAATATATCTTCAACTTTGGAGAGTGCCAATTCTAAAAATTAATAGCCCGCATAATTTCTACTAAAACTTTTAGTTTTGCTATTTTGTCTGAGCTCAAGGGGAAGGGGTTAAACCCCTAACTCCCCCCCCTTGCGTACGCCCCTGGTCTAAACATATTTCAGTATGTTAAAGCAATAAATCTTGAAGCGTTTTCTCCAACTTCAGAAACAAAACTAACGTTTTTTTCCAGTAAAATTTTCTCTTCGAGTAGATGGTCTAACCTAAGTATGGCAGTTCCTAAAAAAGCACCATTACAATTAATACCAAAGACTTATTTTGCAAATTGCACAATCTTTATTACGCATCTTTGTCAATCTAAACTAGAGGTTCCCAACCATTTCTGGACAACCGCCTGCTTTACAAGAAAAAAATATATTTAAAAAACCCTCTTCAACAAGCCGAACGAGGGCCGAATGGTTAGGAAGCTAATCTTCGGAACCGGAATTGGATAATTTTACTTTGGACTAAATACCGGTTTTTATCAGTCTAAACATATTTTAGTATGTTAAAGCAATAAATCATGAAGCGTTTTCTCCAACTTCAGAAACAAACCTAACGTTTTTTTCCAGTAAAATTTTCTCTTCGAGTAGATGACGAACCTGAGCATGCCAGTTCCTAAAAAAGCACCATTACAAGCAATGCCAAAGACTTATTTTGCAGATTGCCCAATCTTCATTACGCATCTTTATCAATCTAAACTAGAGGTTCCCAACCATTTCTGGACAACCCCCTGCTTTACAAGAAAAAAATATATTTAAAAAACCCTCTTCAACAAGCCGAACGAGGGCCGAATGGTTAGGAAGCTAATCTTCGAACCGGAATTGGATAATTTTACTTTGAACTAAATACCGGTTTTTATCAGTCTAAACATATTTCAGTATGTTAAAACAATAAATCTTGAAGCGTTTTCTCCAACTTCAGAAACAAAACTAACGTTTTTTTCCAGTAAAATTTTCTCTTCGAGTAGATGACGAACCTGAGCATGCCAGTTCCTAAAAAAAGCACCATTACAAGCAATGCCAAAGACTTATTTTGCAAATTGCACAATCTTTATTACGCATCTTTATCAATCTAAACTAGAGGTTCCCAACCATTTCTGGACTACCACCTGCTTTACAAGAAAAAAATATATTTCAAAAAACCTCTTCCATGAGCCCAACGAGGGCCGAATGGTTAGGAAGCTTATCTTCGAACCGGAATTGGATAATTTTACTTTGAACTAAATACCGGTTTTTATCAGTCTAAACATATTTCAGTATGTTAAAACAATAAATCTTGAAGCGTTTTCTCCAACTTCAGAAACAAAACTAACTTTTTTCCAATAAAATTTTCTCTTCGGTAGATGACGAACCTGAGCATGCCAGTTCCTAAAAAAAGCACCATTGCAATGCCAAAGACTTATTTTGCAGATTGCCCAATCTTCATTACGCATCTTTATCAATCTAAACTAGAGGTTCCCAACCATTTCTGGACCACCACCTGCTTTACAAGAAAAAAATATATTTCAAAAAACCTCTTCCATGAGCCCAACGAGGGCCGAATGTTGAGGAAGCTAATCTTCGGAACCGGAATTGGATAATTTTACTTTGGACTAATACCGGTTTATCAATCTAAACATATTCAGTATGTTAAAACATAAATCATGCGTTTCTCCAACTTAAAACAAACTTAACGTTTTTTTTTATAAAATTTCTCTTCGAGTAGATGACGAACCTGAGCATGTTCTAAAAAAAGCACCATCACAAGCATGCCAAAGACTTATTTTGCATATTGCACAAACTTATTACGAATCTTGTCAATCTAAACTAATTTCCCACATTCTGGACAAGTGCTTTACAAGAAAAAATATATTTTTCTTCAACAAGCTCGAGGCCGAATGGTTAGGAATAATCTTTGAAAATTGGATAATTTTCTTTGACTAAATACCTTTTTATCATCTAGTTTCAGTATGTTAAAACAATAAATCTTGAATTTTCTCCAATAGAAACAAAACTAACGTTTTCTTATAAAATTTTCTCTTGTTATACGACCTGAGCGCAGTTCCTAAAAAAAGCACCATTATAAATGAGACTTATTCGCAGATTGCCCAATCTTTATTACTCTTATCAATACTGTACCATTTCTGACCAATATTAGAAAAATATTTTAAAAATCTATGAGAACGAGAATGTTGAGGAAGCTAATCTAAAAATTCGTGGTTGCACATTACATGATGCTCGTATAATATTAAAGTAATTTTATTTTTTTTTAAAATAGATCATAGTACTTATATGATGCGTAACTCATTTTAGGCAGCTCAAAAATAGCTTGTGAATTTTTTGTTTTCTTCGAACTTTTTCTTTGAGAGTAATAAATCTTGAATATACTGTTCAATTAATTTCTATTATTTATAATTTTTCTAAAATAAATTTTTGAGTGCTTAAAGATATTTATTATACTGTGCATCCAGAGAGTAATTTGATTTTTTTTTTAAATAACTTATAGCCGTGTAATTGCGTGCGTAACAGATCTAACGTGCCATATATGCCATACAATATTTATAACATTAATGGAAATTAATTTTCTTAAGGTTCGTATATCTTGATGCACAAATATTAATTAATAAATTTATTTAAAGAGAAACTGATACCCGAACATAAAATTGAACGCTTAGGAGCAAACTAAATTTTGCTACTATAGATGAGGCGACGAGTTCCTCTAATCGTCAATTAATGAGTCTTATTTATTTATAACCAAGCAACAGTATGCATTATCATAAATTCTTCGATCAAATAAATTCAAACAGACCCTGTCTGTACGGAAAGGGACGTGCACTGTGATCTGGGACAAAAAGGCTGATTCCATTCAGAGGTGACACAGTTCTACGACAGAGGTATACAAAAGTTGATCCCACAACACGACAAGTGTCTCAACTCTGGTAGTGGCTATGTAGAAAAATAGCTGAAATATTGCTGTACTTGTTGCCAATGAATATGTCCGTGAAAGTGTGAGTTTTTTTTTTTAAATAGGGAAACTTACTTTCTGGGTGAGCCTCGTATAATAATTTGCAGAGGTCGTAAGTGTTGAAATATTTATTTAGTACACTGGATATTTTGATGCGGTAGAAATTTAATAGAATCAGCTAATATAATTCAAAATTAATAACAATCTCTTACCCAAGGTTCTGAGAGCATACAGACAATTTTATGGAGGTTTAATTTAATTTTTAAATGCTATTCATAATAATTCTTATACGTAAAACAGCGACACAGTATTAAATTTAGTAGTTAAAAAAATTATTTACATTAATACTAATGCTCTCTTATTATGTACACAAGGTTTAGATAAATATACTTCTATTAATACTTTAATAACCAAACAAATTATTTATGTGTGTTAGAAAGGGAGCCTAATCAATTTTGTACTCAAAATTTTTACATGACTCACTACACGACAATTAGCACTATATCATTTAATTTTTAAATGTTATTCATAATAATTCTTATACGTAAAACAGCGACACAGTATTAAATTTAGTAGTTAAAAAAATTATTTACATTAATACTAATGCTCTCTTATTATGTATACAAGGTTTAGATAAATATACTTCTATTAATACCTTAATAACCAAACAAATTATTTATGTGTGTTAGAAAGGGAGCCTAATCAATTTTGTACTCAAAATTTTTACATGACGCACTACACGACAATTAGCACTATATCATTTAATTTTTAAATGCTATTCATAATAATTCTTATACGTAAAACAGCGACACAGTATTAAATTTAGTAGTTAAAAAAATTATTTACATTAATACTAATGCTCTCTTATTATGTACACAAGGTTTAGATAAATATACTTCTATTAATACTTTAATAACCAAACAAATTATTTATGTGTGTTAGAAAGGGAGCCTAATCAATTTTGTACTCAAAATTTTTACATGACGCACTACACGACAATTAGCACTATATCATTTAATTTTTAAATGTTATTCATAATAATTCTTATACGTAAAACAGCGACACTGTATTAAATTTAAAAATTTTGAAAAAAAGTTAATTACAGTAATACTAATGCTCTCTTATTATCTATACAAAGTTTAGATAAATTTACTTCCATTAATACTTAACAACTGCTCTTCAATAACCAAACAAACTATTTATGTGTGTTAGATAGGGAGCCTAATCAATTTTGTACTCAAAATTTTTACATGACGCACTACACGACAATTAGCACTATATCATTTAATTTTTAAATGTTATTCATAATAATTCTTATACGTAAAACAGCGACACTGTATTAAATTTAAAAATTTTGAAAAAAAGTTAATTACAGTAATACTAATGCTCTCTTATTATCTATACAAAGTTTAGATAAATTTACTTCCATTAATACTTAACAACTGCTGTTCAATAACCAAACAAACTATTTATGTGTGTTAGATAGGGAGCCTAATCAATTTTGTACTCAAAATTTTTACATGACGCACTACACGACAGATTTACGTACAGATTTTACGTGTATTTGGATCTTTGGGAAAGCTGAAAAATATCTTCTCATTGAGATTAGTTGTATTTTCACAGAGTGGCACGATACAATATTTAGAATATGATTTTTTAATGTCAGGCATAATAAAAAAAACTCTATTATATGCGATACTTTACACAGAAACAAATTTAAAAGTCGCCTTTTAACATGTAAACAACATAGGCGGTTGGTGTTTTCCTGAACTGTGACGTCACAAACTCGGCGGAGGAAAAGTATCGATTTTGAGAGACGTTAAAGAGTCCGATATAAAACCCATTATAAATCACTAATTAGGCCCCCAAACAAAAGAAAAATAGGTACTGTCCTGCTTACTTTTTCGTCCTTTATTGTTTTAAAATTAAAATTAGAAAACTTGAAAATTCTTCATTATCATTTTCTTGAACAGCGCTGATAAAATTACTTTTCCAGAAAGTACCTAGGCTGAAATCCTGGTAAAATGGCTTTATCTGTTATTATAAAACTCCATTTTACAGTTCTTATTTTACACGTAATACAATAAATCTGCTTTCACGAAGTTTTCTTTTTTCAATCCTCTTCTTAGATGTTTCTAATCATGGATCTTGTTGGTGCTTCAACCACATTTGGCGAAATTGGCGTGCTTGCAGCTTGCGTGCGTGGCGTTTGATAGGCGAGGGATCGTAACTCAACAAGCCTTTTGAAAAAAATTAGCAGCCTTTTGAGTTTCTGTTTAACATTTTAAATTTGAATGGTATATTTTTATATAAATTTTTCTTTATTTTCTAAGTAAATAGAGCGATCTTAATAGACCTCGTTAGATACTTGGTAAATTCTTTTTCAATTTTTAATAAATCGACCGATCTTTGCAGAACACGTATTGATTGGATTAGGAGTTGTAAAATTGATTTTTTCAAATCTCTTATTCATAAATGGCATCCAATGATGTTTAACCTTTAACGTTAGCAATAGCCGATCTCTAATGTGGCTTACTGTAGCATTTAAAGTTGTTTAAACTTCCTATTTTTTATTATCATTATTATTATTATTTATTCTGTACATTCCACAATAAATTTTATTCAAAATATGCATCGCTATGTGATCGGCAGAAATGAATCTGGCATTATAGGGTTAATACTGCTTCACATTTATCTACGATCAGCATACGTAGACATATCCTCTATATGTAGATGGTCCCTTCTCCCTCCAATCCGTTGTTTCTCCGCTGACGAGTCGCTGACAGACAACAGTTCCGCCTCTATTGCCGCCCTTCGTTCGATTGGACAGCGACACCCAACGTCCAATCCCATAAGCAGTACCACCCAACTCCTCATACCCGTCTGGAACAATACGTCAGCCATTCTTCGAATTCGCATTTTTCGTTTCGCTTTCGAAGGAGGAAGACGTACCAGAAAATTGTTCCCAAGCTTAGAAACTACGTAGTCTAGAAGTTTTGGCTGAAAGAACGCGAGCTGGTATCGTAAACCTGTAAGTAAACGATTCTATGTCCTTTTTTATTAAAAGTTGAGGCGAGATTGATTTGGATTTATCCGTTAATGCTTGAATTATTTCTGTTGACTGTATGTTGAGGACTATCTTATACCTTTAATTTATTATGGACTCCTAAATCACACGTCAGCATGTACGTGTCGTTTACGATTAATGTTATAATTATTAACTATTAATTTATAAATAATAATTAATTTAATAACAATAATTAATTTATTAATAATAATTTATAATTATTATTTATTAATTATTAATTTAATAATAGAATTCCATTAGTGCCATTAGAAAGAGTATTTTACTGAAAATATTTAATAAGAAAACTACATCTTTTTCAACTCCTCTTCTTAGCCCACTCTCCTGTTTCTAATCATGGATCTTGTTGGTGCTTCAACCACATTTGGCGAAATTGGCGTGCTTGCAGCTTGCGTGCGTGGCGTGCTTGCAGCGTGGCGTTTGAAATCTGGCGAGGGGATCGTAACTCAACAAATTGATACATAAACAAAAACAACATTTTGAGGAAAAATTTTACAAAAATTGAATATTTAAAATCTAATTGAATTAACAAAGAAATTGAATATTTAAAATCTAATTGAATTAACAAAGAAAACACAAAGGAAACACATAACATTCATACTAAATAGACTGAAACATTCACTTAATCACAAATTAAATAAACTGAGTGTGATTTTCATCACAAATTTGTGATTTAGTGTAAATTGTAAAATTAATTTAAAAACTCTTTGACTTAAAAGAAACTGTATTTTGAGTGGAGGTTGAAGAGGAGTTGTAAAATTGAAAATTTTTTTTCAAATCTCTTATTCTCTCTACCATTTCGATGATATATTGTTGTCAACTTGGTTTAGTATTTAATGAATACGTCTTCACATATATTGCTCTTTAAGAATAGAATTAGTTGCCATACACTAACTTAATTTTTTAAGCCTTGGTTTAGTTTATACTTCTTCCTATATATTGCTATTGGAAAATAGAATTATTTGCCAAACATTAAGTTAGTTTTTTAAGTCTTGGTTTAGTTTTAAAGGAATATTTCTTCACATATATTATTTATTTAAAATTTATAAAAATTTAGTTAATGTTTGACAAATAGTACTATTTTTAAAGAACACATATATTGCTCTTTAAAAATAGAATTATTTGCCATACATTAACTAAATTTTTTAAATCTTTATTTAGTTTTTAATGAATATTTCTACATACATATTGATATTTAAAAATATAACTATTTGCGGTATGTTAACTTAATTTTTTAAGACTTGGTTTAATTTTAATGAATACTTCTTCACATATATTATTTATATAAAATTTAGTTAATGTATGGCAAATAATTCTATTATTAACGAGCATGTAGCTCTTTAAAAAGATAATTATTTGCCATACACTAACTAGATTTTTTTTAATTTTGATTTTTTTATGAATGCTTCTTCATATGTATTGATATTTAAAAATATAATTATTTGCCGTACATTAACTTAATTTTTTATGCCTTGATTTAGTATTTAATGAATACTTCTTTACATAAATTATTTATTTAAAATTTAGTTAAAATTTAGTTAATTTATGTCAAGTAATTTTATTATTAACGAGCATATTGCTTTTTAATAAGAGAATTATTTGCCATACACTGACTAGATTTTTTAAATCTTGATTTAGTTTTTAATGAATACTTCTTTATATATACTCTATTTAAAAATATAATTATTTGTCATACACTAACTTAATTTTTTAAGTCTTCGTTCAGTTTTTAACGAATACTTCTTCACATATATTATTTATGTAAAATTTAGTTAATGTATGGCAAATAATTCTATTTTTATTAAAGAGCAGATATATTGGTCTTTAAAAATAGAACTATTTTCCATGCATTAACTAGATTTTTTAATTTTTTATTTTGTTTTCAATGAATACTTCTTCATATATATTGATATATAAAAATATAATTATTTGCATACGTTAACTTAATTGTTTAAGCTTTGATTTAGTTTTTAATGAATACTTCTTCACATATATTATTTACATAAAATTATATAAAATTTTGTTAATGTATGGCAAATAATTCTATTATTAACAAGCATATTACTCTTTAAAAAGAAAACTATTTGCCATACACTAACTAAATTTTTTAAATCTTGATTTAGTTTTTAATGAATACTTGTTCATATGTATATTACTATGTAATAATATAATTTTTTTCATACACTAACTTCATTTTTTAAGTCTTCATTTAGTTTTTAACGAATACTTCTTCAAACATATTATTTATATAAAATTTAGTTAATGTATGGCAAATAATTCTATTTTAAAGAGCAGATATATTGGTCTTTGAAAATAGAATTATTTCCCATACATTAACTAAATTTTTTAATTTTTTATTTTGTTTTCAATGAATACTTCTTCATATATATTTCGATATATAAAATATAGATATATAGATATATAAAAATATAATTATTTGCCATACGTTAACTTAACTTTTAAGCTTTGATTTGGTTTTTAATGAATACTTCTTCACATATATTATTTATATAAAACTTATATAAAATTTTGTTAATATATGGCAAATAATTTTATTATTAACAAGCATATCACTCTTTAAAAAGAGAATTTTTTGCCATACACTAACTAGATTTTTTAAATCTTGATTATTTTTTAATGAATTCTTCTTCATGCATATTGCTCTTGAAAAATATAATTATTTGCCA